>CALSCE010000077.1:1740655-1778672 GCA_943593645.1 Bovichtus variegatus
AATGTTGAGGTTAAAGAAAATGTGGTTCCTGTTGACAATGTTGAGGTCCCTAAACCTGACGAGACCCAGCAGGAATTAAAACCAGAGCCAGTAAAATGTGTAGAATCTCTAAGTTCTTCACCCATAGAAAAAGAGGTGGAGCCTACTACAATTGAGCCAGCAGATAATTCACCTCCTGTTGCTTCAGTGGAAGGAGTAAGCAATGCTCTGGAGGAAGCAAAAGGGGAGAACACTGTTGAGGATAAAGTTTTTCAAAAAGTTATTAGTGAAGGGGAAACAGATAAGCAGAAAATACTTGATGAGGAAACATCAGTTGAGATGAAAACAGTGAAGGATACTGCTGAAGGAAAGATTATTGAGGAGAAAGCTGTCGAAAAAGAATTCGCTGAGGAGATCGCTATTGAGCAGGCAGGAATTGAGAATAAATCATCTACTAGCAAAGCCTTTGAAGAGGAGGGAGTTCAGATGAATACAGCTGTAGAGATGGCCATGAACACTGATGAAGGGAAAGCTTTTGAAGAAGAGGCAATTGAACAGAAAACAGTTGAGAAGGCAAATGACCAGAAACCTCTGGACGAGAAGGTTGATAAAGTCGAATCGAGTGCAGCACCCTCCTCTACTGAAACAGAGAATATCTGTCCTGTAATAGAGAAGGAAGAATCAGAAACAGTAAGAGAACCATCTCTGACTGTCGCTGAAGAAATCTCAAAAGAAGATATACCAATACATCAAGGCATAGAACCAGGAACAAAGTATGAGCCATCACCTGCTGATGAAAGCCTTGTTGGGACAGTATCATTGCCAGAGTCAGAGGAGAAAGAAAAGCCTATGAGCGAAGCAGAGAGTGTAGCACAGAAAGAGGAAAAGCAGACATCTGTAGATACAATGTTAAAAGCAGATGATACATCTGAGAAAGCAGTGGTTACATCTGTTCCCCCAACTCCTGATCCTAAAGAGCTCGAAAACATCAATGTCAAGGAATCAATGCAAAGTGTAGAGATGGTGTCATCCTCAGCTGTCATTAGTGAGACACAAGTCAGAGATAAAGCCTGTGAGGAGAAACTAGTTCAGGATGAGGCAGAAGCTGTTTCACAAAATACAAACAGTATTGCTGAAAATCAACATGAAGTAGAGAGGGAGACGTTAGCTCTGACAGGCAGTGGTGAGAAACCACTCAGGATAGTTGCAGAGCAAAAGGTGTCAATCAAAGAGGAGGAAGAAAAACTTGACAACAAAGAGGTTGAGTCACAACCTGTTGCTGGCAACATCCAGGACTCAGAGACAAGCGCACTCTGTGACAAAGATAGCACTGCAGAGTTTGACATAGGAAAGAACACAATATCGAAGAAGGATGACGTTTCAGAAACAGCTTTTGAAAATGGAGGTGTGTCTGTACCAGTAGCTCCAGTCCCTGTAGCAGAACCTGAAATCCCAGTGTCTTTAGTTAGTGAGCAAGACAATGGCCCAAAGGAGGAGAACACTAACGTACAGGAGAAAAAGGAGGCTATAGCTCAGCCTCTGGGAAAGCCCAGTGATGAAGATGCAGTCGCCGAGGTGACCATAGAATTTAGCACTGGTAGCGGTAGATAATATATGATTATCTTTGTATCACTTGCTTTATTTCTGCTGTATTTAACATCTTCCGTGCTGCTGTAAATGCTTAGTGCTTGAATTTATTAGTCTCAGAAATAGAAAATATTACACCTAAATGACTGGGTTAAGCTGCCGTTCCTTTTTATTTTATGTATTGGGAAAAATACAACATTTTTATAACTAATTAGTGGAGTTCTAGAAAGCACATTTTGATCTCAATTTGTTATTTTTCAAGAATTTTCACATGTACCAAGTTAAAAAATCCCACTTTTGGTTATTTTCATTTATTTATTGCAATATCTGAGGAAAATAAATAATTTTGGCTTATTTTAATCCATCAGGTAAAAACATTGGAGACCTTGATAGAGCCTGGAGAGAAAGAAATGGTCGCCATGGACAGCAGTCCCACCAGCCCATCAGACCTAGCCAAGCTGGAAAGCACAGTCCTTCCCATTCTTGAGGCCCAGACAAGCATGCAACCAAAGGATGATGAAGAGAAACTAACAGACACTCTAAAGACCAGACGTAAATTAGAGTTGCTTCCTCTCTCACCTGACTCACCCAGCTCCGAAGATGACAGAGAACTTTCTGAGAAGAATACAAAAGGCACCACAAAGAAAAAGCTCCTTGTGCCCATGGACGTCAGGGCAGATTCCCTGGATGATAGCAGTGAAAGCTTTGGAAAAGAGAGTCCAATGTCTGGGGATGATGAGGACTTTATCCGAAAACAGATAATGGAAATGAGTGAGAATGAGGATGCTTCCCCGTCTGATGAGGAAAACCTAATACGCCGCAAGATCAGAGAAAATGAGAAGAAACAAATGGAACAGAAGACAACAGAGGCTGTAGAGAGGAGTACATCAGGAAAAAACAGGCGACTTACAAAGAAAAGCACTATAAGTCCAGATGATGAAGAAGATAAACACCTCTGTGGCTCTTTGGATATACCTGATATAGACAAAGAGGAGGGACATGAACCAAATGACAAGGAGTGTCAGAGTGGTACTGGAGTTCGCAAATTCCGAACTATGGAGCTGAATTCAACCAGCAGCCCAATACGTATACCTAATGATGATGGAGAGCCTGAAATGGAAAGCCTTACAGACTCTCCAGATGATCGATCTAGAGGTGAGGGGTCGTCCAGTCTACATGCATCCAGCTTCACTCCTGGGACATCCCCAACATCCCTCTCATCATTGGATGAAGACAGTGACAGTAGTAGTCCCAGCCATATCCGTTCTGGTGAGGGTAAACAACACAGGAAAGCCAAACACAGACAACCTGGTCAAATGCTGCCAACTATTGAAGACTCTTCTGAGGAAGAAGAGCTACGGGAAGAAGAGGAGCTGCTCAGGGAGCAAGAAAAGCAGAAGGGCTCTGGGAAAAAATCCAAGAAAGACAAAGAAGAGATTCGAGCCCAGAGGAGGCGAGAGCGTCCAAAGACACCACCAAGCAACCTTTCCCCCATTGAAGATGCCTCACCAACCGAAGAACTAAGGCAAGAAGCTGAGATGGAGGAAATCAGGCGTTCATCCTGCTCTGATTTCTCCCCCAGTATTGAATCAGACTCTGAAGGATTTGAAATCCATCCCGCAAAAATCGCAGCAGTTCAGAAAACCTATCAACTGCCTATATCGGTATCTCTTCACTCTCCAACAGATGATCAAAATACTAATAAACTACAGAAAAAAACCCTCAAATCTGCTGATGAGGCTTATGAGGAAATAATGCTAAGGGCTAAGTCTCCAACACATGACAAAGGCGAGATTCAACCGGGAAAAGAGTCCCTTTACGGAGGCATGCTTATTGAAGACTATGCCTACGCATCCCTTATTGATAATTCAACAGCTGATCTGGGGGAGCCAGAGAAGATTGCTGTTCCTGCTCAGCCCAAAACACTGAGATCACCAGATGAAGTTTATGAAGACATGATAAAAAAGAGGAAGGAATTCATAAAGCTGGAGCAGGAATATCAAAATATGCAGCCTAAAAGGGAAAGCACTAACCCAGAAATTGTGTTGCAACCTGCTGAGAATACATTCTCCAAAAGCAGCATAGTAACATTAGGCAATGATGGGAAGCCATTGTTGGATGCTGAAACTGCCTATGAAGAGCTAATTAAAAGAGCACTGACTCCTGGAACAAGTCCAACGCAACAAGATCCAGAAGTGGAAGCTACTGCATCTAGAAGGGCACTCCATCCCATTCCAGACTTAAAGGTGACGCAGTGCTCTTCAGGAGAGTTGTCTTCTGATGACGAGAGTATGATAAAAATGGAAAAGGATATGACTGCCGTATCAGACACAAAATCAGCAATGGAAACTGAGTCCTCTCAATCATCCACATCAGATCAGCAACCTCACACCACAATTGCAGAATCCCAGGCTGATATTGTTGATTTATCCAGTGCACTCCCAAGAACATCAGCCCCTGTAATTGCCAGTGTATCACCCTTGCCCACAGTCCCTCAGTACACACCAGGTATTCCCAGCGTAGTGTCCACTGCCCCACCTATACCCCCCAAGCCAAGTGTCCTGTGTAGGGCTAATTCTCAGGAAAAAGCAGAAGTACCTGTTGCACCACCACTGCCTCCTCCCACACCACCAAAACCTACTGTTTTCCCAAGGAAAGCCCCAGTTCCACTTCCACCTCAGGCTTCAGCAACTCCAATCAGGCCAGAGATCGTGACTATGACTGCAGCCCAAGGACCTCCTACAAGACAAGCAGTTACACCAATGTACAAGCCTCATGTTCCCCCTCCTGTTGCCCCTAAACCATCCATTCATGTAGGGATTGGGGATAGCCACCGACCAGGACATGGTGTAAAACCACCAATTGCACCAAAGCCTGGCTCACAGCCTTCTTCACCTGCCCATGCCCCATATCCATCAAGACCCAATGCACTTCCCACTGGTACTACTGACATAACTGCCCTAAATCTGAGTCCTTCTTCTGAGAGTAAGCAGTTTCAACCCTCACCAAAGTCTCCTTCTTCTCCAAGATATGCCAGCAATCTTCGTGACACATATGTAGTCATCACACTGCCATCTCAGCCCAGCTCTCCTATAGACAGTGTCTCAACTGTAGCTCCCTCTAGCCCTGGCCCTGCATCTCCTTCACGCCAAGCTCAGCCCCAAAGTTATCACCAACCACAGCCTCAACTTCAATCCTATCCACAGCAGCATTCACAACCAACTCCCCCTCAAACAACCAGGGTGCCTCTGGCATACACACGAGTCACAGAATCCATTGAAAGTCAAGAGATATGTGGCCCAGAAAAACACGTATCTAGTTCGTGTCACATAATTGAGGCTATATCTGCCTCAGCACAGCCACCTGTGGTTATGCCTAACCTGATCTCTCAAGTGGTGACCACGGAAGTCCAGAGGACCACTGTGTCTGTTGTTCATGAAAGGACAACGCCACCAGTGCCAGCTCCAAGAGCAAATGGTGTCCCAATCTCGATGGAGAAACCTAAGCCCCAATTGCCTGCACAAAATGGACAGGTCATCCAACCTTCTGAGGTGGTAGATCTCAGGACTGTGAAGGTTGACATAGCATCAGACATGAATGGTGTGGATCTGTCTGCCGGCCCTGACACAAGACGTCAGTCCTTTGCAACTGATATCAGTCGCCAGAACAGTGCAGTGCAGTCACCTGTGGTCAACCTCAGTGCTGAATCATCCACTGTTTCTATAGTGACTGATAGTATCACCATTGTGACCTGTGCTGCCACAATCCAGCAATGTGACAATGTAGACACCTCTCAAGAATCTTCATTGCCCCTTCAGCTAACAAAAAACAAAGCATTTGAGCCTGTTTCTCAAATTATATATCGGCCAATTGATTCTCAGCCCTCTACTCCTGCTGGTACAGAGATCCCTATTAACCTCTCAGTTGGATCAACCACAGGTGGAGGAACTTTCCAGACCACCCCTGTCACTATTGCACCCACTTATATTGCAAGTTGTGCCGCCAATGGATTAACTACGGGTACAACCACAGTGGCAGGAGCTGTTGACCTTACCACAGCAAAACCATTTAACACTATGGTATCAGTGGATGCTGTTTCTGCAGAAGCGGTCACAGCTGTAATCACAGATGATGATGGCAAACCAGTGGATCTGACTGCAGGAAAAAGATCGGTATGCTGTGATGTTGTGTTCAAGCTCCCATTTGCAGGAAGCTGCACTACTCAGCAACCTACCACACCCCTGCCTGAAGATCGGTTTGGATATCGTGATGACCATTACCAGTATGATCGATCACCTTACGGCATGAGAGGGTTTGGCGGAATTAAACCATCGATGTCTGACACTAACCTAGCAGAAGCTGGCCTGTTCTTTTACAAGAGCAAGAACAGCTATAATTTCAGTGGTACCACAGAGGGTGCAGTAGATCTTACGTCAGCAAAGATTTCTGATGCAGGTCAGTGGAGTGACATTGCAGACCTGTCACTTAAATGTCACTTTGAACTACCTCGACTCATTCATGGCTAACGTGGCATTTTTTGGTTTGTTATGTTTTTCTTTTTGTTTTGCATGGACAATTCTTTTTTTTTTTTTTTTTTTTTTTGCCCGTAATATTTTTGCATGTGCCTGCATGCTGTTACTGTACATCTTGTTTATACTTGTTGCACTTCTAAACATTGGAGTTTTTTTCCCCTTTTCCACTTTTTTTTCAGTATTTGGATAAGGCATGGCTTGCTTCAACATTTAATAAGTCTGCGTTATTTGGACTCAACTGATATTTTTGACTTTTTGACAGGTGAAGCTGTTGACTACTCCAAGAAAGGGGCTTATGCAGGAATGACAATTCCACCTTATTCCCAAGCCAGAGTCACAAGTGCTGTTGGTACACTCTTTGGTACAAGCAGCGTCTTGAGGTCATCAAATGGGGTGGTCTATTCCTCTGTTGCAGCACCAATCCCATCTACGTATGCCATTACCAACCAACCTGGGTCCATCTTTAGTACATCATACAACACTCTGTCAGGTATGCATACCAGCGACACCATGCCTTCCCTGTCCAACCTCCAGAACTTGCCACTTACACGGTCCCATAGTTTCCTGTCCACCATCTCCACTGCTGCTACAGAAGAACAAGGAGATGCCCCACTCAATCTGGAGATCTCTAGAAGGGGTAGTGCTGCTGCTTTCTCCACAGCAACAACCTCTTTATCCCTTGACACTTACACTGATGCATCCCTAGAGGCCATAGCTGCTTCACTGGAGGCTCTGTCTTCACCCATGGTTCCTGGGGATGGCCAGTATCAGGCAGAGCGTGAGAGGCTAGAGATGGAGAAACTCAAGCAACAGCGCTTGGCTGAGGAATTAGAGTGGGAGCGCCAGGAGATTCAGCGGTTTCGAGAGCACGAACAGCTCTTGGTGCAAAAGGAACTGGAGGAGCTGCAGGCCATGAAGCAGCATATTCTGAACCAACAGGAAGAGGAAAGACAGGCTCACCTTATGATGCAGAAAGAAACCTATGCCCAGCAACAGCAGCAGCTTGAGCAGATTCAAAGACTCCAAGAGCAACTGCGCATGCAATTGGAAGAGCAAAAGTTTCGTCAGATGTACCCAGGTGGGGACATCCCAGGGCATGGCGTGCAGGAGGCAGTTGTCTTAGGACCTGATGGCACAGTGCTGTCCCGAAAGATCACGGATAGTGGGTGCCAGACAGATGAAGAAGATGAAGCAGTCAGTAAAGCTTACACTGCAGGGAGAAAAAAGAAAAGTGCTAAAAAGAGTGTTGACAGTTGTGTGCAGACTGATGATGAAGATCAAGACGAATGGGAGGCTCAGACCAGAAACCGACAAAGCCGGCCACGCACGTCCAGGGGTGATAGGGGTGGGCAGTCAGAGATGTCTTTTAAAGCCCACACTGAGATTTCTATACAAACAGATACTGAGGGGAACATTATAATGGACACCAGGATGGAGCTGTCTGACTCTGAAAGGACCTCACCAAAGAAACGACCCACCCCCTTAGAAATAGGACAGTCTCCTAACCTCAAAGTTGATTCCTCTACGCTTCAAGCACCTCCTAAATCTCCTAACGTGCTCTATTCCCCCATATCTCCCTGTATATCCCCAAGCAAATCCCTTGAGTTTGTATCCTATGAGAAATCACTGGGTGATACAAGCCCCCAAAAGCTAAGAGGAAGTACAGATCCATCAAAAGCCTCTCCACCAAGTCCCAGGGGACAAAAAGCCATGCAGAGATCCATGTCTGACCCTAAGCCCATGAGTCCAACAGGAGAAGAAAGAGAAACATCTGGTGATAGCTACACTGTGAGTAGTATACGTATCACTTTAATTGACATAAATATGAGAAAGAACATAGGCGCTGGCTAACAAAAACACAAAAGTGGTTTATTTTTACTATAAGAAGAGGATGTTATTTTCATTTAAGTTGTTCTTTTGGTTGATAATGTGCAAAAAGTGATTGTTTCTGGAGGTACTTCCAGCTTGTGCCCATTTCTTCATACAATATCATGGTAGCAGCTCTATTCATGGCAGTTTTTCTTAATTTTGGTTTGTTATGCCATTATGTATTACAACATTTGTATTCATCTTTTCATTTAAATTAATGCTAACCACTTATAGTACAGCTACAGAATATGAGTGTTGAGTAGATATGTGTCCAGCGCAACCAAGAAACAAGAGAAAATCACCTCATACCTATTTAGATATTATTTCTGTGAATAATGCAGTCCAAGAATTACTGCTCCATGTAAAACTAACAATAAGTGTCTTGTCAATCATCAATCATCAATCTAATGCTTGAGATAGCATATGTACTCCACTCATTGAATGTTATACAATACTACTGTTTCCATCCTGTACATTGGTGTGACCTTAACCCAAGGGATGTACCAAACCAAACCAAATTCTGACTATAGAAACATTAGCAGAGCTACCCAATACAGACTTGAATGTTCAAACCAAGGTGTATTATATGTGCTGGCTTAAATTCTGCTTTCTTAACTTAATAATACCATAATACTGTATTGTGTGTCATGAAAACAAAAAAACTGTGATTTAATTTTGCTTTGTGGACATACATAGGCAAACGTATACAGAAAGCAAAGAAAAAGAAACTGAATAGGTTACACATATTCACTTGGCATCCTATGTTGCTTCTGGCCCTCATTGGGTATGGAATTCAGTTTTCTGCCTGGGCAATTCACTGTTGAGAATCTCATACATACATAAAAGGATCGGAAATGAGCTGAGCTTGCAGGAAAATACTGAGCTGTCAGACACCCATAGAGGCTTAATTTGAATAAATTACTTCTTAGTGAATAGTGGGTAACATTTATGGGCAGAAATGCATATCTTACTGGGAGGCACAAAAGGTGAAAAAAGGTGTTTTTCAATAACCTTTCAGACACCATGCTTAGTTTATATCCTAATTTATAGTCATGACTCTATATTAACACTGTAAAGAGACTTGATGTCCTTTTCTACTTTTTTTATTTGATAACATAACTGACATCTTGCAAAATTGAGCAATTATCTCAACTCAATTTTATAATATTAGGGTTCAGAGAAATATATTTTTCAAATTCTGAGGACTACATAACCAGCTGACTCATTTATATTGGGGATTAGGGAAACTTCCTACAGTCCTAATTAGTTTTTTGTTTACATTTCATACAGGGGAAAGGCTCAGGTGGCACACCAACAGGCACTCAAAAGAAGGTGAAGAGGACTCTCCCCAATCCACCGTCAGAGGATGAGTCAACAACGACTGGCCAGACAGCATACAGCACTGGTTCGGCCCGCCGAAGAATGTGCCGCAATTCCAACATGGCACGTGCCAAGATACTGCAAGACATTGATCGTGAGCTAAATCTGGTGGAGCGTGAGTCTTCTAAGCTCCGCAAAAGACAAGCAGAGCTAGATGAGGAGGAGAAAGAGATTGATGCCAAACTTAGGTATTTGGAGATGGGTATTAATCGTAGAAAAGATGTGTTACTGAAGGAGAGAGAGAAAAGGGAAAGGGCCTATTTACAGAGTGTTGCCGAGGACAGAGACTACATGTCAGACAGTGAGGTTAGTAACATCCGAGAGACGAGAGGTGGCCGTGGGAGTAGCGAAGATGTGGAGATTGAAAGTCATGGTCTTGAACGTCCCAGGACAGCTCCCCAGTCAGAATTGGATGAGTTTGTCCCACCTCAAACCAAGCATGAGTATGGAAAATACTCCCAGTACCAATACAATCAAACCCAATACCAGCAGTCCCTCTACCAGACTCCCCAGTCCTACCAATCTCATTCTCTCTACTCCTCTGTCCCCTCGCTCACTAGCTCCCAGCAGCAGAGTTACCACCAGATGCTCCTGTTGCAGCAGAAAGCTGCCAGACAAGCAGCCCTCCTTTCAGAGCTGGATGCAACTAAATATGATGTCATTAGCCGCCAGCCTGATCCCACATCATCAGCTTACCTGGGAGTCAAGTATGACAAATATGGCAACCACCTTGACCTCAGAGCCTTGGAGGTGGGAAGTATGGCACGTAGCCCAATGTCAGCTGTCTCTGATTCCTATTACACAGATGTAGATCACCATACACCTCGGAGTTACATGTTGCTGGAAGATGCTGCAGAACTGGCTAAGGGCTCCACAGGTATGTCTTCATCTTACAGTCTGGCGGAGAGGGAGCTGGCCAAGGCAGAGAAGCTGCTGCGTAGGAGTGCTGCAGATCTGGGGTCTACTGACTATCTGGGATCTACCTCTAGACTCCATACTTTTGGAAAGACCCCTGATGAAGAGGATACAATGGAAGAACCCTACGAATTGAAACTCCTGAAGCAGCAGCTCAAGCAAGAGTTTAGGAGAAGTACGGGTGGCACAGAAAACTTAGAACAACTGACAGGGCTCTCCCAGCACTACTATACGCCCAGCTCTAGCATCTCTAGTTACTCCCAAAGAAACTATCCAAAGTCAGACAAGTACAGCATCAGTCGACTTACTCTAGAGAAGCAGGCAGCTAAACAACTCCCAGCATCCATGTTGTACCAAAAACATAAGACTCCATTGATAGAGCCTAAGGTCTCCTCCAAGTATTCCTCTATTACAGACAACAGAAGTTTAGAGACAGATTATACCGGCTATATTGGATCTACCAGTGCATCGGCAAGAGCCAGCCGGCTTTCGCAAGATGAGATTACCTTCGGCCTTCGAAAGAATATCGCGGAGCAACAAAAATACTTGGGGTCCACCCTGGGTGCCAACTTGGCTGGGTCACTAAACTTAGGCCAGAGCTTAGGTTTGGACTCTGCTTATCCCAGTGGTAGTCGCTCAAGACCCTCATCTAGGCCCACATCTTGCTATGGCCTTGATTTGTCTATCAAAAGAGACCCTTCCAGCTCTTCACTGAGGCTCAAAGGGGACGGTGAAACATCTGGAGATGTACCAAGCTATCAAACCCCCTCTGGTCGCACCAAACCCACCAGCCTTCCCATTGTGCAAAGTGGCCGTGGCCGAATACCCATAGTGGCCCAGAACTCGGAGGAAGAGAGTCCATTGAGCCCTGTTGGGCAGCCAATGGGCATGGCCCGTGCATCAGCAGGACCTCTGCCACCCATCTCAGCGGATTCAAGGGACCAGTTTGGTTCCTGCCTGTCCTTGCAGGACTCCCAGCAGCAGCAACATATCAGGGAAGAACCAACCAGGGGTAGGGGTTATGTGCTGATGGATGACCTTCAGGGCACCATGTCAGATAGTGAAGGTAAAAAACAGACATGTCATATTGTCACTTTTTTCCTACTTAATGTTTCATTCTTAAGAGTGTCTGCTTATGGTTTGTTTTGTTTGCATTTATTGTGTATAAAATGTAGCTATTGTATTTGTATTGTAAGTCTGCATGTGTCTAACCTTAACTTTCGTAAATGTGTTTTCTTTTTTTTTTTTGGGTTCCAGTACTTTTGGTCTATCAGTTGAGATTTGGTGTGCATGCATGCCTTTGTATATTTTGCTTTATGTCGTTGAATGTATCTTTATGCATGCACTGTGTTTCTGTCTGCACTCCAGATATTGTGTAACATTTTCCAATATCCGTCACTGCATGACACCGTACAGTCTAACTTCCTGTTACAACTATATTGTGTGGGAGGCTCACCTCCTAAAATAGTAATTGCTCACTTGTGGCAGTCTGCATTTTTATTTAGGTCATTTGTAGCTGTTTCCACTCTTAGTGAAGATTGTCATTGTCTTTCCAATCCTGCTTGTTAAGCAAACAAGGCTTGAACCACAATAGCAGAATAATCCTTCAAGACTTGAGTTAGATTTAGGAAAAATAATTCCCACAAATAATACACTGAAAAAGTGCCTCCCCCAATTGCAAATATACACAATTGGTACAGAAGTATGTCAGTTGAACCAGTTGTTTTACAATTAAGCTTCAAAACGGCACATATTGTAATAGCATAGCCAATTGTACATGAATTACATTTTTGGATTCTCCAATAGTTGATCTGTAATGTCGATGGTGGATAATGTTGCCGTATTTCATCAACATATTTAAGTATATAAATATATTTGTGGGTTAACTTATCATATCAAACTATAGGCAAGATCAATATACTATAATGACATTCCTAGAAAATAATAGTTTCAAGCAGAGTACTGTCGTATTTTTGAAAATGCATGATATTTGGTTGCAACACTTATATGTGTGTAATAAATACCAAACTTTAACTTGCATGTCTTGTCGTGAATACTTGTGATAATTGTGATGCATCAGTGACTTTATGTTGCATGGAATATATTTCTTTAATCTATACATTTTCTTTGTACCACATTTCCCAAAGTTTTACTGCTTTTTCTATATTTTGTAAGCTGTAATCTTTAAGAAGACCCAGTTTTTGTAAAATGTGCTGAACAGTGTCCTATTTCTAACAGGAAATAATGTTTTTTTTAAGCAAGAACAAATAATTTGGCTAAATCTCAGTTTACTTCTTTTTTGCTTAGTAAAAGCCATAATTCATCAAGTAAATTTAGAAGCAATATTCTATAAGCGTACTCTTCCAGTCACGACTAAAACCATTTTATTACAATGATTCACATGTTTTATGTAATACTTATGCAGCAACGAGTTGGTTGGTCTCCAAGCTGAGGGCAGTGTTTTGATAAAAAGGGACGCAAAATGTGACGGTTTTACTAAGTTCAGATTCCAATAGAGGTGCCACTGTTTATCTTTTTAGTTTAAACATTTAAAGATCCCAGTTCTGAGTTGTCTTGAATGCAGCATAACTACTTGTTAATAAATTTATACGGATCCCATAATTTTTCAATGTAAACCCATTTGCCTTGATTCCAGCCCTAAGTGATTCCCTGATGGCTTTGAACAGAGAGGATGCAACCAATGGTAGAGTATTAGTTCAGTTCTTTAGTCATCCATTAGCTAACACATTAACCTGCACCACAAGTCAAATGCACATCACCATAAAATGATGACCAAATGTTGGAGAAATTAAAGACACTCGTAAAATGGCAAATAAATACCTCTTCAATTTGCAACTCTTCAAACTAATTTCAATGATTTTACATTGCAAAAATGTCATAATATTGTACTGATACTGTTTTAGAAGAAATACATTGACTTACCTAACAATTGAAGTTATACATATTGAGAAATCTGTACATACCCAACATTTACATTCATAAAAAAGTACTGCATTATAGGTTTAAATTATGCTACTATACATAATGTACTAATACTGTTTCTATTTACTCTCAAACTGCATTTTTCCAGCTTACTCTAAATGTTGTGTTGCTTGGCATTCCCCTTTTCACAAGGAAGTGAAATAATTAACTCTGTCTCTGGGCCTGGTTTTCCTCATGTTTTAGTATAGACCTTTCATTAATTGAATTGTGCCTAATGACATGTAATGACCCTTATATGAACTGAAGAAGCCCATCCTATATACTCAGATAAAAATCTCCCAAATTCTCATATTGGTTCTGAAGTGGTGCTTGTTTTTATCCTTGAAGCCTACCACCTTAGACGAGAGGAGACAGACTGGTTCGACAAACCTAGAGACGGGCGGTCAGAAAATGGACACGAGAAGAGACAGGTGAAACAGGAAAAAACACACACACATTCTGTGCACGCCTGCACTGTAGTAAAAATGATTGCATGTGTTGTATACCAAGTCCAAGCAGTAATAAAAATATGCACCCATATTCAATCACCTGGATATCGAGTGGTACGTACGCAAGCCACTTAAATGCTGCATATATGTCAATGTTTGCAAAGCTTCCATACTTAACTGTTTCCCATTTACCTTGTGCATACATGACATTTCACCATTGTGTGTGGGCCACAGGGAAAAGGCCCATACTACCCCTTCCCTCACCTCAGGGTCAAACTGCAGAGGGATCCCAAAGACCGCAGTGTCTCAGGTAAAGTACCACAATTTACTACATTTCATTGAATACAACAAAACGGCATGCTAAGAGCATTTAAAGATGGCATGTATTGCAAGCTAATGTGTCATTGACTGTGATGCATGCATTAGATTTGATTGACCCCATTGTCTACTGATTGCATCAAATATGCCCTGTTTACAGCGTACACAATTTGAATGACTATAAAATGGATACAAAATTATTCAAAAAGGATATATAAAGTGAGCGTGCACATTAATAGGGATCATGACGTCCCATTAAGTTTACAGAGCATGACTGGTGAGCTTCATGCATTCTATTTACTTGATATTCATGCCATATCTCAAGAAACTGGCGAGTCACTTCCCCTGCCATTACGTTCCATCACACCATCTCTCCAGGCTCAAAGCAGGCAGTAATTTCCTAGCTTCTCTTTTGATTTGGCTCTTTTCCACGCTCATCAGTCATTGCCAAGCTCAAAATGGCGTATCCCTCACACTCACCATTATCTTACGCAATTAACAAACAGCTCACAAAGAAAGCTTTTTGTTGAGGAGGACCCGGTGGTGAATTGAGTCATTTTGTTCATGCTTCCATAACCATGATGAATGGGGTTCTGCTATGTACATGTCTATGTAGGTGAAGGCTTTTTTTTTAATGTGTGACCTGTGGAGGGATATGATAGATCCATATCTTATTTGTGGATAACCGTTAGAGGGATTGGCATGTACAGAATGCTGTTGTCTACTGTTCTACAAAGGCAAAGAAAAGTCACTACAGAAGAAGAAATTGAGATATTTATGTCCTCATTTTTATATCTGCTTAGGCTGACTATGTACCTACATACTGTAGCTGCCATTAATCACCATTAATACCTAAAAAAAAAAAAAAAAGACTTTGGCCAAACTTCTTGGGAACAAAATGTGTTCCATTTGAATTTTTTTATTTTAAGAAAAGAAACTATATTTTTATTATTTACCATCCATGGTTATAGGGCTTAAATGTAGGTCATCTTTTTTTGCTAGTGTCTGTCTACAATTAATATTTACAGTATATTGAAATCAATAATAAATGTATCTACAATCGAGTACATTTGTGATTTAAATAGCTCAAGCAATTCACAAGAATTTCACTAGAGTCAAAGCTGGGGTGACAATACTGCTACTCTGCTAAGCTAGTAACTTGTGGATTTAACCACCATATTTTGTGGAATAATGAACTAAATGACCAAGATGCTGGTTCATCCAAGTGGATATCTTTTCAATTAGGCCTACAGGTAGGGAAAGGTCTGCAAGTAAATGTGGTTGTAGCTTAAGCTAAGGCTTTAGCTATGGGGATATGAAGTTACTGTAGGCTATTTTGGCCTCATAGGGCAGTATACTTGTGTCCATATGTTCTCCTTTTCTGTTTGTATTGGTGAGTCTGCATGGGTTTGTGGACAAAAGACTATAGTCTAATAATGCCACTCACCGGTCTTTGTTTTTGGTCCTAAACAGGAAATGGTCTGGGTATCCGTGTGGTTGGAGGGAAAGAGGTCCCTGGCAGTAATGGAGACATTGGAGCCTATGTTGCCAAAGTCCTACCAGGTGGAGTTGCAGAACAAACAGGAAAGATTCTTGAAGGTAAGCTCTTCTACAAAAAAGAAATCTACTTAATTTGTAGGTAAAAAAAGAAAATTAATCAGAAAGGATAATCTAAAGATGTATTTTGTTTGGGGGATATTCTTATTTGCTTAGAGTGAGATAAGAAGATTGATACCACTCTCATGTCTGTACAGTTAGCTACTGGCTGCCAGCCAGTTATCTTAGCTTAGCACAGGCAGTAAATAGTGCTAAGCTAGCCTGGCTCGGTTCAAATTTAACAACAAGATATGTCTGCCAGCACCTCACTGATTAACACGGTATATCTGCTTTGTTTAATTCATATAAAAAAACATCACGTAGGGTTTTTACAAGGGGTTCTGTGCCAGACTATTTCTTGGCCTTTATACTTCTGTTTCATGCACAGTAGCTTGAAAGTGCTACAGTTACTTCACCAAGTAGCCATTGTGCCCTAACCCACAGATGACCTGTGATTTCACCCTTCCACGCCTTTCACTGACACCACCTCAGGATACATTTCTGTGTGGTATAATAACAGGAACAGATCTCATGAGGTGGTATTGATTTCACATCGGGGAGTCTGGGAACAGTTAACCCTCTCACCCTCCCAGTCCATCTGTCTGCTCACAGTCCCCTTTAATCTTTGTGTTGAGCCACATCAAGGGTGTCGGACAATTGGTAAAGCTGTGCCCCGCGCCTTTTTGAAAATGCCCCACTGGTGATCTATGGATAGTGAGATAGGGAGAGAGAGAGAGAAATACTGCCTGGTTTGGACCTGTGTAGTGTGCTATCCATCTGTCTGCTCTCTGTGGGTGTGTGTGTGTGTGTGTGTCTGTGTATTTGAGCGTGGGCAATCCTTTTCGCACTCTGTGTTCTTGTTTGTGTCTCCTTCCGTTTCCTTTTTTTCTTTTATCCTTTTACATTGCGGTTTCTCTTCTGTGTTTTTCCCTCTTCACTTCTTTGTCAGGACCTACTAAAAGATTTCTAGTGAAAACAGCTTCATGAAACAATACAAATAAAACAAATACAGTTGGGAACAAGAAAGGGTCACTCAGTAGAGCGCAATCTCCACCATGCGTCCTAGAACCGTTCCGAAAAAATTAATTTAACTTTCCTGAAGTGAATGTAAAACTGTCCCAACACCTGTGTAATTGTGTAATCAATGGGGTGCAGCGGCGAGCCTTTCTTCCCTCCCTGGCGTTTCCGCTACGTTTCATAATCTTAACTTCTTCAGTACAAAATGTCAAGAAAGTAAATACTCTTACACCTATTGCCCTTATTAAACAGACAAACCATACACCTTCTGAATTCAAGTTTGTGTCTCCCTCCCGCAGCCTGTGTTTCTGCCTACAGAGCAGCCACTGGGCCTTCATGCTAAAGACACTAGCGTAGCTAACTAGCTTCTGGTTTTGCACGCACGCACGCACGCACGCACGCACCGCACACGCGCTACCTCATTATTTCCTGTTGGAGATAACAACAGTAGACATATTGGGGGTCTGTACAACATAGTGGGAGTTACTTGATCCCTAATAGAGCCATGCCAGCAACTCTGTGAGGCACTAATTGTTCATGCTAATCACCTTCATGTTAGCATATTAACATTTGCCATTTGATAATTAGCACTAAACACAAAGACAAAACAGCTGCGGCTGACGGGAATGAATGTTATTCGTTTTGCAGGTATTGCAAATTCAAATCTTGATATGATAATGGTGCTAGTCTGAGGATCACCCAAGTTATTCCATATTTTTCTCTTGGGACCTTGAAAATCTGTAGCAAATTTCACAGCAATCTGTGGCAAATTTCACAGCAATTCACACTTGTCTGACATCGACGTCCCTACAGCAACACTGCAAGTGGGTCTAAAAGAAATACGAAACCATTGTTTAAAAAAATGAACAAGACAAATGAGCTTTCTATCACTTAATGAAGATCCCCTCAGGTCAAATTGGAAATAAAATCAATACCAATATTCTTCTATCTTCTGTATAATAATAACAGCATGTTATGTGTTATTCATTTATTTTGAAATCATAAAACAAGATCCTTAATTTTTTATTTTCTAGCTGGATGCTTGGAAAGGGCAGATGATTCAGCAAGCTGTGTAACTTCCCAAACACTTCATGGACCTTAGATTTGTTTTTATGACCATAACTTTTACATGCTGTAATATGTTATTGTTTCATACTGTTATATAATAACAGTTATTAATAATATAATAAATTCATACCTCGAGGAGGAAACATTGGGGTCAGTTAGGGCTGTGTATTGGCAAGAGTCTGACTACATGATATGTATCGTGATACATGCATTCAGTTCAATATATTGCGATACTGTAAACAAGGCGATCTATTGCTATTTTTTTTATCTAATGTCAGGAAAATTGTTAAAAGAACACACTGCCATATGCATACAATCTGAGTAAAATGTCTTTAACTTTTTTAAGCAATCATAACAGTGGGATCTGCATTTACATCTATCACAGTTCCTGCAACATCCAACATCATAGCACTACTTTTTGTGCAATCTAAACCTCTGTATGCCACAAATATTTGCATGTAAATAATTGATTGAAATCTATTCAGTGTTTTTGAGAATCTCAAAACATAATATTGCAGTGCTCAAGTGTATCGTTATTTTTCTTACACCCCTAAGGTCAGTAGTGTTTTATATGTACATCTTCCCTGCTTTTTGCTACAGTCCTTTGCTACATATTACTGTAATCCCTCTCTGTCTCAGCCATCTAGTCTCATGCATTATCATTCTATGAGCAGAAAGAAGTCAATGGTTCATGAGTGTTGAGTCAAAGAGTCAAGATGCATCTGCCGTGTAGTCGGCCGCGAGGAGGACTAAACAATGATAACAGCCGTAACCCTGTCATCAACACTGAACAGAATGGCTGTAAAGTACTTTGGTCCTGTGAACGCGTCGCCTCACCCTCCGTGGTGTGAATATGGATAAATGTTGTCAGATTCAACAGGCGCAGCGCCATAGTGTCACAGATGAACACCAAGTGTACGAATACATGCTTGTTTGTCTGCTCACATGGAATTCAAGCCTCTTTGAATGTGTGCAAAACTGCGACACACATGCATGCCACAGAGCGTGAACGGCAATTTGACGAATGATATTATGGTGAAACTACAGCAGCTTCCTTGTCACTCACACATGCAGCTCGTGAGTATCGTCGCAAACGGACCGTCCTGATGAGCTGTTTCAATCCGTGTAAGTCCTGCCAGTGTGCAGGGTGTGTTTTGGAGGATGCAGTGGCTTTGCTGTGCTGAATGGATTCATATGAGCTTTCACTGCTGCATCAAATATAAATAAATGGTCTGTTCCCACTGCGAGGCATTAGAATCCGATTGGATTGTGTGTCCTTTCCAGGCCATCATGCATCATGTTTGAAATGTTTTTTTTTCCTGCAAATTATAGTTTTTTATTACTGAAATAACATGAAGCCATTTCCAAGTTAATTTGAATACTGTTCTGCGCTCCAGGAGCAGCTTTGTCACACGACTGCTGTTTAGGCAGTGAGCAGCATTTATCTCTCCCGTTTTGGCTTGCAGTCTGACGCATGTCGTTTGAGTGAAAGAATCAAAGCTTGTTTTTTTTGGGTTTTTTTTTTCAATTTAATCAAAGGATGGAGGTTAGACCCTGATCTGGTCCCTCATTGGGGTCAACGTGAATTCATTTTTTTTTAGAATGGATTGATTTTCTTCATGTAATAATTTAAAGAGCTACTCACTTCCAGGCTTTGATTTGGTTTTGGTTTGAGGCGAAACGCACATTCTTTCAGTGGACTGTATTTTTGATTGTTTTCGTGTGTGTATGGCTGTGTGCAAACGTGTAATTGTGTATAGGAATGCAAGTCCTGGAGTGGAATGGTGTTCTTCTGACGGGGAAAACCTATGAAGAGGTACAAGGGCTCGTCGGGCAGCCGTGCAATGAAGCAGAAGTGTGTGTCAGACTGTGAGTATAAGTTCTCTCCGGTATGCTGTTTTTAGTATGCCATACTCACCCTTCTGATACATCTATAGCCATCCCTTTGATCCAATCGTGACTCCTTTCACATTTCCTGCCTATTCATCTCCCTGACAGCCCCCGTCTAGTCTTCTTCCTTTTTCCATGTTATTGTCTCATTTCCTCAAAATCATGTATTGAATTCTATGAAACATCCACCTTTCCCATTTTAAATATTTAAAAAGGGGTCATAATTGCCTTGATTTATCTGTGTCTACTATTTTCTTCAGTTTTCTATGTCTTCCTTCTTCTACTTGATTTTAAATTTTCAGAAGTCTATGACACATTCTTTTTTTTTTGTACCATCTTTCAGTGACCTCAACATGCTCGCTGATTCTGATGGTTCTGAGCACCTGGATTTCCAGGAGCACAGCAAAGGTGAGCTACAGTAACCTCCAATCGCTGCTTCTCCCTTTTCCCCCACCACCATCACTGCCTTCTCAGTATTTCCCTATTAACTTTTGTCTCTTCGAATTTTTCAGACACTCTTGTCGTATCGCTTTCATCTACAATTCTCTCTTTTCTCAAGTTCAGCCATGCATTACTTGTGGCCTATTTTCCCTTTCCTGTCTGCAATGCACACCATTAGATTGTTCCCACAGTAAAGCCTTGACATCCAAGCTGAAGTTGTCTTTTCATAATTTCTTTTTGCATAATCTGAGTTTTGTGTGTCTGCTGTGACCCCCGATAGGTGACAGACCTCCCAGGTCTCCAGGTGTTGATCCCAACCAACTGGCGGCTGAGCTGCAGAAGGTGTCCCAGCAGCAGGCTCCCACCTCCACCTCTTCCTCCGGCCTGCCCCCCACCACCTCAGCGACCTCCAGCCCCGGTCAGCCAGGATCACCCTCTGTCAGCAAGAAACGCCACAGCAGCAAGGCGAGTCCGGGGAGAGTTTATTTGTTTGTCTTAAAATGGATTTATAATTTTTTTAAGAATTAATAAGAATTTGGCAGGAATTATCCCTCTTAAAAAATAATTTCTTCAGATGTGTGTATAGTATCCTGTTTGAACGTAACATTTGGGGAGCATATTTTGTTTACCCTAAATTCTTTTATTGTCAATATACAACATTTAGCAAAGAATTGTGACAATGCCAGTAAGGAATAAAACATAAGAATTCACAACGTGTTACTTCTCTAAAATGCATCAATTTCAAGAGTTTAACGCGTTTGGCCTCGAGCACTGCATAAAGCACAGCGAAGTACAGTACACAGTGTACAATGTGAACACCCACTAGTATCCACCTACAGATGTTTGCTCGCGCCATCTAAGCGTGTTGCTTTATTTCTTACAGACTGCAGAGGGAATGAAGACCCAGTCCCACCCCGTCTCTGGAGAGATACAGGTCTGTGAAACAAAAAGCTCTGTAATGTTTTACTGTAAATGTTCCGATGTGAGTATAGCATGTGATCACTGTTAGTTTTACTGTCTCTTTCAGCATTTAAGACTAAACGCAAGAATCCATTGTACTCATTCAATGCGCTTCTTTTTGCAGCTTCAAATCCACTACGACAAGCAGCTTGGCAACTTGATCGTTCATGTCCTGCAGGCCAGAAACCTCGCCCCGCGGGACAACAATGGCTACTCTGACCCGTTTGTTAAAGTGTATCTCCTACCAGGGAGAGGGTGAGTCTAGGGCTTGGAACCTGCAAGCACACCTTTAGTAGTTCAGAACAGGAACAAGTTCAGTTTAGGATTATGATACAGAATGAGAAAAATGTTTCAGCCGTGTCGATTGTTTTTGATTTAGAGAGAAGGGTGTAAGGTGTGACTGTTCTCATAGTCTTTCTCAGCCACTTTTAGAGAAGTAATTTAAGTGATGTACCTGCTTAGATTGACTTTGACATCCTGGCTACAAAGGCAGCCACTTTGTTGAGCTCAAACCTAATTTCCATTCATTTTAAAATCGATTTACAATTGATTTTGGCTTACCATGACATCTTTCAATGTGCAGCACATGACCTTTCTTTGATATCAATTCCATAGCACCTATACACTGCACATCAGGTCCATCAAATGACACGTTTCAGGATGTAGTTCCAGTGGTTGTCGTGTGATAAGAAATCCTTATCGCTGCTGAATGACACAAACATTACGTAAAAGATCTGAAGTTGCCCGTGTTCTTGTGTGGATGTTGCCCCCGTTAATGGTAATAACTGTAGGTGTGAGTGCAGTCAAAATCAATAGCTCTCATATTTACTCGCAACACAATCCACACACTCTCCTAAGTCCAGGGCTCCCTTTCTAACTGTGATTGCACTGTAATGTAATGGACTCTCCCGCCTTCTCTGCTGTTTGAGGTCCCGAGGGAGAGTGTTTTTTGCTTGGATCGTTTTTAGATAAAAGCAATAATATACGGCTGTGGGCTTTGCAGCCGCCACTCTCACGGGCCTTCAGTTTGACACGTGCTGATGCAAACGCCACTGTGGGTTGTAGACAGGGTTAGGGGTATTGTAAAGGGACTGGGAGAGTGGCACGATTGAAAGTGGTTACGGTGACACGCGCTCAAGCACATTTGCGCAAATACTCGCGTATATGCCACATGTGTGTATACACGGACACGGCTATCAGAGCATTTATCAGTTGCATCACAGATCTCCTGGCAACCACATGGAGCTGTTGCAGTGAAACGGGTGGTTATAAATAATAGTTTAATACATAGCAACCAGGAAAGAGGGAAAAAAGTTGTTTTTATTTGACAAAAGCGATGCACATTTATATGTCAATGTGTCTAAAGCTGGAATTATGCTTCGCCAGGCTGCGTGTAAGCCAACGAGTCTCCCTCAGACACGCTCGCGTGTGTGTTTCCTTTCACGAATTATCACGTTCGGCAAACCTCAATGTAAAGTAAACGTTGAAGTAATCAAGAAATGGAAATCGATTTCCCACCGGAGACAGCGTAAACAAACCACTTTATCCGTTTAAGTGTTTGCTATATAGAGAGGGGATATGTTTTGTGGCAGGCCAAGGTTATTAGGCATGATCGGAAGTATTTAGAAAATAAAATAGTTAATGGTAGGGCAGAGACTGCATTCTGGAGAGGGCCACATATGTTGGCAGACTGAATGACAGAGTACATTCATCGTTTTTGTGTTATAAGAAGTGCTATAAAAATGGAATACATTATTAGATTAGCCAATGTGTTCAAGGTCAAGGTACTGTAGGTTACTTTGCCAAACTTTTTTGATAAAACAACAATACAAAATTAAACAATCCACTTTTTTGCATTTACTTAGGTGAATTCCAAGCGAAGTAATGTCGGTCCATCTTCACTGAACATGCAGGCTCATCAGAGGGTAACTACCTTGGCACGACATTTGCTCCTCCGCAAGCCTCAGCAACCTATGGTTACCCATAACACCCTTCTCTACATAGTTTTCACGTTTACGCGCATCCCTGCGGAAGCATAATTCCCGCTGCGGTTGAAAGGGCAAAGTTTGATAAATGACTGCACATCTGTGTCCACATTGTGGGTTGTTGTTCTGCAGGAATCGCTCGCACTGTAACTTGTAGTTTAGCTCAGCCAAGAAAAAAGTGTTAATCCAAATGATTTTGAGAAAGAAATGCCACTTTGAACTCTACACAGTAGCGCTCGCTAAAGTTCCCGACGATTCGCTGGCTAACGAACTATGCAAAACACAAAGTAGATTAGATTTGGTGTTTACATCCAACAGGAGTACCGATGGCTTTGAACTCCATTCACGAGATAAAGAATACCGAACGTGTGTTGATGTGCCACGAACGGCAGCTCTCCACTATGGTTGCCAATGGATGCTTTACATCACCTGAAAGCCCTCTCAACACAATACATAAGACAATAAAGCACAAGCCAACCCACCGCTGCAGCACTCCACACTTCCCCCGGAAGACCCTTTTCCGAAACACACACGTAATAAATCCCACACTAAAGCTAAATCTACTGTGATCTCCCCTTCCCACATACACACTCAGAGTCCACAGACACTCTTTGACCCCCCACCCTCCCTCTGACTATTGTTTCTGTATGTTGTTCTCTATATTTAATGCATGCTGGACCCTCTCAGTCAGGTCATGGTTGTCCAGAACGCCAGGTATGTGACTTGACCATTTTGGTACTTTGGTTCTGTTTTAGTTGAAATTTGGTTGTCAGTTTGGTGAAGATAACAAAACGTCCACATTGTTTGCCTAACTGATCGGAAGCTTGTTGACACAAATCAGTTTGTTCAGTTCCACTAACTCCCTTAAATTGTGCATTTTCCCCGGTCCCCATATTCTCATGATGTTCCACTCACCTCTAGTGCTTAGCAATGCATTTTCCGAGGAGTTGAATCCCTAAATATTAACATCTTCCCATCTCTTTAACATAACATAAATAAACGTTTATTCCCAGCTAACTGTTGTGTGTTCCTGGTAGTCTTGTTTTTGTTCCTAAACCATTGTAATTTGATATCCTAACATTGAACCTGACACCCTTTAGTTTGTCCCTGTTTTGTGATTAAAATCCGTCAGTAATGTCCCACATCGTGCCCTGACATTGTACTGTACCCTTGATGCCCCGCCACATTCAATACATTATTTTGCTATGCAGTCCTTATTCATCCCATTATTTTCCAATATACAGTAGAATGTCCTTGTCTTTACCAAACTAACTCTTACAGACGTACTCATATCCCACAATCTTAAATCAAACCCTATAAAACTGCAAAAAACATCCATCAACAAGTCATTCATTCTATTCCAGTGAGTCTGCTGTGATGTAAAATGTTTTTCTCCTCAAAACTGAAATAATTAGTCAGTAAAGTCAGATTGTGCTATTGTTTCTTATGCAAATAAGCTTTTTTTTTTTTTTTTTTTTTTTTTTTTAAAGATGCAGTTTTTCATCTTTTGTTTGTAATTCAGTGATTGAGTTATTGGCACTCAACACAATTTTATCAGAAATAAGTCAACCTCTCTTTCCATACTGGCATACATTTTCACATTTCAACATTTTATGAGACTAAATGACTTGATGGACACCAAAATGGACTTTTTTTGCAGCGCGCCCTGACATCGTACCCTGCCGTCCATGCACGTAGGCCCATACATTGTTACCGTCCAAACAATGTGCATCACATTCATTCTCTCCCTTCTGCTGTCGACATTGTGCCCAATGTCTTGTGCTCACTGCATTGTGGTGGTCCACTATCCTGCAGGGCTTTTGCATGCGTTTGACCAAGTGTGTCTATTTCTGATGTGTTCCCCCAGTGCTGAAAACAAGAGGAGGTCCAAACACGCAGGCAAGAGTCTCAACCCCGAGTGGAACCAGACTGTCATCTATAAAAATATCCACCTGGAGCAAGTATGTCATCATACGCACATTTCTGCATCCCTGCACACACACAATGTCCCAGACCGGGGTCATACAGTATTATGTTAAATGTTTGACAGTGTTATCTAAAGATTGCGTATTAATAACTTGAGAAAATGATGATATGGTGCTGCAGGGATGAGTCCTAAAACCCCGGCAATGAGATAGCATTTTTTATTTACGCTTCAAAAATGGCAAAAAGCGGTGTCGATTTGGGAAGATCGTCTCGCTGAACAAAAAGCGTAAGTATCATAAATATGTGTTTGCCACAGAGTTTATTTTCTGCAATAATCCAAAATCCAAAGGACAATTCCCATTGGCTTTTTGTCGAGGGAAACAGGGTGATGCTCACTTCCCTCTTGGCCTATACAAACCATCATCCCTGCAGCACTTTATTGTGAACAAAACTTTTTATATCCCCACAATAGTTAGTGTATGTAGCGCACAACAAGAGAATTCTCCATGTGCCAAGTTCCACGTTATAATGATAATATTGCCTTTGCTCTGCTGGCATGCTGACTAGCATTGTGGCCATTGGTTTTAGTAGAGCAGATGGATATGCCATTGGGATTTAATTATATCATTTTAGATCCCAGTTTAGATTCATTGGACCCATATCAATCACAGTAAATGCTGAATGTCTGCTCCCACTTTAAGCCCAGATCATATGTTCTTTCTTCAAGGCCTATTTTGCCATTTTATTATGCACTCAGCCAAGATAGTTATTCACTATAAGGATGCATTAACTCTATTTATCTGTGCGTGTGTATCAGCTGAGGAAGAAGACCTTGGAAGTGAGCGTGTGGGACTACGACAAGTGCTCCACTAACGATTTCTTAGGAGAGGTAAGCCTCTTTGACAGCATGTTCAGTTCGTTGGTGTACCAAGACATTTTTGCATGCACATGCCCAATTCAACTTTCAACTGCTGCGTTTGTTCTCAGGTCCTTATTGACCTGTCCAACACGGCCCAGCTGGATAACGTCCCGCAGTGGCTCCTGCTGAAGGAGCAGAGCGAGGGGGATCACCACCGGCGCTCCCACTCAGGACAGGGCCGACACACTTCCTCTAAACCCTCCTCACAGCACTCCTCCCCGAAAACCACCGCCTCCGCACATGACAATCAGGATTCCCCAAAATCATCTGTCATCAAGAGCCGAAGCCACGGGATCTTTCCAGATCCGGCCAAGGGTAGGACACGATAAAATTACTTCAGCTGCTTGACTTTATCCCCGTTATCCACTAACAACCGTCTGTACTCTGCAGCTTCTGCGACTTCTGTTTCCCTCTTCTCTTCTTCTGCTCTGTTTTTCCTCTCTTACTTTGTACTCTCTACCTGTCACTGCTTCTCTCGTCTGTTTCTCCCCACTATCTCGGTGTCTACCTTCTGTCCAGCTCTTTTTCTCTCACAGTCTTTTCGTTCGACCAGCACCTTCCTAAGACCATTTTTGCACACCCATCGTAGCTTCAGCTTCATGCCTTTTTGCTTTCTCATGGTCTGTTTTCTTGGTTGCCATGATGTCACCCAGCTCAGAGGCCTAGCCTTAGCTTCCCTCTATCTTTCTTCTAACACAGAGGGCAACATGGCCGTGGAAGGTTTTGAATGCTCCCTTAATTTAGAGAAATAACCATCAAATTTAATGAGGCTGCATGAAGATCATAGACTTAAATAAGTTAGCATGCTGGCTTAGTTTCTCACTAGCCAGCGACGTATTCATGAACGGTGGTACACAAAAGGTGTACCAGCCTCTAACTTACGAAAGTAAAAATAGCTTTTTTTGGTAATTTGGTGAATCTGGTTGTTTTAGACACGCAGGTGCCCACTATCGAGAAATCTCACAGTAGCCCTGGCACATCGAAGCCTTCCCCGTCCGAGGGCCAGAGCCAAAGCCACGGACACAGCCAACACTCTCGCTCGCACGGCGCTTCACGCTCCAGCAAAAGTGCCGCGCGGCACCACCATCAGGACAGCGGCACTGGAAGCGGCGGAGGCGCTGCCATAGCAACGGGCGCAGCCCCGCAGCAGTCACAGCCGCAGCCACCGCAACGCCTCCAACCAAGTAAACCAAGACGCAAATAAAGCCTACGCAGCATGGCATCCTCGCACTCATCTGTTCTACCTTATGTTTTTTGATTTTTTTTTCTGTTACTTTAGTTTCCTTTTTAATTGTTGGTTTCCCTCACCCTTTACACCCTCTGGTCCTCTCCCCCGTCGTACTCACAGTGTGTCAACCTCTCACCGCTTCTCTTCTGTATGTACTCACAAATGTGTAGCGCCAGCACCTCACCTGTACTGTAGCACACTGTCTTTGACCTTCCTAAGTTTGACCCTTTTTTTCTATAAACCTAAAGAGGCGTAATGGTTGCCTATTGAGGCTACTTAAAAAGAAATTAAACAGGCTATAGACTAAATATTTTCTCCTATTACTACTTTCAATATGAAGTTAAACAGAAATAATCCCTTTTACAGAGGTTGAATTTTTTTTCTCTGTTTTGAAGAGTCATTTAAATACTTTACAAACGTTACATAGGGTGAGGAGAAGAATGGCGGTATGGGGGGGAAAAGAAATCTAATCTGAAAAAGAAACGGTAGAGTTGCAGGACATATATTCTGAAAGAACAAATCAACAATATCTGCAAATGTCATCTCCAGCTCTCTCAAATGACAAGACAAGTTCAGTTAATGGAGCAGGATTCACCGGGAAGAGGTTTCTGCTTCCAAGGGAGGTTTCTGTCACCAACTAGCTCATAGATATTTTGGATTTATTGATCCAACCAGTAAAACAGAAGAAAGTTGCAATCCCACCCCCTTCCCAAAGTATCATTAACCTCTTTTGGTAGTTGTTTTTTCTTTTGATTTGAGTTCTCCTTTATTTCCTTTTCGTTAACAAACAACGACCAGCTTTTCTGAAGCTCCTCCACTGAGATGGCTGTGCATGCAGTCCACTAACCCCATCTTTTGTTTGAACAACTATGGGACTCACAATGCACCTCAGTAGATGCTGCACACCCCGCCTCTTAGTGACATGCAGGAGGGGCGTATGTGCACTGCACACTGTGGCTGCATGTGATGTGACAGTCAAGCTGGTTGCCATGGTGAAGATAAACCGCTCTCTGAATCTCCATCTCGCTCCTCCCTCCTTCCATCTTAAACTTCGACCCCATGACCTTTGTTTCCTGGCGTTGACCCCCTTGACACCTGACCTGCCAAAACAAACACTTCCAGGCCAAAGAGGCCGCCTCTCACTGAGGCACCAGAGACACAGCGTAGTGGGCGTGCTCACCATTCAGAGAGCCCAGTCTGATTGGCTGCCTGCCCTGCCATCGGTTGTGTCGGCCAAAGGGAGCAGAGCAGACGGCAGACACCTGACCCTCAGGAAAGCCGTGTCAGAAGAGAGGCCGCAGAGTACCGGAGGTGAGAGTTTGCCCCAAGAGTCTCCTCTCTGTCGTGTGACTGAAGCACAGATGGAGCGAGGAGAGAAAGAGAGAGTGAAAGAAAGAGAGGATACGATACTAACGCACACCTGCAGAAAGAGAGAGGGGAGTCTTACAAGCTAATGAAAGAGCCAGGAAGTCAGAGAGAAAGTCACACATCACCAGAGATTCATGCAGCGAGACACGCTTTCTTAACGGCCACCGACACAGTTCACTAAAACCAGGAAATGAATGTCTGTCTGATTCACTGAGTCAACACCGTGCCACCGCCGCGTCTGCTGCGTCACGACTCCCCCAGTGCTTCATTACACTGGTGTTAGTGAGCTCGAGCAATCCGTCAGTGACAGCGTGTTGAGTGGCCTGACAGAAAAACGTGTCGCCATGGATTCTGTTCTGCACCACATCCACGCATCCCACATCATTCATACTCTATCACACTGCCCGATCAGCTGTTGAAACATTTATTTCTTTTAAG
This sequence comes from Bovichtus variegatus, assembly GCA_943593645.1. Taxonomy (NCBI): domain Eukaryota; kingdom Metazoa; phylum Chordata; class Actinopteri; order Perciformes; family Bovichtidae; genus Bovichtus; species Bovichtus variegatus. The sequence goes on from CALSCE010000077.1 coordinate 1,769,503, forward strand.
AATAACATCTAAAATATGTTGCATATAAACAGGTTTAAAAAAAAAAAAAAAAAAAAAACATTTATGAAAAAAGGTACATTCATAAACCTCCTTTAAACTCCTCCAGATATTACATCTTTTTAAACTAAACTAATGCTAAGAGAGATTATTATTATTAATAGTTCATATAGATAACTAACAATGTCAGTACGTGCCTCTTGTTTGGTCTACTTTTGCATAAACATACATATGTAATTTCTCTGGATTTATTTGTCTGTTTCATGTTGAGGCTTTATATGTGAGTTATTACTGTCGTGTCTGTGTCTGAGAGAAAGATTCTAAGTACACAGTTTGTCAATGTGCTTCTAGCTAGTCCGCAGTGTTTGTGTGCTATTCATTACAATCCAGTCTTTTGTGCTTTGGGTGAAGCTTCCCGAAATGTAAAAATGAAAAAGTATTTAGCGGATTATGATGGATTTTAGTTGCTGCAGATATTAACTGATGCTTCTTGGCCCTAGTTTATACAATCTTGGATCCGGCAGAGGTGCAATTTTTCTTCCTGTCTCTTTGTCGTGATGGGTGTGGTCGTATCTCTGCACAGCTCGGTCGAGCTACAGATCCGGTGATGCCCCGGTCACGGCAGCCTCATTGGACAGCGGCCTGAGTGGCAGCGCCTACAGCCTATTGGACGAAGAAGGAGAGACAAACGAGGTGGACAGTGCCATCTTCCAGGTGCCCCGATTGTGAGTCAGCCGATTCGATACTTTTATCCTAAAATGCCTCGATTTCACCTCTTTGGATGAGCTATGAATTTATATTCGATACCAAACGACTACTTTTACCACGCCCAGACAACATGACAGAACAATTCATTAAACTGTCTAGTTTTGTAATTTCCAGGATTTTGTTTCCCGTCTCTTTAGTGGAAAGATCCCAAACGGCACAGACGTGATGAAATCATCGATGGGACTGGGTGACACTGAAGGTTAGACATACAGCACATGCAACCTCAAACTAATACATGCACTTCAAACAACAACAACAGGCTGCGATAGTGACAGTGATGTGAATGTATGAGTTTCAAAAGTTTCAAAAAGTCATCTCAACTTTTACCACTCTGCAGTACAGTATTTGCATTTACACATTTAGCCTCAAGGAATAGTCAATGGAGTGAAATTAAACAACACATTAATTAATAGATATAACAAGTGGTTTGTTTATTCTGCCTCTTTTGTCTTTTCTTATTCATTTCAACATGTTTTTTTTGATCTTTAGTCTCCTTTTTTGTTTACTTGACTCTTACCATTGCAAGTACATACAGGATATACGTGTACATAGAATGTATACATGCATCATTAACATTATATGTAGACCTATTAACTTATCAATTTGCAGGTGTTATTTTTTTTATCAATCTGTCCTTGCTGATTTTCCTCATTCATCCTTCCTGCCATTGAAGTTATGAGTCAAGTAATTATGACTGATGCAAAGGTGCAAAGATGACCTTAAAAAGCAAGAAAGAGGTTTGTTCTCTCTCTTTCACATTTACAACAAAGTGTGAGACCGAAGCCGAATACGCACACGGATGAACACATTGGCACATTTGTTCTTATCCGAATGGCTCCTTCGTCTCTTTATCATCCGCTCTCTTTTTGTGTCAATGTGTCTCACTCTTCTGGTCATAAACACACACAGACACGGAGGCTACCCTTACAGTTTGCCAGGTTCTTGTTGACCCAGCTTTCAAAACAGCTTTCATTTCCATTCAGTTTCCAAGGCAACGAGAAGCACAGGCACAGCTCCTCATAACTTCTCCCCATCCTTGTTAAACAAATAAATGTGATTGCTTGCAGGCCATGTTTGATATTACTCATCATGAGAGTACACTTAGTGTCCAGCGGAGGGCAGTCACGCGCAGAAGATGCCTCATTTGCGAAGAGGGAGTGAAAGAATTGAGTAGTGTTTCCATTGTGCTCAGCTGATTTTATTTGTGTGTGTGTATTCAGGTAAGTCCCAAATTATGGGGGAGATAAAGATCGCTCTGAAGAAGGAAGTTAAGACAGAGGGTGAGCAACTGGTCCTTGAGATTCTTCAATGTCGCAACATCACCTACAAGTTCAAGTCTCCAGACCACCTGCCTGGTAATTTCAAAACCACTGAACACACAGCACACACCAGTTATGCTTACACACACACACACACACACACAAAATAACTTTGACAAGGTCTCAACATGCAGAGCGATTGTTTCTTAATTCATTTCTATTATTTCCACTTATGTTCGTGATTTCTGTCAAGACTCATTGGAGTCTCTTGACAGCATCCAAAGATATGTGATACATGTAATTTCCATCATTTTAACCGGACAGCTGGGAGGCCCACACAGCCCACACTGTGTAAAGAAAGACTGGCATCTGACATACCACAGAGTCTTTGCCAGTTATTTTTTTTTTATAGACGCACAACCACAGGTGTCATGATCGTGTTTTCCAGCCAACTTTTCCTTGGGAAGCAGCATTGAGCAAACACTTAACCCAGTCTCCAGTACTATGTGCATGTTGAAAACACCGTTAAGACAGGGGGTAACATGCACACAAACATGTAACAAAGGAGACACACGGTGGTGGTGGCAGAGGTATGAGCTATGAGTGAGCGCACGTTCACAAGAACTGCAACTTTGATTATCACCAGCAGTGAAGTGAAGAAAAATGCTATACGGAGAAAAGCAGGCACGCAGCCAATCACAGCACAGACCGTAAAAACTCCCAGATATTAGAGAGTAAAAGGCCGTATTTATTAGTTTTTTTTTTCCTTCTGATTTTTATTGGCTGGAACATGTGCAACTTAAAAATGTATTTCTACTTTTTATTACAAAAAGCTGAATCAATTATACTGTAGTTACAGTGGTTATATCGATAGTACAATGACAGTAGAAAGTCATGCCCAGATGGCCACTTTTAGATTAATGTTATTACTGTAACTGTCTTGTAGTTTAGAACACCGACAGCACCCTGAGTCACAAGGTCTGCTGCGGTATCTAACCAGTGGTATCTACAGTACATACGGCACAACATTATTTAATTACAAGTGAACCCGACTTTATGAACAATGGACAGATGTGTCTCTGGTGTTAGCAGCTAAATCAGACTTGTCTTTCCTCAATAGAGCACAGCTTGCCACTCCTCTTGTAATATTTACATCCTAATACCCAATCTGCCTGCCACTTGTTTGATTTGCATTTGCTACCAGATGGGGTCTGCACACAAAGGTTTATTTCAATTGACAGTATACAAAGTACAAAATGTGGAGCAGTGACTCATGGCATTCATACTTTATTGTTGGCTATGTGCAACTGTGACTATTTCTAAAGCTGGTAAGTTGAGTTTCTACTGTACGTGTTAGGTGGCCACCTTGACTCTCCAATACTAATGACCATTTTAAACTACATGTGAAAATTGAGTCATATATTTACTTTTTCACATTTTTTCCACAAAGGTGCAATTGCAAATTAGGTCAGTAATGTTTGCCTCCATAGTTAATTGTTATTATAATTAATCCTTTACAAGGTAGTTGAACATTGGTGACTGTGTGTAAGTTGTGCGTCTGCAGAATTCCATATTCAGAGGTTTGGGTTTCATGTAAAAGGGTTTGGTTTGTGTTCGTGTGGTTAAAGTCTGTCATTAAAAGCTGTGTAAGATATGCCAGAATTTAAAATTAAAACATTAAAACAATGAACTGACATTAATAACAGAATATGAAGAGGTAACAGTGTTGACGTTGAGTCAAAGACATCTATGTGTTGTGTTGCAGAGATATTTAGTGAAATTAGCACGCTAACTTGACTTGGTTCTGCTCCGTCATGTCTTGTAATACCACTTGTTCCTCTAGAGGTGATAGTGAGACACTGTAGCTCCAGTCTGCCCTCTGTACACAGAGAGAAGAAGCATATCTGCCTGACTGGCTTGTAAATATTACAGCCATGTTCTGTGTCTGTTTTATAGTTTTATAGTTTGTTTATTGGATTCCTCGACCCCTCGCTCACAGCTGCCAGGAGGCTGTTTCATCGAGCCTGGAGCTGTTTTTAGCAGTTAGCTCGAGTTCAGCCACAGCAAACTCCCTGTTTCTGCCGTTACACGCCGGCTGTCGGGCTCGTTCTGGCTGAGCTCAAGTCTGACGGAGGCGGCTGCCGAGTGCCGGCTCTGCCGACCCCTCTCCTCCCCGGCGGGCTGCTCTACCGGCTGCGCCGTCACCGGGAAGACAAGACAAATATGAGGGTCGTTTTCTAGTTTCTGCCATTTTGGATTTAGTGCAATAAACAATGGATGAGATTTAGTTTGGATCAGTTTGGTTGAATTTTGCATATTGTTGCCGACTGACACTGACGGGCATCACACAGGATTAAATTCAATACACAATATAAAGAACATTAGAGATTGTATGGAGCCAGTTTAGAGGTGAAACACTGATTCCTATTTCTTTGGAGCAGGTGGCTCGGAATTACACACTGAACCTTTAAAAACTATAAACATATCATATAATCGCAAAAAGTATGAACAGATTTAACACAGTGGATTGAATTTATATGTATGCAACATACAAAAAATGGAACAATAGCATAAAACAAAAACGATTTGTTTATATCTCTTATCTGTATAAAATGAGTAAAGTATTAGTATGATGTCAGATTTACATTGGTGCGTATGTGTGTGTCCACAGATCTTTATGTGAAGCTCTATGTGGTGAACATCGCCACCCAGAAAAGGATCATTAAGAAGAAGACCAGAGTGTGTCGTCATGACCGCGAGCCATCTTTTAACGAAACCTTCCGCTTCTGTATGAACCCGGCCGGACACTCGCTACAGGTAATTCTAATCCAGTCTTTATACACTTGCACACACACAGCAGGATTACAGCTACATATTTTAAGTATATATGCATACTATAATCATTCATAAACTAACAGCTAAAGAAATGCTTATCATTTGAGTATGGTTATTTTCTTTCTTGCCGCAAGTTAGATGAGGAGATTTTATTTAACTACGGAAGCCCTGAGAGCGTTAGTGGTGCAGGTGAAAAAAGACTTTTTGTCAGGTGATTTTCTTTTTTTTATTTAATATTGTTTGTTGTTTTAATAGTCATTTTGGCAACAGGGGGCTCTAAAAAGGACTAAAAACATTGTACATATATTGTGTGTTAGCAAGTAATAATGTAACATTACTTGCTAACACACAATATATGTCACAATGTTACATATTTTGCTAAATACGTACCAAAAAAAAAAATGTATCCTGACGAAAAACTATTTAAAAAAAAAAAAGACTTCGAAAAATGATCCAGGCAAAATATTCTTTAATTATAAACACAGGACAGAAAACAATTTAGATCGCACTTAGAAATGGATCACCAGTACTCTGTTCTTCTCACTTCGCCTCTCAGGGCTTCTGTAGTTACTACTGTTATGTTTGTTGGCTGAGTATGAAGCTAGAACCGGGAGACTGCTAGCTTAGCTTAGCATAAAGACCGCAAACTGGGAAACAGCTAGCTTGGAAAGTCTATTCCTTTAAGTATACACCATGCTCTCGGTAAACCTGGGTGATTCCTTTAAAGAGTCAATTATATGACATACTGCTTTCTGTTCTTTCCCACCAGCTGTTCTTGGTGTCCAATGGTGGCAAATTTGTAAAGAAGACCTTGATCGGGGAGGCCTACGTGTGGCTGGACAAAGTCGACCTACGCAAGCGAGTGGTGAGCTGGCACAAACTGCTCGCCAGCACTGCCCAGATCCACTCATAGAAGGAGCCTCAATCAAAAAAACTAAGCCTGAGAGGGCACAAAGAAGTTTCTGTCATCTGGGGACGCTTAGGTTCAATATCTGTAACACTGTTCCACTCTTGTTGGGTGGGGGAAAGGGTGGTTTGGGCACGGGAGGGGGCAAAATATCTCTTTCTTCAATATTTGTTTCAGGGCTCTGAGTGTTGGAAGATGCTTTCGTTCGTAAGGGTAGCTCTGATGATGGTTTCTGTCATGCAGGAAGTTTGGAGGAAGCAGTTATGCGTTTACAGGAAACGAACATAAGTTTACAGGAAGTACAGTGTACAGTAGTGTAGCCAGGGCTGAGGAGAACACAGGTGCTGAGTTCAGAGGTCAAGCACGGAATCAACCAGGTATTACACACTTTAATTCACAACACACACACACACCCACATGCACACGATTATTTACGACAACTTTGCACACTCATTCACGCAGAAGAGAAATTTTAATTCTACAGGGAATGGACACACTTGTGGATTCTAATTTATTTATTTAGATGTTTTATCCATGAAAGATTTTCCTCATTGCTTTATTATGAGCGCAGAGTTTTATTGATTTACAAAGCATTTTGGGAATTAAATAGTGAAGACTCCGCTACGGAGACCTCGTATTTATTTTTGTATTATGATATTAGCGTAGAGTTCTATCATTTGTCTTCTCCTCTAATTATTTAAGTACTTTAAAAAAAAAATCTATCCTAGGAAGGAAAGCATAGTATATTTTATAACACACTACCTAGTATTCCAGTTCCAGAGAAGAAAAAAAATCTCAGCAAGCATGAATTTATTAACAAAAAACATCTCCTTGTGCACTTTGGACCCATTCTTTTCTCTCCGTAAGTGTAACCTCGGTTCTATCAAATGATGATAATTGTTTGATAATGATCAATATTAATATATATGAAATTGGATACTATATATTGTGCGCATGAGTCTATCTATTTGGTATGCATTGCCACATGTTCTGCACAAAAAGAATCACCTCTAAGGTTCACTTTGTATATAGTGAAGTGTCATAGCTGGAAATTAATTATATCATATATAGATAGATATATAGATATCTTTATCACAGACAATCGAGTCTTGATGAATGTGACATAGAGGTTTTATTTACCCATGATGCCCCTTAGAATGTGAGACATTTACCATATGAGATTTAAGTATTGTTTTGTTTTTCTTCGTGAGATCCAGGTACGTTATGAGTCTTATATCTGGCCTGCTTTCATTCATAGGAGCTGTCAACTCAACAACGCACGCTTTTGTGGTATTTTGCACTTTTTTCTGCTTAGAATGTAAAACTGACGTCATCGTCTCGCTAAAAATGAGATAGCCAGAGATATTTTTTCTTTACAAGGGCAGGAAGTAGAGAGGTAAAGTTAAGCGATGAAAATATCAGGAGATATTGTAGCGAACAAAAGACAAACGTGCCGGAAGCCGTCCATGAGAAAGCACTATTACCATTCTAAGATACGACAATGCTATTACAGTAGCATGTCGATGTTTTGTCCCAGTTTTATTTGTCATATATGTGTTGTCTTGATGTTACCACTTACACAAACTGTCAATGTTGCGTCTGTGAAAGTCTACTCTGTCCATTATGTCTTGAAAAAAGGTCATTGTGTGCTTATACGTGGGTCAAGAGGCAGGACAGCTGGTTCATTTAGCATTTTCAGTCCAACTTAACAGTGAGAGTTAATATCTGAGTGATTTCTATGCAACATCTACTGTATACAGGTGGTAACTGCATTTTAACTCGCCAGAAATGTGAGAGGAGAGGAAGCATTTATATCAATTTTTCTTTGGCACTGTTCTGTTTTCACGTCCTTCATGAAATGATTAATGCTTTCATATGATTTTTAAAAATTTTATTTAACGTGTTATTTTGCTATACAACTCTTTATTTATTGCCTGTGAGACTATTTCATATGTTGTATTATATTTGTTTACAGTTCATATCAGGTGTACATAAAAGAAAGTTGAGAAATGTTGTTTTTATACACAATGTAGTGCTTGTTTACAAGGTTTAGAGGGCCTGAAACTCAGAAAACCAACGTTCTTGTCCTTGTGCACAAACACACACACATACGCATATGGATTTTAATATGCACAGATCCTGAATTTCACATAGTTTCTGAATCAAGATATGGAAGGAAAAGAAATACTCATTTCAATAATTCCCATCTTTTTATGGACTCCCCCTTTGAATAGTTTCATTCTCCAGTATGTGTATGAGAAATGACCAAAAGAGACAACATTGTAAACAATGGACGTTATACCTGAAATGATAGTAGTTTTGAGGTCAGTGTGTTTTTTTGTTTTTCTTATTTTTATACCCATGTGCTTTGTGTGTAGCATCTTCATACCAAGTCCATGCATGCCATTGGCTCTAATGCATCTATCTCTTCTTTTAAGTGTTGTCTGTCTAAAAATATCGACTTTAAAATCTCTCGTAAAACACAAAGAATTACACAGTCTCTCACACACACTCACACACACACACACACACACACACACACACAGAGATGCTATCTCTCTATTTCCAACCTTGTAAATACATAGCTTTTTTATACAGGGGTTTGGGGAGCAATAGGTCTTTTAGCAGACAAAAAAAGGCGTGTGATCATAGAAGTAAAAGGAAGTTGTTTTTCTTTCGATCAATGTACAGCGGATAGACTGAGAAACGACCTTATGTCTGTCTATAGGGACCCAGATTAACCCGACCCTTAACACCAAACACTAAAGGTTTACCAGAGTCTAACTACACAGAAGTCTATCTTAACAACTCAAGCAGTTGCAGGAGAATTTAAATGTGCTCACACTGGATGTTGCATGTTTTGTTGGTGGTTCATACTATTTTTGTGTCCAGATATTATTAAAGAAAAAAAAAGAATGAGGTAGAGAAAGATAGAGAACAAAAACGTTATAGAGGAGGACATTATGAAGAGAACCTATTAAAACTATTGATGATGTATGCTGACTGTACAAAGATTATGCTTGTAAAACCTGTCTGGTTTTTCACTTGTAAGTAAACAGAAAAAAAATCTACTGTCATGGTTTTGTGATTGTATACAGGAGGTATTGATAAATTATGCAAATTGTGCTGTAAAAATGGCTGTTGCCCCATGTCTAAATATTAAATATCAGTACAAATGATATGTTGCGTATTGCATTATTGATCGTAGCACAGTTTTATTTAGAGAAATGTGTCGTTTATTTTGGACTATCTTTACTCCATAAAGCTGACGTGATACCAACAACGGGAAGTATCCAAATGTGACCACAAGGTGGCGCCATGTGCTTTCATTTGGAACAATCCTTTGAGTGTGTGTGTGTGTGTGCGTGTGTGTGTGTGTCTGTGTGTGTCTGTGTGTGTGTGTG
>CALSCE010000077.1:1778772-1844244 GCA_943593645.1 Bovichtus variegatus
GTGTGTGTGTGTCTGTGTGTGTGTGTGTGTGTGTGTGTGAGTGTGTACAGGGCCTTTACGGCCGCATATGTTAGTCCATGATTTATTCACAAAAGCAGACCAAATGTCTCCATTGATGAAATAGGTAATATGGGGTTTCTATAAACTCAAACACGACTGTATTTCCTGCCGCTTTCGCTGTTTTAGAGAATTCAGCCAGCATTGATTTTAAAATGTACACTTGGGCTTTGTTCTGCTGTGACACGAGGGCCTTTTGACACATTCTGTGGACGGGCTTCGCTTCATAATCTCTCGTGGATTAATCGGGGGGGATGCATTTCAGCTGGTCTAACCACATGTGCCGCTAGTAAAGCTAACAATTTCCATTTCTCTCCCCCGGCTTCCACTCTTTTGGTTTTGTTTGCCGCACAATACAACATCCTCACAACACATTATTGCATCACAATCCATCCACTTTAAATAGTTTATTTCCTTTCCTGTTTTAGCTAGGTGAAGAAAAAAAAAAGAGGAAAAAAAGAAAAAAAGAAAAAAACATCTTTTATTTGTTTTCTAAGATACAACTCACGGGTGGTCTCCCCTCCTCGTTCCCCTCTTCTTTCCTTGCGCTAGGTTACGACAACAGTGACTCTGTTCTTCAACGCTTGTGTCCAAATGCACAAGATCATATGCTATTCACTCACTCGCTACAAATGAAAGACTGTCTCTTTGTTCCTCTAATAAGTCATCGAAACAATCAGCCAGAGTACATATTCGCCTCCTTCTGTGTACTTTTACAAGTGGTCTAATAAATCCCGAGTGTTCTTCTACTTTGGCAGTCCACGGCAGTAACATGGCTGGTGTTGATTTGTGTACTGTGAGTCGGTAGGAACAGACACTTCAAGCCAAGTAGTTTTGTTGTGAGCAGCTCAGTACTGTCCTACGTTCAGATAGGAGTCAACCTTTATTTTGGAAAACCATTGGATTAGAGGAGGCTTTGAAAGATAAACACGCGAGTGCCATCAGGGATTTTATTAGAGATAAAGCCATGGCCAGTTTAGGATTGTGTGAAGTCAGAAAAACTTGAAGAATGTGCCTGTTGCCATGGCGCAGCAGTTAGTGAACAATGATGTAATACAATGACGCTGATGAACAGGAATCGGTTGTTTTGAGTTGCAGTCAAGGGCTTCAAAGACTGGACATGCGTTGCTTACTTCCTGAGTTTGTCCTGTGTTTAAATGAAGTGTCTGTGGATTGTTTTTGGGCCTTGTAATGATTTTCTGGCTTGAAATACAAATGTTACCAATTTGCATATCAGAAAAACATTCAGGTGCAGTGAGAGCATTTGTTTTGTTTTCTCACAATTTTGTACAGGTCATTTTTATTTTTTATTTGGAGCTCAGATTACCAGCCATATGCTTATTTTACACTCCCGAACTCATAGAGCATTTGTACATTCTATGTACTAGTACGGTCTTTACGCACACTCGGGTTTAATGTTTGGGTTGACATATCAGTGCCAGCAGTTGTATAATTCTTCCTGCAGAGGGGGTGAGAAACCCATTTTGCAGAGTCACCCAATTGTCTCTTTCTGAGATGATTTTCTTTTGGAACTTTGACTTGATGTATTCCACTTCTGTCAAAAACATGACATGGTTCAAAAGGAAAATTATATATTGAATGCTTGAATGCATTTTCCTTTTGTTGCTCTTCATTTTCAAAGAGAGTGCGTGCATGTGCGTGTGTGTGCCTGTGTTTACAGACAGCCTGTGGATGAATTGTGTTTGTCAGCACCTGCTGGGCGGCGACTCCGCAGCTGCAACTACAAACCACTTGCTTCAGCGTGCTGAGTCTGTCACAAAATTAAAAATGAGTTGGATCATTTTTTATTTTTTTTAAATGCACACCACCAGCTTTTTCATCAAACATTCAAAATATTTCCCAATCCGGGTGAAATATTAAGTCTTACTGTCTGTACTTCATCAACCAAGGACTGTTCTCTGCCTGGAACCTACTTGCACTCATAAGAAAGCTTTCATTAATCCTATAAACAGCAAAAGGTTTCAGTTTAGATAGATACAGTAATGATGATACAGGGTGATTGCAGGTAACTAAAGTCAATAGCCAACCTGTAATCGTTGATGTTGTACCGATAACATGACATCGGTTCACTAAAATAGCAAATATTTATAATTTGCCACATTTTACTTTTTTTTTTCTTTTTTTTTTTTATGTCTTTATGTAAATATTCTAAAAAAAAATAATAATAAAAAAGAAATAAATAAAAAAAAAAAATATATATATATATATATATATATAAACACCAGAAAGTATTTAAGAGTCCATGTAATAAAAGATTAATAATCAGACGTTTGGTTACCTTTATGAAACCAAGCCCAAGCCAGTGTCGTAAAAATCTTCAGTGTGTATCAAGGTGGAACACTTTCCCCATTTTCATAATAGTGTCATGTAATTCAGTTCTTTTGGGTGAGTCACTCAGCCTGCTCTTAAATGGTGTTCAGACCCTACTCTGCTGTGTGAGGCCTTATGATGACTAAAATTGGGACTCTTCATCATGGTTGACGATCTGGTGTAATTATAATCTTTGCACGGACACCTGTTGCAGACACCATAAACGGCTGCAATAGCTTTGTGCGGCTCAGTAAGCAGCAGTGAGTCTTGACTATATTTTTAAATGGAGAAAACATTTAAATATAGAATAGCGCTGAGGTCTTGCCACAAGCTTTATTCAGAAAGTTTGACATCCGGCTGTATTCAGATATTCAGAGTTGGATTGCATTATTTTGCAAACATATTTGGAAAAAGTATTTTGAACAGAATAGTTCTACATTTTTGGGAAAAAATGCTTATTCACTTTCCTGATTAAAGCATGACCAGCGGTAAAATCGCTCTGCTCTGGCTGTGCCGTTGTTTTCCTATAGAGAGAGCGGTGCCGCCCGACTAGGCGGAAGCGCTACTCTTGGTGTGGCACGCCACTTGAAATTGCCACCGAGCACTGCGTCCAAAGTTCAAACTATTTCAACTTTGACCTTGATTGCCGCTGACCTTTCAAAGTGCAACCGATGAGATAACAGCTGTGTGAAGCGGCAAGCAGGGGAGGTAACCATAGAATGAAAAAACTAACTAGCTGCCTTCACCGCAAGGCTCTGCGCCCTCCCTCACGGTGAGCACAGAACATTTTTAATTCTATCATGTGAAGGCAGTTTAAGAGTCAGACAGAAAGATTGATATGAATCTGCAGCCAGTTAGTTTAGCTTTGCATAAAGACTGGAAACAGAGGGAAATCTAGATGTGCTGGCAGGTGAATTTATTTTACCCTCAGCCAATGCCAGGTTAGATGTTTCCCACTGTTTCTAGCCTCTATGCTAAGCTAAGCTCAACAATTTCTGGCTGTAGCTTCATATTTACTGAGCAGATATAAGAGTTGCCAAACAACAACAAAAGTGTATTATTTTACATCTCTGAACTACCGTAAATTTGCCCTCATTTAATGTAATACTCTCCTCCATCTTCTTATAGAGTATTGTAATAAAAGCATCTAACTTAGCTACTACACTGACACTTCTTTTTCTCTATCAATTCTTTTAAGAGTTTGTGAGAGAAGGGTGTTCAAGTGTTCAAGGACATGGCTGGGTTGACTTCTCACGTGCGTCTTGCTGAAACGTTCACAATTTGATCAAAGGATACCAGGCTCCCTCTGTCAGATCCCGCTCTCTTGTCTACATTATACCCTTTCTGTCTCCCTCTCGTTTTATGTTCCCTGTGTTGTCTTTCATATTCACCCTCTCCATCCCTCTTCTCAATAACTCCCCCTCCTGTTCTCTCCCTGTCTCTTTCTGATGGATCCCTCAGATCCTTTACTTCTAAAGATGTGTTTGTTCCCCTCTTTTGCCTTCAAAGATGTGGCCTGCGTCAGAAAGGGGCCTGGAAATGTCCTGCGTCTGTGATTCACTGAGTGAGCAGTGAGATTTTTGCAAGGCCACATCAGGCGACGTTGCCGGATGCATCAGCTTATCCAAGGTCAGACAGGTTTCACTCAACCATCACACATGGCTTGGTCTCCAAATTGAGGGGTCATTTTGAAATATTTGCTCTGTAAGGCTTTGTTTCTTGTTGCAGAGGGGATTACAACGGATAATAAATGTGAACAAACGGATAGATGAATTGTTATCGCGTTGGGGTTCTCCTCACTTCTCGTCTAGCGCCATCATCATAAAGTCAAAATTTGAAAAAGGTTGAAAACCAAATACTTGCAAGACTGATTCCCATGAGCCTCGGCTGTATTTTGTGTTTAGTGCTAACTAGCAAATGGTAGCATGCTAACACGCTAAACTAAGACCATAAGCATGGCAAACATTATGCCTGCTAAACATCAGAATGTTATTAACGTCATTAACGACATGCTAACATTAGCATTTAGCTCAAAGCATGGCTGTGCCCAAAAACAACCTCACAGAGCCGCTAGCATAGTTGTAGCTTCTCAGTTGGTGATATTTAACTTGTTGAACTGTAAAACAGGCAAAGAAATCCTCTGGTCTTGTACAGGACATTGATCTTCAAAATGAATTATTTCCTCCTGTGATAAGCTACATGTACCAAACCATTTGACATCCTAATACCAAGACAGACCTGTAGAGTATACAATCTTGACATCTTCCTGCTGAGCTTTTTTGTTCTGTTGCTCCAAAATTATGATGATGATACACAGACAAGGATGTGCTGTCACTACCCAGTGACTAATGCTAGTGTCTTAAAATTAGATCAAGCCATTGTCTGGAAAAATAAATGTGAACTGAGTGCGCAGGACAGCCTGGCAAATGTCAAAAGATAAAGCTGTAGATCATGAAGTTTGAGCAGAGTGGATACATTTGAGGCAGAATGGGCATTTATAGTATTAATAGTAGGATAAAACATTCTTTAGATCTACCTGTTGCATATTTGACAGTTTACTGCTGTAGGCCTATATGTGGATAAAGCAAAGGCCATATGTCTTGGCACCATTCACTCCCTTGAGAATTAAAGTATCTATCAAATAACAAGACTGATAAGTATGAAAGCATAACATTAATTTTGAAGGAAGGAAACAAGAATGTATAAGTAAAAAAGAATTGAACAGGACAGCTAAGACCCTTCATGTCCAATCACCTTGGATCCCCCCCCATGGGCCTACTTCCTGTCACTGGATTCCTATTTCACCCTGAGGCCCTCCTTGGCTGGGCCATAACTTCTCCTCCTGACAGAATAGCTTTCGCTAATAGTAATGTGATCAGTCAGTGCACAGAGGGGACTGAGGCTGCCCCTGTCCCGAGTGAGACATCATATCACACACATTCGCCATCACTTCTCTTTCACTGAGTCAACAAGGCGCAACCATGCTGACTGTCACCAAGGAGGAGACTGTGGTGCAAGAAAACAGATGGGGTTGTTTTTGTATGGTGACCTACAAAAGCTTTATGCTATTACTGATGGCCAGTCAAATACAGATATGGGGATGTCCAACATTTAAGAATTTGCAACAACAGGAATGAAGAATGTAGAAATATGTAGCTTCAATCAGTCTTGGAGAAATACTTCAACAACATGGGAAATAAGCTTGTGAGGGTTAGATCGATACTGCTCGTCTGTAGGTAATTTATGAAGCTACTGCTAACAGCTGGTCAGAAAAGCTAACCGCTAGCCTGGCTCTGTACAAAGGTAGCAAACTTCCACTGTGTAGCCTACCAAGCTAAAGTTTAAAAACGGCATGTTGGGGTTTTGTGGGGGTTATGTGCAATATAAAACATCTTAATTTGTGAGCTCAAGAGGTGCTGGTAGGTTGATTGTGTTAAGTTTGGAGAGAGACAAGCTAGCTATTTCCCTCCATTAGCAGTCCTTGTGCTAAGTTACGCTAACAAGCTGCTGGGGTTGCTTCATATTCATCGTATGAGCATGAATATTTGTTTGAGTGAATAAGTTGTAGAGAAAAGACTAGAAAAAAGGGCAAGGCGAGCTTTTCCTGAAAGGTAAAACAAAAATGAATAAATAAATCCAACTATACCAGCACCTCTAAAGCTCAATAATTTCCAGTTGTTGATATTTTTTTTGCCAAGGTAAGCTAACTGGCTCCTAACTTTTTCTTCATATTTAGCAGATTGATATAAGAGTGGTAATTCTCGGCCCACATGTGAACAGGCTTATTTTCCAAAATGTTGCGACTGTACAATTAACCCAAAAGACACTAAACTACGCTACAGCTAAACTGTATCCACCTAAACCACACCCAACTGTGCTTCAGGTGCAGTATACTTTTCAATCTTCCTTCATATTCTATCCTATCCTAGAATAGTTGAATCTGAAAATGAAGAATACCTCAGTGTCTGCTTATGTGGAGATAAAACGCTTGACCGATCATCTTTGCCAGAAAAAGACAAGGCGGGAAGATGCGATTTAAATTTTAAACTTAGAAATAATTTGTTGCCAGGGTAACGCAGATTTAATGAAAATAATTGTGCTTGACAGCCTGTGGGGGAAAAAGAGATGCAAGATTTTTGCATAAATGCAGTTTCTTGAATTTTCCTGTTTTTAGTGAAGGCTCAGCTGTATCAATTTGTTTGTTTTGCAAGACAGTGAAAAATATGAGAGGATATGACGGTGACATTTTAACTTTTCAGACACGAGTCAGATTTGACAGCTGCTTCATCATATTGTATCATTTCATGTGACTTGGGTTTCTCTCCGAATGCCTACAACCTGCATTTTTCCACAGATGTCAGCATTGAGGAAAGTAATCGTAAAGCGTAAGTTAATCAGAAATGGACAGCAAAAGCTGGGTAAAAGAAAAACACTGTCTCTTCTCTACTTGACTTTTAAGTGCAATTTGTTGTGAAAAATGACCGTGGGTGCATTTCAAATGTCATTTGAATAAAATGCAAAAGGCTTTTGCCCTGCAAATGTGTTATAATGAGCTGCTACATTTTGAAAAATTAAACCTTATTACTAGGCACCAATTCATCATCTCAGCTCTCATATTAAAAATGAGAGTTTAGCAGAGCTGGTTAAAGCATTATTAATGGGGGAGGTTAACACTAAAAGGGATGGGTTTTATGGATTCTTATATGGCAACCACTACTAAAGACTGCCAGGTGGTGTAAATGAAAAGTCATTAATATGTGTTTTCAACTGAAAATGCCTACTTGTAAGCTCATCTTTGTTTTCCCAGCATCTTACTGAGAATAGCTTATGCTTCTTTCTTTTTTTCATTATTATTATTATTATTATCACACTGAGTGTTTCTCTCCAGCTTTGCCCTCTCTGTGCTGCTCTTATTGTGAACACTCGCACAGCGATGTGCGCTCACTGGTTGGGGAAGCAGCAGCCTTGTAGCTCGGTCGCGAGGAGTCTGCGTGGAGACAGCGAATGGGGTTGCTAGGCGACGGCAGCCGGGCAATTCCCCGGACAGGTGGGTGGGGTCGGGAGCTGGTGATAGAGGCCACACCTGCTGCCTGCCAGGCGCACACACATTCCTAATTCACTCAGAAGCACAACCTTTCCATAAACCCCTCTGTCGCTTCCTATTACACACACACTTGCACTCTTGATTTGACCTCTCGTGCTGCTCTTTTGTGGAAACATAACCCGAAGGAAACTGTACCTCAGTGGTCCACGGGTTCAAATTCAAGAGCAGTGAACCGCATACCTGACAACCACACAACCTTTACAAACGGTTCAATCTAAAATGTCCTGCAAACAATTTCAATTTTTTAAATTTTTTTTGGGTGAGGCTGAGTTTTGAACTGCTTTCACTAGTTTTTTCATTTCATTTTCAGACTTACTGGGACCATCAGTGTGCATTATAACCAACTTTGAAACAGAATAAAAAACGTTCAAATTCTTTGCGAAACCCTTCAGGATCAAAGCCTTATCCTTTTAAAACATATTCCATGTAGGTGAGGTAGTTCCAAGGTCCTGTTATTGTGCATGCTTTCTCACTGTCATGGCTAACTTGGACATTTGATGGATCTGAGACATTGTGAACAAAATGAGCTTTTCCTGCAATGTCAAGTCTACAGTAAATGGTCCAATACTCACTCTCCCTTTTAGCTGTGTTCTCCACCAACTCCTGAAGAAAACACCTGGTTTCTTTAGCTGCTTTGAGGTTCTCGACGTTCACAAGCTATTAGCTAACTTTGTCCGTCTGTTGTTTGGTGTGGGGCAGGTTACATACGGAGGTTAAATCACAGCGTTGAGAGTGAACCAAAACAGTAAAGTTATGAGCTGTAAAACCAAAAAGAATGGGTTCACCGATCTATGGGTTTTGTCACAATTATCGACCCCTTTATGCATGGTCAATTGATCTATTGTTGACGTAGAAATATTGATTTGTAGCAGCTCTACGGATCAACATTTCACTGAACCACACAGAGTGTCTGTAATCTAAACATTTTGGGGAACTAGTGAGTCTTGAGCAAATGTGTGAAGTCGAAAATGACTAATAAATGTCCCGTAGATCTATGGTCCCTCTGCTCTCTCTTTCTTTATCTGTTCTAGAAGGTATTGTAGCGAGCAACGGAGAGCGAGATATACTCGGTGTGCCAATTGGCGGTGTAACAGTTAATAGGGGTCCCCTCTCAATAAACTACAGTGTGTACATAACGCATTACTAATAAATATGTCCTGTAGATGTTAAGAGCGCGCGCTGGCCACTGCCCTTCCTCGGGTCCTCAGTAACTCACCCGCCAAGCGTTGATCGGATGAACGGTTGTCGAGAAAATCGAAGGACAAACATCCATACAGACGGAGACTCCTTCCATTTTAGTTAGAATGGGATGTATTTAGTCAAACTGAATTTGCTGCTTTTGAGAAGCTTTTGTAAAACAAACTAATCCCTGTGAAAATCCCATATAATCCTATTTAAGAGAGTGTTGCATTTGCTTGCCTGATTAAAAAACAGAAGCAGCATGAGGGATTGGTATTGGATTTCGTGGCAACACATGGTGCCTTTTGGCTTTTTTTAAAAAAAAAATTCCAGATTACTCTCTTCAGAATTCATTATATTTTGAAAACCGGCTTTAGACATTATGTTATTTATTAACTGGTATTTCCTCGGTAAAGTGTGCAGTGTAATACATCTCAAACCATCTCTGCTCTTTCCGTCTGGCTGACACTCTCTCTTAACACACCCTGCCGCTCTACTGTAAACACTCCTCTCCCCCACCTCCTCTCCCTGCCCGGCGAAAGGTCCCAGAGGAGCAGCTTTTATATGTGTTGTAGTGAAACCTGAGTGGGGGTACATGGTCAGCTATTTGCACAGTAAATCTATTTGTGTGATTCATATAATAGTAGGTGAGCAACACTTAGCCTTGTTTGTCTGCTTCGATCGCTATTGGCGAACACTCGTATGCATGCACACATGCACTTACAAGTAGACAAAAAAAGTAACCTCACAAAAAACTTATTATGGGGTCCATAATAACTGAGGAGCTCTGAGGAAATTAATCTGAGATTAGTTTTGTATCTGACGAGGGGCTCTGGAGAGAGAACTCATTTGAAAGTAAAGTCTATTCTTCTGGTATTTACCTTGCTGATTGTCCCAGCAAAAGAAAATGTAACTTCATATTAAATTTGCCACAGCCCTTGGAGCAAGCGGAATTTATTATCACATTTCTGCATAAGCAGATGCACTGAGCTGTTGCAAATTAAACTTAAGACTTCTAATGATATACAAAATAAAACGGAGAACCTTGTGATGTTTAGCTGAATCTGACAAGGACATCAGTCAGGTTGAGGGACTGAAAAACGCTTTCAGCAACACGTGGGACTGGACGCAAGCAAAAATTGTCCTCGTCTGCACTCAAATCACACCTGGATTGTGATGTGTCCTTGTCATCAAGGGTGCAGAGAAGAGAGGAACAAAGCCCTTCAAACGTCAGCACTGGCCGTTTTTAATTTGGAGAACGAAGCTCATTCTAGGAGGAAAAATGTATTTGGGCAAGATAAAAAGTGTTGTAGGCTATGGAATAGAAAATGCATTACGAAGAAACAAATCAAATCGTAACAGTCTTTAGGTCGGTTGTTGTTTGTCCTGTGATGTCCATCAGCTGGAGGTCGTGTAAGGTTGATAAAGTGGAGACCTGCCTATTCATCTGAATGACTTATGTGGGCAGTAGACAGGAAGGTGCTGTCTGTGCCAAGTGTCCAGTGCTTGATAAGCCCAGGGAGCCATGCGTATTGTTGCTGCGTGTGGTGGTGGGTAGAGAGGGAGCCCGGAAACCCATTTGTGCGTCAGAAACAAACACAACAACCAACACTGTAAAAAATGTCATTAAAAGTAATCCACACTTCAAAAGAGTCCGCATTATGTCCTCTAGTGTTTTAGTTTAATCATTCTTAAGGAGAGAAATTCGACCGGTGTATATAAATTGGTTGTCAGAATTTTCACAAAAACATTTTATTTTAAATCTGTTGGGTGGGGGGGGAGCAGACTACAGAATGACAGATCTCCCCAACGCCATTCAGAAAAGGACACACGAAAACATGATTTTAAAAATGCATGGAAGACAAAAAAGACCTCACCCACTTCGACACACTTTCCCACGTGTTTTAACAGGAACAACCTCACTGCTAAATGACGGGGATGATGTTTCTTTTTGCAGTGTGCGGAGAGGCATCGCTCTGCCGGCCGAGCTAAAGATCTAAATGCGCCCTCCCCTTTTCTCTTTTTCTTTTTTGACACACGCCGTAGATCTGCTCTAATAGCCTATCGCAGTTTGAGGCACTCACTTAACAGTCACACACGCACACGCGCACACACACGCGCGCGCACACACACACACACACACACAGACAAGGCTTGAACCAAAAAAAGCACACTCCTCAACTCCACCGGTGGGGGGGACACAGATACCAGATGAGATTTGTTTCCAAACGCGCACCGATGGCGGTGTGAGGCGTTTGGCTGAGAAGTACGCACGGCGCTGTGGATTTGTGAAACCTTTTTTTTTTTTTTTTTTTTTTGGTGTGCATCTTTTTCCTGTCTGAATCCTGGTCGAGGGGAAATAAACAAAGCTATGGATTACTCAGTCTGCTTACTTTTACTCCTGTCAACCATTTCGTCTGTGTCGACCGGACAATTCCCAACAGCGCAGATGTGAGTACAGCTCCAGAACAGCTGCTCGAAGCAGTTTGCTCCTTTAAAGTCTTGGATAATATGCTGTGTGGCCGAAATTACACCCTGGCTTTTTTTTTTTTTTTCTTTTTCTCTTTCTTTTTTTTTTTTTTAATAAACAGTTTTATTTTTCCCAGTCAAGATTGCTTTTCTGACACGTTTCTGCTATTACATATAAATTCAAATGACAAGATCTTCAATTTGAACTGTAGATTGCAGTTTGTGGAACATTATCCGTGAAGCGTCTCAGCTGAAGCCAAAAGTGCTTCATCCTTGCCAAGTGATGATGATTGCACATTACTTCGGATACAACTTTACCATGTGAAACATGATATATAAAGCTGCGGTCCATTTGTTGCCAGCTGGCAGCAGTGTGACATGTGGCTCGAATCATCCCAGAAAGGTAGACTGGGGTCTGAATGTGGTTCATGGGGTTCCCAAACTTTTCATGTAGCATCTCCTCACACACACACAGGCAACTTTAACCACACTTTGTCTGAAGGATCCACACCTGAGAAGGTTTTCATTTTTTTTGTGGATAAATCTGATTCATTTTACAGTACAAGACGGTGGATAGTTGTGATTTGTATTCAAGCAAAAAGGCCAAAACATTCACTGGGTGACTATTTGGTGGCTTTCTCCATCTTTCTGACGGTAAATTGAATACATTTGGATGTGGGACTGTTGGTCAGACAAACAAGCAATACAAAGACGCCACCTAGGGCTCTGTGGACTAGCAAACCATAATTTGCAGACCATGTGAGAAATAATTCACTTGAGGAAGTTGTGTTTTATAAGACCCACACAGTTAATAAACAGTAATAACAGTAACAGTAATCTGTATTACTCATGTATGACTCGGACACAAATACTTCTTATTTCACCTCCATATGGATGTCTAAGAATATCATTTTTAACATCTATTATTTACCAGTTTTGTCTCCAACTACATGACTACTTGCCCTGCCGGATGGGGTATGAACTTGAGATAAAGCAGAGGTATCACTACATCTAATTCTGACTCCCAACCTCTCTATTTGCAGCGCAACATTGACAGATGTAACAGATGATGTATCCACGATTTCCTAAATTAAACAAACATGTAGGTGTGCGTGTGAGCCGGCTTCCGCTACCATGCTGCACCTCACACTTAATCAACAGGTTTGAGATATTCCAGACGGTTCTAGCAGAGGCCGGATTACAGCATTGGGTTTTGAATGCAGCCCAAGTACGGTCCCCCAGAGAGGTGGTGAGCCATGATGGCACTCAGCCTAATGGCCGAGTACAATGATGTCAGACTAGCAGAGCGGCCTGCCCACTCCCTATATTTCATGGGCACTAAGTGGATTGATCTGTGGGTTGTGTACATGATATTCACACAGGCTCGGCGAGCTGCAGACCCACTTTCACTGACATGGTTGATTTACTGAGTGGAATTGGCAATCCGGGGCTCTTCGTTTTGAATGAGGAAAACTTCATTGGAGAAGAAAAAGACAGAGTCTGTAATTTGACATCTGCTTCTTGGCCATCAGTATGACAATATATTGCTGTGGAGGAAACGTATAATTCGCACTGTTTCCCTATGTTTGACTGCATTGCTACTCTTGGTG
This sequence comes from Bovichtus variegatus, assembly GCA_943593645.1. Taxonomy (NCBI): domain Eukaryota; kingdom Metazoa; phylum Chordata; class Actinopteri; order Perciformes; family Bovichtidae; genus Bovichtus; species Bovichtus variegatus. The sequence continues at coordinate 1,791,523 of CALSCE010000077.1, forward strand.
TACTCTCGCGGGGATGATGATTTTGAGTGACAAGCTTCACATCGACTCCTCAAGGTGAAAAGTCCCAGAGAGAAGCAGAGAAACTAAAAGGGCATGGATGGAGAGACTCACCCAGTCTGTTTTCCTCCAGGAAATTCAGCACTGTGGAGGTCTTGGGTAGCACAGTGTTTGTGTTACTAAACATAGACATTTGCATACAGTATTTGTACTCTGGCATTGCCATGTTCTTGCTTCCTGTCTTACTTTCTCACCTCCCTGTCTCATGTCTTGAAGTGTGACTGTTTGTCTCTAACCTCACATGCCAGCATCTGTCTGCGTCAGATCTTCATGTCCCCTCTCTTTCTCTCAGCCCTCCCTCCATCCCTTCTCACTGTCTTCCTCATTGCTCTCTCCCTTTCCGTCCTGTTCGTCCCCTGTCCATCTTCTTTCCGTCCGTCTCCCTATGTGTGCCTTTTTTATCCTTCTCTTGTGTTCTCCGTTGCCCGAAGGCGGATGATTAACATCATTGAATCTGAAATGCAAAGTCTGATGTCATAGACTTGTGCCCCAGAGATCTCGGCGCCGGTAAGCACATTGAGAGATCAGGAGATGCGAAGAAAAGAGAGACGAAGATGGAGAGAAAAATAGGCAACAAGGAAATCCAGACAACTCAGCTTTCTTGATCCCATATGTCTATTGTATATGGACGTTTTGTCGCATCAATTCTGCATGAGTACCGTTTCCTGTTACCACCCTCACTGCCCAAAACACAAGACATGTCCAAAGCTTTGTGTCATCACATGCCAACACATTGTGCCGAATTCAGCCATCCATTCCAAGACTTGTTCATATGCTTCTTTCTGGCTCGGGCCTTAGTCACCAACATATTTTGTCTCCGTTCTCCCTTTTTCCACAGTTTCTGTCGCCCTCTGCTCCATTTCTCCCACTCTCACTTTTCTTCTTCTTTTTTTTTTTTTTTTTTTTTTTTGTTAAAGCCTAACTAGATTTCATGCTCAACCAGCTAAAGAGCCGTGCTCCTCGTGTTCTCGTCTCTGGCGATCAGTGGGCATAATGTGAGGAGGCACTTCATCCGAACAGAGAGCAGCATGGGCAGTTGTGAGCAGGGAGAGTGTAAAGATATATACCAATATAGAGTGGGTTCCTGAGGTGGGGATTCTAAGCCGACTAGGTCCAGAGTGGCGTAGATAATCTCATTTAGCTCACAGCAAGAAAGCGAATAAGCATATGGAGCCAAATGTCTAACTATTCCTCCATCATGCCTTCGTGCCAGCGAAGGACGAGGCTGGAGGCATTATGTTTTTGGGTTGTCAGTCCGTCCGCCCGTCCTTCCGTTTTTTTTGGGGGTCAAAGGTCAAGGTCACTGTGACCTCCCATCGCTCTGATTCTCGATAACGTGATATCCCAGGAACCCCTTGAGTGTTCTTCTTCAAATTTGGCACAAACGTGCACTTGGGCTCGAGGATGAACCGATTCTGACTCACAAAACGCGCTTTTGGGCATAACTCAAGTATTCATACGGTAATTATGACAATTCCACACAAATGTGTAAAAGGATAAATGACGAGGGGATGACATTTTGGACAGACATGGATGTAAACTGCAACTTCACTGGTTGGCATTTCTTTGAAAATGTGACGAATCAGGCGTGATTTTACTTTGTTAGTTTGCTTTTCTTGCATGATGTCTTTGTCTCAGTCTTGACACTTGTTACATCCCAGTAGCACTGACGGTGGTGTTTAATGAATATGGCTCAGATCCCACTTGAGGCTACCCATATGCATCTCATTTCATGGCCAGACTTGCTCGGCACTACATATGCTTGGATGCACTGCTACTGAACAGCTAGGACATTAAATGTGATATATTGCAACAATAAAAATGATACAGTAATGTGGAGATAAAGAACATAATCATGACTTTAATCTGCAATGCTGGGATCAGACAAATGCTGGAGCTGTGATTTAAAACTTGGCTCGCAGCAAAGAGAAAAACCTGTTCATGCGGCATTGTGGTGCGAGAAAATTTGAACTATGCAATGTGCCCGACACCTTGGTGTTTTATTATACTTTTTGCAAATTCTATTTCCATCAATGCAAAAAGCTCCAGGCCTCGTGGCTTGATTGAATCACAGAGCCTTGATCTGGTTTCTTGCTTTTGGAGAGATTTTAAAACGTCTCATCTAATATAATCAATGAATGAAAAAAGAAAACTGCCGATGAATTGGATTTTCCTTCGACTTTGATTCCATTGTGAAATCTAACTTGGATTATGACGCTAATAACACGGGGAGTTTTTAATAGGATGAATCAAATGCAATGAGCAGATGGAAAGGATCAGCTCAGGCTTGTATTGGGTTTCCCTGGCTGTGATTTGCACCTCTCAGCCACGAGAGAGTTGGTGCTTGTAGGTATATTTCAGGAGGCATGCTCCTGCCTTGAGTCAAGCAGCTGGCGGGCGATATCTGTTACACACGCGCATACAAGGGTGCAAGATCTGTGCCTATAGATAATGTTTGCTCGCCACTCTCACTTTGTTTCCTCTCACCCTCTCTCAAAGTTTTTTTCTTTTTCCCTTTTCTTACTTTCCCCGCTGTTTCTTACTCATTCCCCCTCTTTCTCTCCCATTCGCTCCCCTTTGCCCCCATCTCAACCATGGCTATATTTAGGCAAGCCTCTGTCGTTCCGACTCAGACGCTGGTAAAGATACATGACAGAGGGGTGTGGAGTGGCAGGGGGCTTTACATAAATCTTCCCCGGCTGATATTTTGTGGACCCCTTGTTTACGTGTGGCCTCGGAGTGTTGCTTTAGTGCCTGGTTTAACTTTCTCATGAATTCCCTTTTTAAGAAAAAGTCAAGTCCCCCTGTCCTAATTTCTTTTTTTCTTTTTTTAGGAGTAACTAAGCATGCGGCTGTATTACCTTCCCACAATCCTTTGCCACATGGAAATTCTCAAGAATTTTCCATTGCAGCGTTGCTCAGGCAACCTTTGGAATAGCTAACAGCTGTTTGGTCAGGAGCCCCATCCCGTACAGGAAGCACATCTGTATGTCGTAATATAAAGCACGGGGAGTGTAGTTTGTACTGGGTTGTTTATTCATTTACATGCCTTCTGTATGTCTCAAGGGACATTAAGAAAGAAGCCAGTAAAATACCTTTAAAAACACAGTGAGGCAAAACGGAACACGAGATACAGAAAAACAAGTAGTGTATGAAGGAGTTGGGGCTCATAAAGACTTTTTTTTTATAATAACCTGTTGAATACACCAGAAATGCAGCTCAAAACAAGGCGTATTCGACAACAACAATTTGAGCATTTAAAAGCCTTGTTAAAAATAGAAAAAGAAAGATATGACTTCCAAAGTGTATTATTGACATTGGTAAATATGCTTATTCACACCTTGTAGAGAGTTGGATGAGAGAATTGATCAGACTTCCAGTATCTTTGCTAAGCTAAGCTAACCATCTCCTGCAGGGCTCCAATTGGAGGCAGAGTGGGGTGGGGAAAAAAATATTGCTACATGCAAACACACACACACGCAAACACACAGACCTGCTAAAAGTCAAACACACCGCTGTCACCAATGAAAATGTTTAGTCGCTCTAGACAGATTTGTGGTAATCTGGAGCCCTGTCCTGGCTGCAACTTCATATTTAGTGTACATAAATGATCTTTGAGCTTTTCATTTCATTCTCAGCAAGAAAGCAAATGAGCTTATTTCCAAAATATTCTAAAAGTATTTCTTTTAATCCTCATTTTGTATTTACTTATACCTTACCTACAGAAATATGGGCACATAAAGCTCACTATATAGCAAATGTGTCCACAAGTTTCCTATAGAGATCTAGAAATGTGGTAAAGGACTTCACAATAAGCCAATTTATCCTAATCACACTAGAGGCGTTAAGTGCTTAAAATATCTCCAATGAGACACTACGAGCCCATCTGATCTGTAGTATTTTGAGAGAGACGCAGAGAAAAGTGGACCCATGATGGTCTGCGATGGCTTCTCTCGAGCCCCTTAATGGAGTCGTATTGGTACATGAGAGCTGTTAATGCCAGACTACACTACACTACACTACACTACACTGGACAATGTAGCCATGAGGGAGACTAGTCCTCAGTACAGCACTAACAGTGGTCTGCTTGTGTAGGCGTCTAAATTGACGCTAATTTGACATTTTAGCCGGGGGGGGGCTCTTTTATCTCTGTTTATGCACATCGTCCGAGAATTGTGTGTGTGTGTCGTGAGGCAAAAGGGCAGGGTTAATGTATGGATGGGTGGGTAAAGGGTTTGCTCAGGAAGTGTGAAGGTGACGTGGAGGGTTCGTCATTTCAGCAGAGTTCAAAAGGACATGTAGCAGAAGGAAAGACCGCTGGATGATGAAAGAAATCATCTCTTAAAAATATTGTATTGGTTTGAAAGACTAAGGGAGTGAAAAGACAATATATATATATATTTAAATAATGTACATTTTTACAAGCTTTATTCTAGGGGTTGCAGTTTTAATCAATAACTTGACAGCAAATCAGGCAATACCTCTCCTTCCTAGACATTTCTTCAAGGGGAAAAAGTCCACAACTTCTTCTGTTAGATACAACTTGACCCATATTCATGTGTGCTCCCAGGGAGTATAGTATTAATTAGTCTCTGCTGTCGTTCTTTAGTATTGTGTTTGAATCTCACCAGCAGGTGCGATTGCTCTGCAGCAAGTGCAAACACTTGCAGGTGTCACAACAATTCTGTTCCCTCCGATTTAATGTGTCCAGACACCTGCTGGGAGTGGTGATACAATGGGAGCTGTTAGTTCTGTCAGGACGTATATGCCTTTTGACATGGAGGGTGTGGACGAGGCAGACTCGGCGCTAGGGGGACGGAGAGTCAGTCCCGGCTCGCTGTGGTCCAGAGTGTGAGGTCAAACGTGGGCAAGGGTAGGAAGAGAGTCTGACCCCCGGCTCTCTGTGGCAGTCTCATGTTGCCAGTGGACTGACTAGATAACCAAATGGCCTAGTATGACTTTGTTTACAGTCTTGGAATGGAACTTATTATTATTATTATTATATAAGAATAAATCTATTTAATGGCTGTTTTTTTTGCCAAAGGAGAAACGCAAAACATGTAACATAAAAATGAAATAATATAATCTAAAAAAAAATTATTACAAACAAAACCAAAAACATCCATATCAAAACACCTCAAAACGACAATGGCAAACTATTGGCTCACATAAAATTTCATTAATAACCACCGACCGTACTTTAACCTTAAAAAAACCCTAATCTGATTTCTGAAAGTCCTTTTTTTTTTTTTTTTTTTTTTGTCAGCTTGACCTTTTTAATGGAAGGCTGTTCCACAGTATGGCACATATGACAAAGGCTACATTATTGAATGAAATGTATGCCCTTGTTTAAGTATAAATGGTCATTTTCTACTTCCTACGAGTGGCTAGGAGGCGGGGTTAAGAGAAACGCTAGTGCGCTTGACTTGTATCCCACATGGATGCGGGAGATCAGTGAAAGATCGGGGTCATTTTGTACTCGGAAGTCAAACCTTTTCCGGCTTAATGCTTAATGCACTGAGCAACTTTCATAGGAACGAACTGGACCCCGCCTCCAACTCTGTGTCCAATTCTCTTTATTCATCCATGCTACACACACACACACACACACACACACAGATGGTTCGTAAGTTGCTAGTTAGGTGCGGCTCACACGAATCAAGGTAAAACATTGCTTTGCGGCCTGTGAGCACTTACCTTAACACTCCACACATCCCCCTGCCATTCAAAGCTAACTAACTAAAAATATTTGGCTCGATAAGTATGGCGGTTAGGTCTGGCTTGTTATCTTTTATGTAGTAAATGGCGGTGGTGTAGCTTTAAACCGAGCAAAACAAGTCAATAGAAGCTGTTTGTAACCCACACCTGCTCTGTCAGTGCGTGATTGCCCACCAGCACTACCCCATCATTTGGTAATGATCATACAATGTCTTGTCAGCTCTTCCACATCTGTAATACACCCCAACATAAGTGCTTGATAGAGCGCAGAAAATACTGTTGTCATGACTTCACTTAAACACGGCTCTTCAGTTCTAGGCAGGGGGCCATGGTAAGAGGAAAATGGTAGAAGAGAGGCAGAAATATCAATAACGCCCTGCCATAGAGGATAATGAGTCCGTGAGATATTTACAAAGCCTGCAATTATGGTGTTATTGACCTCAATAAAGGAGAAGCTATCATCACTTGTCTCCTTTTGTGCTCGGTGGTGATGCATGTGAGCGGAGGGAGAGGGGAGGAGGACAAAGGAAAGACATTTCTAGCATTTACGAGCATTAGGTAGCAAATAAGGCTATTAATTATGTGGAGTTCGTAAGAGGAAAATGTAAGCTATAAAACAAATGCAGTGTTACGACATTATACACGACAACAAACAAACAGTCGAGTCAGTGAGGTGGAAGGGAAGACGGACCCAAGCAATCAAAGGAAGAGAAATGCACTGTTGGATTTACATATGAAGGATTAAAGGAGTGTGAGGAAGGAGGTGAAGGCATAAAGAAAAAGGGGCAGAAAATGACTGTTTTCCTTCCATAAAGCTCTGTCAGGCTCGCTTATTATTAGATGCCTTGCTTCATAGTCAGAGCTCTTATTAGCCATCCCTCCAGTGGCTCAATTACATCCTCAAACATCCCCATCTTTGTTTTTTTTTTCTTTTTTTTCTTCCCCCCTGCTTCCTGTAGCGGTGTCAGCCTTGTCTCTCTCTAAGAACAGATTAGAAACCCAAATTACTGCTATCAGAGGAGGATTTAAGGTTTCCAGCTGTCTCCCAGTGCTGGAAACCATGACTGCACAACATGATGAGGGGAGAGAAAAAAAAAATAAAGCAAAGAGTGTTTGCTGTCGGATGCTTCCTCTCTGACACTTTGGATGGTATTAAGAGATCAAATGTGGATCCACAGACTGGGTTCTGAGTATAAAAACACGAGGATGTTTACAAGATGAGAGGGCGCTGGAGTGGAAACTCCGAGATTGGATATTGAGCCCTGGATTCTCGCGGCTGCTCGCACACACAGGCGTGCTGGGCCTCCGGAGTCGGCGCGAGGCAGACTTTTCGGCGGTTCAGTCGGAGTGATGCAGCGTCCAACGTTGCTGTATTAATTTTCTGGACTTTCACCCGGCTCGGGGTGTTTACACTGTGTCAGGTTTATCACTCTGTGTAAACGGAAGGAAAAAGGACATAAACAGACTTGTTACTTGACTTGTTATGAAGCTGGAGAAATAACACTTGGAAACCCCTGCTGCTGAATGACAGTGTAAGGTCGTTGTGGTTGGAAAAAAAAACACAAAAAAACTGACGTGCTTCTCCCTGGATGTATTCCTTTCTCTTCCCCTGTTGATCGAGGATACGGTGTGCACACTGCATGGCATTAGACTATTAATACCACGCGTTTCAGTTGAGATGAGAGGACTTTAAGAAGCTACTGCCTGCTAACCAGCGAGACGTGAAGAAGTGTTTTATGACAAACTGTTCCAATACTTTTGACAGCCTAAAGCATAAGAATACAGTCTACAGGGTATTTATCTAAAGTTCCCTCGCTGCTTTCTTTCTAGAAAGAAGTAAGTTTGGTTTGAAAGTAAAGACAGGACTCTGCAGAAAAAGCTTGAAGGTAAATTCTTCCCAATCTTCTCTCCATGAACTCCGTCTGGGAAGCATCTTTTCAAGTTGGATTACAAACTCCTGCAAACCTCCTGTAACAGCCTGACTATTTTATCTGAACCTGGAATGGAGGTAAAAGTAGAAAGAAAGTAGTCAAGGACAGTTTGAGGACAGCTTACTGTAAGTCTATATAATAATTTCTGGTTTTTCACAACTTTTTGATATTGTTTTCGTAGTTTTGGCTGTCATTTTTAGCAGTGATAACTTTGTACTTGTTTTGGGTAATGAACAAAAACAGTCTCACCACAAGGTCAATACAGTAGGTGTTCTGGGGCTTTCGATTGTAAAACATGATCTTCCTCAGCCGACGGAGAATTCTCAGTTGTCATGGGAACGTACAGTTCTATTTTTCTAAAAACTTTGCCGGCATATTGACCGAAAAAGGTTGCAACTGAAAGTTCAATCTTGTTATCCCTGTTTTATTTTCCCTCCAATAGCTGAAGGAGTTTTTTTTTTCTGCTTGTGTCACCACTGGACTTCTGTATCGATGGAACAAGAATGATGGGGAAAACAAAATGAGACCCAAATTGTAATTAACCAGAATTACCATTTAAATAATTCAACCCAGAATGTAAATTGGAGCTGCTCTTTCTCTTCTAACGATCTAAATGGTTTCCTGACGAATGGGACCCAAGAGACTTTGATATTTATAGTTTTTTTTTTTTTTTTTTGAGTCTTGAAGCATATTCACTACCTGAGCCGGTCGCCCTACAAGTGTATCAACCCTGCGAAAAGTGTATTAAACAGTTGAAGGCCAGAGGATGTGGTTTTAAAGTGTAGAAACGGAGGGAACCCCCCCACCCCCACTGTCCCACACGGCTCTGCCCGAGGGGTAAATGTGGTCAGAGGTAAGACAGCAGTAGCTTTAATGCTGAGTCATGTTCTCTATTCTGGGATTGCGTCCACTTCTCTGTCTCCCCCCCCTCGGATTGGACAGTGTGCTCCTAGCTGGCAGAGCGAGGCTGTTTGTTTTTCCACTAATGGTGGGTCAGAGTGTTCCTTTAGACGTTTTAATTCCCCCCCCCCCCCCACCTGTCTAAAGTGGCAAATAATGCTGAATAAATCTCTTATACAGTTACTACTGTACGCACAACTGTGTTTGATACACATGTTGTTTTACTTTCTGTGTGATTCACCTCAATGTAACCATCGTAATTGCTTCTTTAAAATCTAAACAGGCTCCTAGACATTATCACCTCGCAAATAGGACATTATGTGGGCTGTGAGCCTGTAAATAAAAATCTAACTTGCATTAATTGTTATTTTTGGCCAAAGCAACAAGCTGTAAACAAATCACTGACATGTTTTATGGTAGTTATAAAGTTGGAATGGGATTCTCCAATTTCCACATCCAGCAGACACGTAGCAAAGTTAACATTAACCTGGAAAACTCATTTTAGCTCCATTTTTACTTGTCAAAATGTTCAAAATTGTTATCCAGTGCTTTGTCATGCACCGCTCAATCACTCTGAATGGTGGCTTGTATAACACGCATGCACAAATGGGCCGCACCCACTTCATTACATTAAGAGCTGCACCTGTCCTGGTGACCTTTGACCCTGGGGAAACCCCCTACTGCCCTCTGAAAGACCTGTGCTCTGGTTACACACCGACGTTGACACACACATGTACATGTACGCTTGTGACAGCTGGCGAAGAGGAGGCAGCTTCTCTTCCAGTCATTAGAGGGATGGAGGCCAAAGGAGAGGGGGAGGAGCTAATATTGGGGTAATATCGACACTGCTCACCAGCACCTCATCTCATTTCACACCATTTAACCCACTGGCACATTTGCGCTTTGTGACTGAGGACATGGAAAGAACTTGATAAAATTTTAATGTCATCTTTTCAGCGTTTGGAGCGCTCATATCAGATGATCCGTTCGTCTAAGCTCCAACCAAGTGTGTCTCCAGCTCTCTGAAGTCAGTGAACCTGCGTTGATCTGTACAGCGTGCACCTCCAGTCACATTTCACTATCGCAGAGAACATGCTGAGGTAGACGAGTATCAGAGCTTCTCATCTCTCACAAGTATGAAGCCAGTCCAGGCCCCAAGTGTGAGTGCATGTTTAAGACCAGGGCTCGTTTCCAACTCGGCACAGGAAAATGCGTGTGTGAGGTATCACATAGTGGTAGTGATATTGTGACGTGTGAGTTTCTGCCAGACTGAAAGAGCTACCTTTTAGTTTTACGCACATTAGCTAGTCCACTGTGACAGATAGTTCCCACTTGGCTGAATGACCTACCTCACTTAAAAGTACTTTCATTTAATTGTATTTGATTCTGAGTGAGACACTGGCGGCTGGAACACAGTGGGAGTGAAGTACTAGATGTCACCAGATGGTCAAACACAAGCCTCACTGCTGCTGCAACATGTGGGCATTCCTTCAGACTCCCAGCAAATGCTAGTAGTCGCTTGTATCGGTGAAATAACTACGGTCGGGATTATTTGTTGTGTAATTGACTTTATAACAACAGTTATAAAGTAAAAAAAAAATAAAAAATGTCTTTAATCTTTTGGGATTTTTCTTCTTCTTCTGCCAACAAAGTATTATGGAACACAAGTTATTATTAAAGATTTTTAAAAAAAAGACCATATTTTTTTTTTACTTTAGCAGCACCGTAATTACAAGAAAGAGTAAGTTAAATGCAATTTTAATGCAGGTTACTGAAAATGTTACTTTCTGGCAAAAACTCCCAACACTCACAGGGATTCTAACAATTGGGTATTGGTGGACATACAGTGGACACATTTAAACAATAATACAAACTTGCGAGCCTCTGATATCCTGCCCCAAAAGCACTAGATCCCATAATGCAACTCGGTAACAACCTTTTAGACCTTCTTCGCCTTCGTAAATGCTGCTAGACTTGGTAAACTGGTGTTTCCCTCCAGAGCCACAGAATACATTATACTTCTGTTTTCACAGGCTGGGTAGTACTCTCTGTGATGAGTAAGCTGAACTGTGTGAAATGTATTCAGTTCCCTTTTAAATTGGCACACAGTGATGGTGTGATCTTGCCTCCTGCATTGCCTTATTGCTCTAAATTGCCTAATCATCAGGGTTGTTGAGATGCAGTAGAATCCCAAGTGCACTGGACTTTTGTTCCTTTTCATAGTTTTGCCGATTTTTTTCCCCCAGATGTTGCAGTATACTGGGCTGCACTGCGTTCTTACATACTTTAAAGTAAGCGAGTATATGAGTGAGCGACCGCAGCTGGCATTAAGAACAAAAAAAAAAAGGGGGGTCTATCAACAATTGCCTGTCAGAAAAACATCCTGCTTCATAAGTGGGCGATAGTAATGAGTCAATGAGACAAGTGTGAGAGAGAAAAGAGGCTTGTAATGCCAGCAGGTCTCACACTTGGCTGAGTTTCCCGTGGCTCCTCTAATCTCCAGCACGGCAGTCTGCAACCGCTGTATAGCCGAGTAGATCTACATGGCCCATCAGCCGTTTTTGGAGGCTTCCTTCTTTTCCACTTTGCCCCCCTCTCCAATTTCCCCACGGAGAGGGAGTGAGAGAGCATGAGAAGGTGGGAGGGGGGACAGAATAGGAGCTGAGCATGGGAAAGGTTAATGATACTATCTCATTTTTCCATGTCCTGCCCCAAGTTTCCATGCTCTCATGTAATGCTTTTTGTGCTTTTTTTCTGAACATTTCTTCATTTAAAAAACATTTCCTTAGCCTGCTTCTATTAATACAGCAACAACAACTCGTTTTTCACCTATGAGAAAGCCACACATCCTGATGTTATGCAGGGCATGTTTGCCTTTTAACTTTAACTTTAAGTGGCTAATCAGAACGCTGCTATATCCTGCCTGTTTTTACCTCGAGAGATTTTATTAAACCAAGATCAGAGAGGTTTTAAAATTCTAGCACAAAATTGAGTAGAATCAGCCATTAGCAGGGAGCTTTATTATATGACAAGCTGACTTTGTGTAGAAACTTCCAGGCTGCTGCAGACAAGCGAGAGAACTAATCACTTTTTATTAGTGTGGTTAGGTCCCTGGGTCCTGTTTTATTGTAACTTTCCTCTCCTCATTAGGGTTCGACAAGGAAGCTCTCCAAACAGGGTTAGTGTTGGCTAGTCCATGTTCAAGAGCCGTCTTTATCTAGTCCTGCACCTTATCTTGGATCAGCAGCAACAACAACAGTAAATGCCTCAAACTTACAGTAGCTGTGATGAGAATATTCTGTTGCACCATAACATTTTATCGTAAATATGACATTTAACTAATTAAATATTAATGGCTGTGGCATTGAACATCTCTTCTTTAATGAGGCATAACCACACACGCACACGCAGGCACACACACGCGCACGCACACACACGCACACACACACGCCGTTTTCTCATTAGACACCTGTTGTACTGGCCCAACCTTCTTGCTTAAAGCCAACTGGACTTTTTTTTCTTTTTTTAAAGTCACATGCATAACAACCCTAATACACACCTGCTGCTCACTATAGTCAGTGGACCTTATCTCGACCCCGGAGTTGGCTCCATGTACAGTAGTCTGCAGACTATCAATGAAAATCTACTTTGAAGTCATTATTAGGACATTATGTCCTCTTATTTTCCCATTTACCTGCTGCATGTGTGGATACATGTACACGTGATGGTGATGGTGACGGGGTGGGAGGGGGTGGGGGTGAAAGAGGTTGAGCTCTGTGCTATGTGCTGACAGTAGGCCCATCCTATATCTGCCCTCAGCCACTAGCAGCTGTCTCTCAGGAGGCTAAATATACCATTTCCAGCGTCTCCAGCGTGAGCTAACCCTTTCTCACATTACATTGTATTTTTTTAATAAGACAACATAGACAGGGTTCCTATGTCCAACTCAACAGTGTGGAAGGTGAGGAGGTTAAATCCCACTGTGGGGGAGAAAAAGTCATTTTCTTTATGAATTGTGCCATGCATTTTTTTATCGGCTATCGTAAAGCAGCCGGGGGGAGGGTTTGTACTCTAGTTGTACTTGCAGTGTATTGTTTGCATCTGTTCGTTGCAGTTGAGGAGCAGCAGCATGAACACGTTATTGTAGTTGCAATAGGGATGTTATTACCTGTGGACATTGCTTAAGCTGAAACACTTGTACTTCAGCACTTGATAAAAGATTTTGATAGAGAACCTAGAGAAGAATATTTAAAAAAAGTTTACATTTTAATGATTTCAACTCCGTTTAAAGGAATAGTTTCACTTTTCCAGAAATATGCTTTTTCTCTTTCATGCTCTCACTGCCTCTCTCTAACTGAATCTGTTAGCTTAGCTTAGCGCCACACATAACTGCGACCTGAAGCGTTTATTTACACTTGGCTCTTAAAGTTGTAAACGCAGTTACGCAGGTGTTTAGGAGGTGGCGGTACACGTTAAGAAGTAAGGGTACCGTGGACTCAGTACCTGTGAGTATCGGCCTATTTCAGGCAGTGTAAATACTTTTGTACACTACATGTTGGGTCACCTAACAACTGCCAAGTAAAGAGATTTATTGGTGTTTTGACAGAGAGGGGCTATGGTGGATATGGTTTCACATAGCCACCTACACTCATGCACGCCCACACACAACCTGAACTGAACTGAATATCAGGGATTCCATTTAAGGAAGTGGTCTTCTCAAAATCCTGATGGCTAAGTTATAGTACGGGGCATAAAGTTGATTTATAACAGTTTAGACATGGTAGTAGTTACTGTTTGGATATATTCATGGACGCACAGACATTCACATAAGGGTCATAGATATACTACAGGTTATACTGATGCTGTAAGATACAGTTTATTTGAGTAAAGAAATGTGTCTCATAGTCGATTCTGTGTCTTGCTTTTTTCCTTTTCTATCCTCTTTCTCATAAGAAGAATAACATTAAGCAGAATCTCACCCCCGAGGGTGGCATGTGACACTCTCATGCTGACAGCTATTAATAGCTCTCGCCTTAATGCACAGCTCATGTGGAGTAGAGAAATACTTTCACTTGGCTGAACACTATTATTGCATGCTTTCCCTTCCTGAATTTTTAAAGCCTTTTTTTTTTTTTTACATATTCTGATAGTGAGCAATAAAGCGTGTGATCACGTGGGCTTGTGTTCAAACTGAATGAGATTGGAGCGGCTTATGAAATGTGATTAGACTGTGCAGGCCAATAGGAAACTTTCCATTAAATGAGGATCGGTTGGCTAATTGATTGTTGTTGTTTTTTTTTTGTGTTCATAGGATAAAGGAATGGGTGGACCAGATGCAAAAAGAGTTGATCACATTAACAGACACAGGCAGTGGTATGGAGAACCTTGTACAGGTAAGCATGACTGTCCGTCACATTCTCGTGAGCGCGGTGTCCCAGGAACGCCTTGCGAGAATTTCTTCACATTTTGCACATTTATGATTGATTTTTATTTTAGTTCGACTTGAAATAAAACTCACTGCCAGGGTTCAGAATTGACAACAATTATTGCGTGTACTTTAAGTCATTACTCTCACTTACCGTCCTTTGCGTGACGTCAGCTGTCACAACACATCGCCAGACTATATATAGTAGCTTTTTATTAGACATAATGCTGCATCATTTTATTCTGCCAGCCCAATGTACACACTCTGATAAGATCAGCATCACAGCAACTGTACAGTGATGGCCATAGTCCTCACACACACACACACACCCACACGCGAGCCCACATCTGACAAAGGAGAAGAAGCTTTTTAGATCCACATTGATTGACATAATGCATCTGGCACTTTTTGCTCCCCGCTGCCTCCGAGAATATAATCCGTCGACTTTAAAGTGTCACTGAAAACGGTACAAAACATGTTTTTATTTGATGTGGTGGACCGACATATCCGGCAATATTTTGTGTAACCCTAGCCTCTCAAACTGTTGCTGTAACAAAAAGTACAATACAGCGTGCAGAATTTAAAAGGGAGTGTTATGAAGCTTGTAAGTTTACACAACATGGAACAATTATCCCGGTAGCCTGTGCAGTTCTTCCTGTAAAAGAAAAACCTTCTGATATTGTTAATGGCAGGTACGATTTGTAGACTTTTACGTAACACAGTTGTACCTTTTTGTCACTGGGAATCATATTAGCGTTCAACTCCGACAAATCCACAGTATCGTGCGTTGCTACTTTTAGTTCTAACATAGAGATTAAATATAGAAATTCCAAGAAAATCCTCCTGGATTCTTTGTAATAACTTAATCCAAATCTAAAAATCAGCAGTATTACTCTTTAATATTACTATTGCACCAAAGCAAAATCCATCAGATGCCTGGAGGATGAAGACAAATGCTTGCACGCGCCTCAGTTCTGTGGTTTGAATGTCGTATAATGAAAACCCTCTAGGCTGCTAAATAATTGGCTGTTTGGCATTTGTGTTTCTTATTTCTTTTGCTGGAGCATATTCCATAGCACAGTCTTGTTACATAACCTGACAGTGCAATTTAATCAGTGGACATGTAGCTTCCTTTTTTTAAATCATTGTGCTTTGGTCAGTGGGTTCTGACGGAGAGGAGAAGATGACCACTGATGCAGAGTAACATTCTCCGCCTCGGACACAGTAGCCTACTGTATTGTGCTACATGTTTGTTTTCGGAACATAATGTGAACATGTTGGCTATGTAAAGCCAACCAGTGGTTGAAATCAGGATTTTGGGGATGGAGATTTGTAAGCATTAGGCACCACAGCCGTTTGGACCATTTTACCTTTCCCCGTCTACCCATCATCATCATCATGCAGCGCCCTCATTCTTTTAACCTGGACTGCTGCCAAGGCACAGTGGGGGTGCTGAGAGGACACCAGCAGAAAAATGCAGGGTCATCGGCGGAAAAGTTTGCTCCCCCTCAATTTTTGATGCAACGCAGAGCAACCACTGAAAGGGCCAATCAAAGACATGTAATTGCATAGTGTTCTCTGGTGGCCTCGGGGTTGAGGTGCCAACCATGAACTGCTGTGCAGTGTTTGGTGTCTGACAACCCTTCAAACTCATGAATCTATTTTTCAAATTGGCCTTCCTGGGTTGTATTACATTGTCTCACCGGTACCTAAAAAATAAAAATAAAATCCTCCACGAATACAGTGTGTAGCCTTTATTAATTCAGGCATGTTTTCAGTGAACGCCGTCTAACTGATAAAGACTTGATCTCATCTCTGACCCCTGCTCTTCTCCTTTTAATTGTCTCAGATATATCATAAACACAGACCTCACTTCAGTGTGGAGTTCAACGATGCAAGGGAACTGGTGGCGACGGCTGCTGGGAATATAGAGAAACTGCTGGCTAAGCGCTCCCAAGCCCTAAAGGTGAGTGTGATCTCCTAACACCAACTCATCTTGTGGCAACGCTGCTTCTTGGGGGAGTGGAGGAGTTTGGTCGTTGCTTCCTCTTTGTTTTCAACTGGCAATTCTTTAGTTTGAGAACATAAAGCGTAAATTGTAGTCTGTTTGTGAGACCAGCGTCTCTACTAGCCGAGCCCAAGGAAACACACAGAAACAATCTGCTCCTCCTCATTTTACGTCACAGCGGACACTGGAATACAGGCGCTGCTTCAGGCCATGCACTGATCTAATATGAGCAGACATCCTCCAGCTAGATGACTTAATTTAAAGTTACCAGTCTGGGTTGCTGCATACCAAAAGATTATAACATTTCTCTGTATGTGTGTGTGTGTGTGTGTGTTTGTGTGTGTGTGTGTGTGTGTGTGTGTGTGTGTGTGTATTGTATCACTTTTTATTGTTTTGAAAAAAATTATGCTACATTACGACTCATCTTTCAGGAATCCTTTGAAACACTGAAACAACTCTGCCCTCATACCTAATCCATACCTGCTGCTTTCATGGGTCATTTTTTTCTGAACCCAACAGAGAAAATGCTAGAAGGCTACGCTATGAAAATGCTTTTATTTTGTAGTAATGTGGCTGAATTCTTCCATGTTGAATGGCTGACGAGGTGATCCCCTGACTTACCATCTAGCGCCACCAGCAGATTAACATTTTGGCTTTTAATAAAATGTCTTGACAACTATTGGTCATGGTGCCCAGAGGATGTATCCTAGTGACTTTGGTGATCCCCTGATTTTTCATCGAGTGCCACCTGCGGATCACTTATCTATATACTATATATACAGTATATTAACATCAACTACGATTGGCACAAGCCAACATTTATGGTTCCCAAAGGATTTATCCTTACAAGACCCCCTGACTACTCCACCATGAGGTTCAGATTTGTGGTTTTCACTGAAATGAGTGAAAACCACTGTTGCATGGTTTGCCATGAAATTTGTTGCACACATTTGTGTCCCTCCTTTAAGATGTATTAAGATGTAGGCCTAAAAAAAACGTCTTTTTAACAGAGCCTTTTGCTAGACTTTAACAACCCATTTGTGTTGCCTTGTCTGTCTACCTAATGTCTTTAATGTTTTTATTATTAATATTATTATTGGAATAAATTAGATGATCCCTTAACCATCAGGTAAAACATTTAATGTGTCCAATACTTATACAATAAAATACAGCCTCAGCTCTACTTGTTTAGTGCTCATCAGCCAATGGTGGACGTGGCAAATATTATCTGCTAAACATGAGAACGTCCGCATTGTTAATGTGAGCATGTTAGCATGCTGATGTTAGCAGCCTGTGGCTATAGACTCATTGTCTTGTTTACATGTATTTATGAAAGCAAAACGAGCTAATTTGATCGTTGCAACGTTTCACTGCTCCTTAGTCTAAACTGAACAGTATTTGGCCAACGAAATTAGGATATTCATGCCGGTCTCAATCAATCTGGCTCTAAAAGAGACAAAAATATTCAATTAAAGCCTGACAGCCTGTTGCCATAGTTATGTTCTCATTGATTATCCCATCAATCCAGCCACACATTTAGTTTTTCTTACATCCCAAGAATTGCCAGGGGATAAGGGACAATTAGTTCTCGGTGTTGTTGTGTCGCACCTTGGGAGAGATGCACGACTGCTCAGTAAATGAATAGAAGCAGGATAGAGATGTTAAACCACAGGCTTTGTTCTTACATGTTATCAACACCATCTGCTGTGTATTTCACCTGCACAAGTTAACTGCGGTTGTTTCACTCTTTGCTGGAAGTGTGAAAACAGCGAGGGAGGTTGGGGATGTTTTAAAAACAAAAAAGCTAAACACCATATGCTGATGTTGATGCTACTGTACATTATGTCCACTTCTGTATAATGAAGTAGATTTTGAGAGCTTTATGGCCATCAATTTGTGTAAGGGACTTAGCACTTTCAGTATCCTTGTTCTTTCCTATCTCTTCCTTCGCTTTCCTCCATTCCTCCCTCTTTTCTCTGTCCATTCCTTGTTGCATTTGATAGAGCTGAAGTGATCATGTAAGCAAGTGATTGTGTGAGAGGTTATAGCTTTCTGTCTGAGAGAAATTGAATGTCCTGATGTGTATGAGAGAGAAATGATGATGAGTAGAGGGAGAGTGGTCGGAAGTCCATGAGTGCACTAAGCCACACCTCCCATGAGGCGGCGTACAAAAGACTAGAAGCCTATTACAGAACCCCATCCATTAAGATCTTGGCCTTTTTAGTACACAAGTCTGCAGGCAGCACTCTTCTTGTTCACGTAGCACTGCTATGTGCTGTGGTACATTAAAAAAGTCCCCCTCCATATACTGTTACACAGAATTCTAGTTATTTTGTGATCAGATACTGTTAATGGCATTTTTGCTCGACCCATTTTCCCTGAACGTGCCCCCTCTACTGTAATAATCCATTGACAAGGTGATCATGGAATCCAGCTGAATACTGCAGGAATAAACATTTGAATAATGGTAAACCCATTTGGTATTGAAGCCAGTGGCAGTATCTCAGTCATCTAAGAAACTGTTGCCTGCAGGCCGTTTTCACAGCAGACTTTTGATTAGCTAAAGCAGGGAAAGCGCAGGTATAAATGGGAACATTAACAATGGCTACATTCCCATTAAGTGAGTGAACATTCGCCATATGCAAGAGCCCTGGATCTGGCTCCCCTAAATCAAATGCAGCCATCATTAATATAATTAATTCCACGTGTGCAAGCCCTGCTTTGATATCTGTTTCTCTTGATAAGCAATGCTGGTTAGCCCATACATTTAACCTGGACCAACCTTAGGGTCGAGACCCCCAAATGTGTTACGAGAAAAATCTGAAGGGGTCGCCAGATAATTGAATTGATGAAAAAGAAAATAAGCCTAGATCTTTCTTTCTTTTTTTTTTACGCAAAATGATGTCTCTACACGCTTATTTTTTCTTGTGAAATACTAGATACTTTATCAAAATAGATCAAACAAATAAAAACGGCAACAACAATTGTCAACACACGGTATAACCTGTGATGAGAGGTCACTTCGTTTTAAGGGGTCACAAGCCAAAAAAAATCATTGCCCTTTTTAGACACAAACTTTTTTTCCCCCCCAGCATCATTGCTTTGGCGTAATTACTGCATTTCAACCATCCTGTTCTGTATGTAGTGACACCAGTTTCTACAGTCCCTTTTCATTGGAATCATCCTCGTGATGTAGCTTTATCTGTATATCTACAGAAATAAGAATATCACGCCACCCCCGACAACGTGTTTAAGGGTTGAATTTGGATGCCTACTGTAAGACATCTTTACAACCATCTGAAATGGTCTCGTGTGCTATTTGCAGCTGTACAGTTCAAGCTGTGTTGTGCTTGAAATAAGCAGGATAGACGCCGCCTCACTGACTGGTGGCATTTCTCTTTACACAAGGGCAACTTGTCTCCCCCTGGCTGTTGCTTTGCAAGTGTTTGTTTGTTTGTGAGTGTGTGCGTGTGGCTAGGTGTATGTGTGTTTGCCACCAATTGTCAAGAAACACAATCCCATTACAATGATGGCTGCTGTCATTAACTTAATCAGGGGCACGCTTGGATTCGCCGCCTGTCAATCTGACATCTGCCCATTCTGTCACCTCAATTCAGTCTCTGCGTTTGACGCCGGTGCTCCCTTGACATGCACTCTCTCAAATGCTGGCAGCTGTGGCTACTTAAAGGGGGACCGATCTCCCCTCACAGCAAAACATGGCACAGAATAGATCATGTTTATTAATATAATCATAGCGGGTCTAACTCTGTCTTGGATTGTGTACAAGACGAGAATCACACTTCTCAGCTGTATAATGCAAGGTGTTTGCTGTGGCAACTGTAGGTGTAGAAAAGGTACACACTGCAGCAGCCCTGCCACACACATGCTTCATCAAAGTCTTGCCATATTTACAAGACGTATGCATGGAAATGAACAGTTAAAGTTATAGTTTCAAAACATGGATCAATACATTAGCTTAGCCCTTGTTTAAAGTAGCATAAGGTCACAAATACAGTAAAAGCAAAGAAAGTTCACAGAAAAATGTTCACAGGAGGCAAAACAGGAAGTAAAGGTTCCCAACCTTTTTAGTTCCACATACCCTTGCAGCAGAGCTTGAGTACCTCTTCATCTAATGCTGAGTCATGTCAGTGGGGTATAGAGGTGTGTCATGCTAAAGATCAGGATCACATCAATTTGTAATTATATTTTTAGTTTTTTTTATTTTCCTCCGAAACACATGAATTGATCAAATTTTGACAGTGAAGCGAGTCATTTGGCGGGGATTGTGATGCTCAAAACAATCTATATACCATTTATAGTGGAGCCTACGACATATTGGCTGTTAGTCTAGTGTTCTTATTAGTAGAGGGAAAACTGATAAAAATAAAAAAAATCAATTCATGGAAAATAAATCAGTATCGTTGTTATCGTGGAATATATATATATATATATATATATACATATTTATATATATTGTGAACATTTTCGAGTTTGGTTTTATCGCCCAGCCCTAGTATACTGAATAATCATTTCTGCTTTTTGTCTGAGCTACTATCTACAAACTACAATATTTCCGCTTACCTCCAGGCAACTGCAGAATTGCCTGCTGGGGGTACAACTATCCTCAATTGCTCTTCACACAACTACATTCTTGAAGCCTTTTTAAAGAGAATAATTTCAGCCGTGTTTATGCCAGTTATGTCAGTTTTTGCTATAATTTGTATTGCTCTTGCTGGTCTGTACACGGTCAGTATAGCTGTAGATATTGGTGCAATTTGTTTTCCCTCCATTGAAGTCATTACCAAAACTCCACAGACTTGGATAATCCAAAAAAAAAAGGCTTGTTTTTGCTTTTGTTACTATTACGTTGTTGTTCATTTTTTCACAAAGCCCATAAGTGGCATGCTTTCATATCACTGTAGACATTACGCTCTGCTTACTGTCAGTTCTGCCTCCGATCCATCAAAGACGTCGTAGAAAAATGGATTTCTACCTGCCATGTATATGAACTATTGTTGAGTTTGAATCTGCAGTGGTAACCAATACCTTAAAGCAGAGGTCTTCAACAGCGGTTTTGCAACCCCCCCCTGCAGTACCTCCGCGGACCCCCTAGGGGTCGCAACATTTTTGGTTGATTATACAATTTTTTACATTTATTATAATTTTTTTTTTCCAACCAATTTCTTTTTCCACAAATTTACATATATGAACCTGTGTATTAATTGAATAGCTTAGTATTGAATGCACGATAATAAGACCCCTGCCTTAAAGGACTTTTCTGCTGTTTAGTTTGACGATGAGTAAGGGGGTGGGGCCAGTTTCATTGTTATTTCTCACAAGATCTGCTGTCATCCTGTAACAGCATAAATAGACTGTAAATGTATAGCTTTCTCTCTCTCTTTTGTTCAGTGTTTGGAACATTGCTCCTCACCCGTCTATTCCAACCATTTCAAGTTAATGTTCCCACAGTGCCGGTGATCTGACTGTGGAAGTAATTTTGTTTCCGAGCCGCTCATGGGCGATCAAAGAATTTGCCTCTTTCATGTTGCGCCACAACATTCTGCATTCAGTGTGTGTTGTCTTTAAAAGGGTGTCAAGTAAAACTGGAGTTCCCAATAGGAAAGAAACCACTGCAGTGCCGAGAGAACTGCAAAAACTTTTTACCTCGGGAAAAAAAAAAAAACCTGAAAGTTGTTGACATCTATGATGTACTGTAGCTGATTATTTGATTTTTTTTTTGTAAAGGAAAAAATCTGTGTGTTGTGTGTTGTGTGTTGTGTGTTGTGTGTTGTGTGTTGTGTGCGCCAGATCTCTTTGTTACTTCAGAATAAGAGTAAAATTCTTTCGGCGGCTGCTGTCGTTGCTTAGTTTCTCTGCTGATGCAACTCTTGAGAACTGAACCTTTACACACACACTCAGGATCCACTTATGGTCAAACTGGAGATCTGTCTGCTGACGCATGCAAGTGCATTCACCTTTCCTACCTTTTGAACTTTTCTGAGCCTTTGTTCACGTCCCTACAATCATCTATCTCCTTCTCTATTCTTGTCACATCTGATCTATTGTTTCTTCTGTTTTGTGTCTATATTTCTTTCATTCCTCCCTCCAACCTTGTCCTTCCATCCTCATTGCTCTTAACTCCCTCTTAACTTCCTTTCTCATAACTTCACCCTGATTCTCTGTCACTCCTTATTCCCCTTTTCCCATTCTTGCCTTGCCCTGTTTTCCTCTGTTCTCCCTTTCTGTCTTTTCCTATTTCTTCCCTTTCAGATGTATTGGTCCGTGTCTGTTGTGTGTGTGTGTGTGTGTGTGTGTGTGTGTGTGTGCCACAGTTTGAATATGGATGATAAATTCTTCCCGAAGTAAGGAAATGTTTTGCTTTAAAATTTGATCCCCTCTGTCTGTCTTGCCTGTCGCCTCTATCTCCAACTTCTCTTTGCTCCTCTGTCCATTCTATCCATTATAGCTGTAAAGTGTGTGTTTAAAAATAAATGTTGTTTTTTCTTTACCATATCCTACCATTTACCATGGATGGGACTATGGATGCTGTATTCCTACCAATGCAGCATTCATCTAGCTTCAGCCTATTTTCTGTGATTGCACACGAATCGTTCACCTAAGCGATCGGCTCACACCTACTTGCACTCGCGCCTTTATGTTATACTTACAACCTGACATTTGCAAGCTGTTTGTATCTGGATATGCTATCTGGATAAGGAGAATGCATGTTCATTTAAGGTCTTAAAGCTACAAATAGTAGCAGTAGTTAGCAAGTCTCGCTAAAAAAGGGTTTGATAAGAAATGACGCATCTCCAATGTCAGTCCCGAATAATCAAAGAAACTGACCCAAGGATAAACATGCTCAGCACACTACTGCCCTGCAATGTTTTCCTCCTCTTACTCAGTTTCTGTCTCTTTGTGTATCTGTGACTCAGATCCTCCTCCACTGTACTACGCTCCAATTGCCTCCATCACTACATCCACCCTGAGTTAACATGTAGCTGTGACCTGTTGATTAATAGTGAATAAGCTGGCACATATCGCACACTCAAGAGACACCTTATGTCCATTTGTTCTTTACATTGACCTGAGCTTCTTTCTTTTTTTTTAACCTGCCTTGACAGTAGATCTCTCTGATATCCAAGCCACATCCGACTCCTCTGACTCTGTTCTCATCAATTATTGAACCGTTCCTCTTAACCAATCTTCTTCTGGGGCCTGTGGTTAACTTCCCCCAGTGGAATAGGTCATTTCTCTTCCTACAGTGACACCGGCAAAGATGCCCAGATATGTTAATTTTTCCTCTGGCAGTGGTTTGAGGTATTTGCACTTATTTCTAAGCTGTAGGATAAAATTGTTTAGCTAACAGGTGTCAGTATCAGGCTGATCGCTAAATTTGTATCTGAGAAATTGGTATCTAAATATAATCGCAAACCTCAGTGCTAAATTTAGTGTCTTCGTTCAAGCCATGTTTCGTAGCGTATCGAATGAGCGAATGGTTCGCACTTACCTCACAGACTCCAACCGATTACAGTAGAAAACACTGATATACAAAAGTAGTTTACTGTAGCCTGAATTACATCTTAAAGTTATAATCATAAAATATTGTCATGAAATCAAACTCCATTCTTTATTACTATTTATGGCCTCCATTTTTCTGCGATAGCCATTCAAAGTATTTCTATCAGTAATTACCTCTGTATATAAAAGCTTTTATTGGTAGTGGCAGACTCTGCCATCCTCATGCTGGATATGAAAATGCGTCTCCCAAAGCAGTCCTTCTCTGCATACTGTCCAATGTTTCATTTACTTTACAGTACATCTGAAATGTTACTGCAGTGGTTTCAATATAAAATGAGAAATGCCAAAGTAGTGCCACATCCTTTTTATGTCCGTGTAAACGTAAAATCCTCAGTCTTTGCTTTTGACATTAAAAATCCAAGGAGGACTACACTAGCCGATGGCTGCTCTCAAGATGGCCTGAACATGGTCAGAGAGGACTGACTTGTTGGGACAAGGGGAAGGTTATTTCGTGTGAGTGCCTTCAAGGAACTCCCTCTGATGATTTGTTTTTGACAAAAGCACCTGCTGAGGGGGACATGGCGGCCTGCCAAGAGCTCCCCCAGAAAGTCTGCCTGCACAGAAGAGAGAGCGGACTGACCTGCAGAGAAGATGTCATGATTAAAATCAAAGCGAGAAGGAGAATAAAAGAGAGCCAGGCTCTTTGTTTCAAGAGAGATTTTTTTCTTGAGTGAAATAGAAGAAGAAGACAAAGAAAGTGACCACCCAAGAGAGAAAGGGAGAGCATAAGGGTAAGAGACAATGCAGGACTAAAGAACAGACAGCTGAGGCTTGTGCTTTTTGAATATTGATTGGTGAGGGTTATTTTAGGCTTTGGATTGCATTAGCTCTTTGGCAGCAGATGCAAACAGGCTTTTGCTGCCCACCAGAATCCAATCCACAATCGGTGGCCATTTTGGAAACAAAAACAACAGTTGTTTTCCAACCTTGGCTTCTTGCGTTGGTTTAAATCAACTTCAGCGTGGGCCTCCATCGATAGGAAACCAACGTCTCTTAATGTGAGTGGGCTGTTGGCACCGGCAGAGAGAGGCAGGTTTGAGTGGAGTCTTAAGTGGCGAGGAGAAAGATGGCCCGCGCTACAATGGGAAGATAATGAACAAAAATGTTTTGTGTCTCTTGTGTTGCCGTCGCACGGGAGCTTTCGCTCTCCACAGTTGCATGGACCACGGATGCGGGAGGTTACCATGACACCCTGGTCGCTAAGCAACGTGGGCATCATAAACAGATTCCTCACTCCCCAAATGAATCACTTCTCATTCTCTCTCTCTCTCTCTGTTGCCCTGTTTTACACTCAACACTCAAACAAAAATGAGAGAACTTTCATTCAAGTAGCCATAATCTACCAAATGCATGCACAAAATTGCCTCTCTAGTAGCGTTCACGTTCATTAACTTGTCCAAGGAGAATGAAAGCAAGAGCTTGAGCTTTTGAATAGAGCTCTTTTTAGTGTTGTGTATGTAGTGGTGCGTAATTACAGAGGAGTCACTGATCTCCAGTGTCTGGAAGTGCGTTATTAAACCGACACTGGATGACATGCTGTGAGTCATTAGACACTGCTGTTAAAGCCCTAATCACAGAGTAGGCACACAGT
The DNA here is from genome assembly GCA_943593645.1 of Bovichtus variegatus. Taxonomy (NCBI): domain Eukaryota; kingdom Metazoa; phylum Chordata; class Actinopteri; order Perciformes; family Bovichtidae; genus Bovichtus; species Bovichtus variegatus. The sequence continues at coordinate 1,816,734 of CALSCE010000077.1, forward strand.
CACACACACAGACACACACACACACACACACGCTCATGAGGCTCCTTACTCGCGCATTATTTTATTAACTCTCACAATAAAGAGAAAACAGTTTCCCTTGTGCAATTCCCCATAAGTGCATATCCACTTGTACTCGCAGATCATATGCTATAATGAATGTTCTTATTCCAATGGCGTTCTGAAGAGAGCCCATTATTCAATCAGTCACTTGACACGATGATGTCGTTTCCAAGAATATTTCTCATTGAAATACTGTATTTATTATCTCAAAATTGCTGAATAAACAACATAAATTATCTACCAGTATCACATGCCAAAGGGTTATTATTGCAAGGTAATTTATGCTGATGGCATGCCGGGCTACAGCGAGCCTCTCAGAGTAACTAGCTCGTTGTGGAGTATGATTAATATTGGGAGTAGTCTTGAGACATTGAAATATTACCTCCTTCAGTCACAGTCCAATTGCATAGTGAAGGTGGAGACTGAAAGGCACTATGTTACCACCGGAGCTCATAATCAATTATGGGATTGAAAAGAAATTATGGAACACACACAGACTGAAAGAAACCATACAAGTCGTTGATTATTTTCACTGTTTTTCATACATTTATTTCACATTGCATTGTTACTTAAATCATGATGTAATAATATTGTATTGTTACATTATTTTATTATACTGTATGTTAAATCATAGTATAGCAATGCATTACTGCTGTATAGTGTGTGTATATATAACATATACTGCTCATATACTGTATGTTAAATAGTGTAAATTGTACACATTATCCGTACATATACCTATATATGTTATATATAGTTCATACATCATGACTGCAGGATTTATCTTGCACAAATATTTAGCACAACTAATTTATATAGTGCACTTTATTTATATATATTTTGTACGGATTTATTAATGTTTCTCACTAATTTCTTATTTCATGTCTTTGAGCTTTTGAAACATGTGACTTTCCCCCTGGGGATTTATCTTAACTTGTGTCATCATGCTGAGCACCTAAATGCTGTCACGCTATTAGCTGCCAAAATGGCTGACTTCACTCTGTGTCGGTCGTAAATCCTTGATCGTAGCTCCGATATCAAAGCTTAAGTATGAAACATATTTAAAAACTGCAACCTTAGCTAACGATGTAGACACAGTTGGCAGCGAGGCGAAGGTGTGCAGACGCTAAAAAAAAAAAAAAAAGACGATGTGGAGAATCCACCAAACTTTTGGAAAGCTTATGGCAAAATTATACCTGCTCACTCAAACATAGGAATTATAAAGGAATCTTTTGTTTGGTGTGATGAAATGTTGTGCGTATTTATGCCTCCAACAACGATTTGATATTTTACATCTATAATGTTGAATATCAGTGCGGTGGAGATGGAGTGCATGTGTCTGATTTTGGACACCAGTGACTCAGTATTCAGCACTTCCTGGAGTGTGTGTGTGTGTGTGTATGTGTGCGTATATTGTGTGTCTGGCTGCTTTTGTCAGCCCAGCTGTCGCACACTCTCTGTGTGTCTCCGGCTTTGTGTTTGTCATCTCTGTTTCCCTACATGAAACTTAGCAGACGTACAGTATATGCATATAGAGGGAGTCTACTTTTGATGTCTCTCTCTCTCTCTCTCTCTCTCTCTCTCTCTCTCTCTCTCTCTCTCTCTCTCTCTCTCTCTCTCGCTGTCATATCCAGTCCCATTCAGGCATCGACAACAGCATCTGTGCAACACAATACATGTGTCTTCGTGCAGCGAATGATAGTTGACATTGTTTTGTTGACTTTTTTTTTTTTTGTCTTTTTAGAATTCAGAAATATATTTATTTTTCTTGGCGGCGTGATACAACAACAACAGCTCAGTGTGATGAGTGTGAAACGAATGCTGACAATAAATCAGCTCAAAAACATTTGCTGCCAAAACACTGTCTCGCAGTTAAAGTGGGAGCTAAAGCATCAAACAATCGTCTGATTCCTAAGGCGTCATGTACTTCAAGGCATGGCGACATACAGTAAATCTGCATGTAGCTATAGCTGTTTGGTCTGTGTGTGTGTGTGTGTGTGTGTGTGTGCATGCGTGCATGTGCAGAACCGCCATGTCAACATCGCAGCCGGGTACAGCTGTAATTGGGAGTTGTTTGCAGCCAGCTGGCACACAGATAACATGCTCGGCTGGAAAAGTTTGCTGGAGGAGCGATGAGCTGTCAAACCAGCGCACAGCAGTGGATGGCGAGAGTAGCGCCAGCCTCTAACAAGTCGCTTCCCGCAAAGTTGGTGAGGGCTATTTCCTGTCTAAAAGACCAGGATTGTAGTAAGTAGGGTTAACTCGTCAACTTGCATGCACTTACTGTACCGTACAGTTGTTTTCTGTCTTGTGCGTGTGTGTGCGCGTGTGTGTGTGTGTGTGTGTGCAAATGTATCGCTCTCTCTCCCCTTTTCTTTCTCACCACTCTCCTCCTGGCTCCCTACAGGCTGAGCAGGATAGATCTGACTAAAGTGCTGCCAGTCACAACAGCAGATGCTCATGTTTCCTCAGCTCTCCCGCGCCTCCATGCACATCAGTGAGATGGCAGGTGTGTGTGTGTGTGTGTCTGTGTGTGTGTGTGTGTGTGTGTGTCTGTCTGTGTCTGTCCTGGCATGACTAGATGCTCTAATCAGACTGCCAGGAACAACGTGTGTCAGAAAAGCAAGCGTGCGTGTTTACGCGGTACATCTCTGTGTGTCGCTTGCGAAACGCAAAATCCAGCACACAGGGGTTTTTAAATCAATTACTCAGTATTCTTAGATCGCAGACATAAAGGATGATTTTTGGACAGCTGAGGGTGATTTGTGCTCCTCCTGCATTTAGCCTTGAAGACTCATCTAAATTAGACAAATCGGTCCCCCATTATAACGTGAGTGAGAGCTGTGATTGATCACTGGAAAGCCAGAACTACCACGATCATCCTCTTAACAACGATAGAGGGAACGAAAATGTGAGAAATGTTGCGTTAAAAGCCAAAAAAAAAAAGCTGTGTTCAAGAGCAGTTGCTGGTGCTGAGAACAAAGCAAGAGAGATCATGGTATTTCTGTGTCTCCGCTGGGTTCATGTCTTTGTATTATAGACAAATACACACATGGATCACACATTGTTTGTCACACTCTTTGTTATGCTCTAATGTATAGGCTGTAACACAAACCGTCAGTAACCTAAACTTAAAACATCCTTTTTGCATTGATGAAACTACTTTAAATGTGTATTAAGTAGTACTTTTTGGCTGAACGTTTTACGTACAGTAATGTGGTTTGGATTTGCTTCAGTTTATTTACACATTGGATGTGAAAAGCTCTTCAGGAAACACATTTTATGGAGCAAGAAATCATTCCGTATGGATCTCCATGTAGTGGCTTCAGTAGGACATGTAAGGCATTACAGTGGACATGATTCATTTTCTTCAAACAGAAGAGAGACACACACACACACACACACACACACACACACACACACACACACACACACACACACACACATTCTATGCTGCAGCTTGCTCGAGAACCGCTCATCCAAAAAACTTTATTCTCAAAGTGCACCACATTCGGAGGTGGTCCACTATGGCCACATTCTTTTATCCGAATGCATCTTTGCCAACATTGAAGGACCGGCTACTAAACTGACCTCTTCTGCGTAGGCAGCGTAGGAGTAAGAACTTTAAAGAATAGATGGCACCAGAGTTAGATGTGTCCATGTTCTCCACACAGGAACTAAAACCACAGACTGCCTCTTTAATCTCAGGCAATAAGCTACACAGCATGAACCACGCATGGATCATCTTCATTATCTGTTCTGTAACTCTGCAATATGCTCGCATTAGTCATTCTATAGCAGCTTGCTGATATGATCAAATGTTATGCCAGCTCTTTAGCGAGTCCATTTTTTTGTCCCTATTTATTCTCATTACTTACAGCACTTTCTATTGTTAGACCGCAGTGTTTTCTGAGTTTGGAATACATTGCACTTTTTTTTTGAATTTGCCAGTTTCTCTGACTTAGTATCTGACGTGTTCACGTGACACTTCCAGGAGTAAAAAACTTTTTACAGAAATTCTGTAAATCTGACACCACTGGCTTTAACATGAAAGGGCAGATAAGGGGAAGAAACTGCTACAGCTGCTGACCTTTTATTTTGACTCTTGGTCTGCTGTGGAGATCCTCATTATTGAACGCCTGTTCCTCTGTTGTGTGTGTGCGTGCGTGTGTGTGTACGCGTGTACAGCTGCTGGAAAACTTTCCTGTCGGCTGAGAGGAGTCAGAGGCAGCGTCAGCAGGTCCCTTATGATGGTCCACCTGCAAATGCATGACTTTAAGATAAATAACAACGTGTAGCCGAATAGAACAATAGTTAATAACATGGTATGTCTCTGTGCCCGCTCAAACAATGTATACTGGGAAGTTTGAAATGCAGTACAATATACAGCTAGTTTGCTGATCATGTTTCTTTGGAAACTTAATTATTAAGTTGAGTGAACACTCAGCAGTACATTCATTTAACTCATCATTTTATGTCAAAAGACTTCAAGTCAGTAAAAGACATTTCAAGCTTGATTCATTTCTATATTTACATGAAGTTATTAGTAGAGGTTCGTTGATCCCACTTAGTTACCGTATTATGTTTTACAGTGTAGAAGTATTTTGCTCACGCTCACAGCACTAGTTTTGCGTGCAAGTCGGGAGAAATAGCCCTGAAAATGAAATAGACTTTTAGCTGCAGCTAAGGGGTCAGTGTGGAAGGCAATATTTATCAAAACTGAAGTGAATGTGTTCCCCTAGAAATATTCGAGATGGATAACTGTAAAAAAATAAAATAAAAAAAACACTGCTGAAATATGCCTGGTGTAAAACACCTGTTGCAGTGATTTATATCGACACGCACCTGTATGGTGGCAATTCTTTGCAAATTGCTTTAGTTTGGACTTCAGAAACACACACAAACCTATGGGCCTCCTTTTGCATTTGATTATGTAATGATGCTTTGCGCTTCAGTACAGTAGGTGTGCTTCCAGAGTAAATCTCCGTCGATAGTTTTGGGAACCACAGCATCGGGTTAACGCTTTATTAGATTGATTGAAACACACACCCCAATCTGTCTTCCCGCCAATAATGACCTGACTGGAAACCGGCAGTATATTCCCATTAAGTCAATGCAGCTGTGGAGCCATTGGCAACTGGCAGCTAAACCGGCGCAGGTGTTTGTACATGTGCAATAAAAAGACTACCATAAGCCACCTGTCCACAGCCATATTCCCCTAAAAAAAACGTAGTGATAGAAGGGTGGATGACTGGGAGGATGTATACCACAAATGTCATGTAAATGTAGCCCAATCATTTTTTTCCCTTAAGTGACATTCTTGCTGGTTTCACACTAACACAAACACAGATGCAAACACACACATATCTCTATTTCACCTTTGCTCTTTTGCCAGCTGTGAGGTCCCACCGTCTCTGACAGCCGCTGCTAAATCCCCCCCCCCCCCCCTAATGAGATACAACCAAGTGGCTGTCGAGGTAACCGTGTTTCAGACCCCAAGAGTGTCAGCCCCCGCCATGCATTATGGGACGGCATGCTGAGAAGGCACGAGTGATCTGAAGCCAGATCTGCAGGAGGTAGTTTTCATTATCAAAATGTTGCATGAGCCCCGATGGACTATGCAGTAAGGGTGGGGGGGGGGGGGTTTCTTTGAGAGAGAAAGAAGGAGCAGCAGCACCCGGAACAAGAGAGGCTAAAAATGTGTGGGTGGAAATGTCTATTTTATGGATAACGAGATGTTTGGAGTTAGTATTATAGATGATTGATGGTTTTTCCCCCGTTTGTGTTCTCTCTACCATCAATCTGTTGTCTCTCTGATGAGTTAATCACATGAATTATGTATACTTTGTCTTGTTGTGGGGCTTCTATGATATCAGCCGAGTGGTTTAAGACTTGTAGTGCATTTGGATGAGTGATTCCAAACTTTGCGAACAAAGAAAAATTCACAGTTGGTGTCATGTTTAAGGTCTGATTTCATGGCCAAACACTGCGACTAATCCGCCAGCGTGCGATCCACAATCAGACTTTGCTCTGCCTCTGACTCTTGCGACGGTCTTGTTTAATTTCAACGCAGAATTAATTCAATAATTCATCGTTTCAACCCCCTCCTCCTCCTCCTCCTCCGTCCTCCTCCTCCTCCTCCTCTTTTTATCAATTAATTTACTGCCTTGCCCCCATGAAGTCTCTGCTACTTCTGTGTGACTCGGAACCTATAGTGCCGCACACATGAGCAGGATGAGCAGGATTTGATATCTCCCAGGGGAAATTAATAGTACAGTGCATTTCTGGACCAGGTTCAGATTAAAAGCTGGGCCCATTATAAACCCATTAACCCAGTCATTAGGGCCAGATCTGGGAAAAGATGGAATAGCTGGGTGTCTAATTTTAGCGCAACATTGTGTCACAGCTAGTCCTAATTCATACCTGCAGGTGCTGAGAGGAGATGGGGTATTTTCCCTTGAACACACCGATCCTGTGTCAGCACCACCTTCTTTGAGCTGCCAAAGGGTTGGATGTCACGACTTCGCATGTGGCTCTGATATTTAATTATCCATATTTGCTATTGAATTTATTTTTAAGATCACCGGGTGTAGAGATTTCTCCAGCTTCTCCAAACTGGAAACCTTATTGTTTCTCAAGTGTTTTTTTTAATGTTTTTATTATCTTATTATCATTGTATTATTGTTTAAAATGTTTTTTTTATTTACATATTTTCATTCTTCATCTTTTTATTTTTTATTTATTTTTTTTATTCTTTTATTTTGCTCTATCAAACTCTATTGTCTATTGTTTTAACTTTTAATTGATTTGTTCTTTCTTTGTGTTTGTGTCTTTCTAAAATAAAAGACGGCCTTGACTTGCTTTCCTTTTCAAATCTCCTTGGACAATGTGTGGGTTAGAGCCAAAGCTATTATCATGACGTCGACAGTAATGTAGAGGCAAAGCAATCTTGAGTTTTTATGTTTTAATACTAAACATGGTTTAACGTCCTCTCTCCTTCTACTCTCTCCTCCCTCTCTCTTCTCTCAGAGGCTGGCAACAGAAGCAGAAAAGTTTCAAATGGAGCACGTGTGGAGGGATGACAGCGAGGTGAGCAGGTGGCTGGAGTCATATCTGATATGTTCATTAACGCTGGCTGCATTACGATAAAGCTCAAGTGGTGGCATGAACTCCATAAGAGGAGCAGGGGGCAGGCACATGTTATCCATGATCCAATATGATTGTAATAATTGGCTGCCAAATGTCATTACAATGACAGTAGTGCTGTAATGACTTTATACAAGATTGAAATTCATTATTTAACATAATAGGCAGAAAAAACTAGGCATGCTTATGATTAGCAGACACATACACACACTGTTAACTCTCTGATATTCACCATTAACCATAGTACTAAGAATACATTAGAAGGGAATGTACTGCAAATAATATGAACTCACTATTATTTTACTCATTCAATTACTTTGCCTGGTTGCTGGCCCGGTCACTGCAGTGCCCCCTTCCACAATGGTAGTCTTTTTAAAAAATAATTCAATGCAGCTCTCTCGGCTATTCACTGCCAGTCATGCTGTGTTTTAGCTCAAGCCGTTTCATAATAAATGCAAATTGCAAATTTCCTGCCCCTGCTTTGCAATAAGAAAAGCCTCACCCTCTTGGCAGCCGTTTAACAAATGATAAATGATATTGTGTGTACATACTGTGGTGGAAAAACTTCAAACAAATTCAACTTCACAATTTAGCATATTAACTTTAAAAAAAAAAAAGTAAAAAAAAAAAAAAAAGTTTGGCAATCCTTAATGATTGTTTTCCATTAAAAGTTCCCATTATTCAACTGCTTGCATGCTGTGTTGCGCTGAGAAAAAAAAGGGTAGGAAAAATCCTCTGGGGATAAATTCATTCATCGGCTTTATTACTCGCTGACTTTAATATTCCTTTGGCTCCGGATGCTTGGCTAGTGAACATTATTAATTTTTGGGTTAATGTTATAGGGGATTCCTGCAATACCTGAATCAACTAAATATCTCCCCAGCATTGTCAATAGGCATAGGTAGGTGATATGTGGATAGAAAGACTGAACACTAAGAGCACCAAGTCTGTTTTTAACAGTCTTACCGGTTTACGCCAATGCTGCTGGTGCAGTAGCTGTGCCATAGATATTCCTGAAGTAGGTTGTTAAGTTCAGCGCTCTGCACAAATGTAGAATTCAAACTGACATGTCCTCTGTATGAACCTGTTAGTGTTGTGACAGAGTATGTACTGAGGCCTTTAGTGGCCTCAGAGATTTGTATTATTTTGATAGCGATAAGGGCTTTGCAGCATTTGTCGCCTCTTCAGTTGACAGATAGAAATCTCATCACTGGCCAGCTCTAGCATCGTAGTTGTTATGTCAGAAAGAGAAAAGGCTAATGTGCGCTGTGCACATGTTTGTAGGTTTCTACAAAGCATATAGGTTGTCTGATTTGATGCTGGCCAAAATATTCCAGTAAAACCTTGTGACGCGGGATGTGGGCGTTCCTCTGTGGGATTTGTAGATTTTTCTGTAACGTGAAGCCACATATTCAATATGAAATGCACGCCTCTACAACACCATCATGGCCGCCTCGGCTCAATTTGAACACGGATCTGAAATACAAATGTCACTCAAAATAATACGTGCTGGAAATGTTCATTTCAAATGCCGTTTCACTTAGAATACTGCACGGCATTGCTGGAAATAACACAACCACGGTTTGATGTACAGAGTAGGTCAACCCAAACGTACTGGATGGATTTGTATCATAGTAAATCACGAGTATTTTTGAAATAACAAGTGGTGCATGCGTGTGTTTATGCGCATGTGTCTGTTCTGTCACCTCTGATAACTGGGCCAATACTACTGGGCACCTCTCCCTGCTGACTTTAAACACTTAAAAGCTGTGACTGCTGTGTGTCTGCTCAGTGTAATACAATGACTTTGGCCTTATTTACACTTGTTATTAATATACAAGCTCTATCCAGCTTCTCTAAACAGGTCAATTGTTGATGTCATTTCTCTGTTAGAGTGGCTTTGGAGGTGGCACTGTCAAAAAGAAACACTGCAGATCATTAAATGTGATACTTTGCAACCCGCATTAACTTTCATTGGAGGAGAAAATGGTTATCTATTATGATGGCTGCTGTGAATGTGAGAGGGAAAGTACCATAACTGTTTTCAGCGAGTGGATGGCATATTGAATAAGTCATGAGGTTTTTACAAACGCAAACATGTCAACTGCAGTTACACCTCGCAGAGAGTGGTTCCCGATACGTTAACAAGCATCTTCATTTCCCGATAAAATACAGATCACGCACACACACTGATTTGGCAGTATCCCCACACCCACCGCAACGTGTCACATAAGCAATAGCAGAAATCATAAATGTCTTCCTTTCCCAACATGTTTTTCTCCATCTCTCGCACATTAAGTGTTTGGTTTTTTTTTTTTGCACACACAAGCCTCCCCTTAGGGGTGCGGTGGTGTGACCTTAGTGTTATCGTCACCTCTCAAGGTGCACGCTGCCTGCCATAACATGACCCGACAGAAAACATCATGCCCAGTCGCCTGTTATCACTGTGCATATTGTTGCTTTCCTGTACGTAAGCATATGTGCACTACAGCTACTCTTTGCACGTATAGTTGAACTCGCACGTCCATCTCGCTTACGGTCAAAGCAGCAAAACAGAGAGCATATGCTAGACTTTGGCTCAGTGTAATCGCTTATGGTGCGCTAATTGCAAACGGTTTAAAGTAAGGTAACGGTATCAGAGGCAGGAGGACTCACAGACCACTTCTTGCACCTCCAGAAGTGGTAGGCAGGTGGTGCGAGTCAGTGAACCTGCTCTGTGGCTCCAGGGCTTCCTTATGTCAGCAGCTAGGCTAGCTAGTTAGCGCCCTGCTAGCCTGTGCACTGACAGGAAGCCCAGCTGTGTGAGAGCAAAACAACACCACTTACTTCACTGATCCTCAGTGTCAGACACACACTGCGGCCACAGTTGCAGATGTAACTAAAACAAAGAAGAAGGAACAAGTATGATAGTTTTACTGTAATCTTTTTGGATTGCATCACTTTTTTATTTTTTTTTAAAGGAGCATCTTTAGCATCTGTAACAGTCAGTTAGTGTTTTTTAAATTCTAGATAAAGTACTGCGTCTGGTTTTAGCCTTTCCATGAGTGCAATCTTTTGAGCAAACGTGAATGTGGCTTATTAGAAATCTTGTTTTCGCTTCTCACCTTGCTGCAGTGATGTAGAAGTGTACTCTAGGTTGTATCAGTACACTGTGACATCACTGATGGGTGTGGTTACAGATGCAACAAAGCACCCAACCTCACTGATGCTGGTTGTGTTCAGGGGAAAGCATTCAAACTTCCAGTCAGAGAGGGCAGTACAATCTGTTTTCCGCCTGGTATCAAAGAGGACATGCTGTGCTCATTTTCAAGTTCGTATTTGTATTTTGGGTTTTCACTAGAATATGTTTACATGCAAAAAAAAAAAACACATTTTTATCATGCTGTCTGTCCGAATATATCTTTATTCACCCCCTGTTGGTTGAGCCCCCTCCTCCCGAAAAAGCCCTGTCTGCTCTGATTTACTCGCAAATATGAAAAATATGGTGCCACTTCAGAAAGGAAGTTCTCAAGCGGTGGGTGGGGGTACTCAGATAGGGGGGCGGTGTATTCCAATGAGCCTGCATGTGACGTAGGAAGGGGAGCCAAATCTGAATGTTCCATGTTTACTGACCGAGGCAGGGTTGTTGTATGTCACAGGTTTTGGGTTGATAGGCACTCAAGATACCCAAACGTATCTCCCAATGTATGTATGGGAGTTTTTCATAATATGTCCCCTTGAAGTTACTTTTCAGAGACGTGTACCGTGATTCATTGCTCATCTTTTCCTGTTCCTCTCTTTCAATCTCTTTGCAGGTCGACAAAATTGTTTACTACAATGCCAAAGATGATGTAAGTACAACTTGATCCCACTACTTTCATATTCTGTCAGTGTAATTAGACAGGCAAATTCTCAAATAAAACACCACAAGCAAGCCATATCCAGCCCTCCAGAGAGTATTACCATGGCAACAAACCTGATGGCAGACTTTATTGATAGCCTGTAAGAAAAAAGAAAAAAAAAGAAGAAAAGTCACTGTATTTGTTTGAATTATTGATGTTATACCCATACTTTGCAAAGATATGCACACATGTATAAGCAGTTTTTATTTTTTTATATATGCATAAGGACAAGTTTTTGAACCCATACTCAGAAACACATGAGTATGCGTGAGACATTGAATGCCTCCCCTGGCCTCAGACGTCATCTGTCTGCTCTCATAAACTGAGATCAGCATCTAATTCCCCTCCACCGTCCCAGTGGGAAAGAACCACACACCCAGAGAACACTAATGTCACTCTGTGTTTGACTGACAACTCCTCTCCTCTCCCCTCTTTCTCTTCTTCTTCTCTGGACGCCCGGATTTATAAATCACTGCCTAAAACTTTTCCGTTTCCAAATCTGTATCTGTCAGTCGTGAAATGTCAGTGAATACTCAACATTGACACCTTGTCATTCACGGTAACAAGAAACTGCACATACAGTATGTATTACCGGGGGTGCACACACGCATGCACAGACCCCTTAATGCCAGAAAATGCTTTGCAGGATGGTTGTGAAACTTCAGGTTCTGCTTGTGTTTTTCCCATTTTTGCAGCTTAATCAGACAGAGGAAGTAAAAGGAAGGAAGAACAGATATCTTCCAGATGATTTCGAGATAGACCCCGACTTCAAACGACTCGTCTCATACAACACCACCGCCGTCCACATCCCTACGGATATTTATGAAGGCTGTAAGTTGAAACACACGTACACATGGGTTGTAGAAAAAAAAGGCATAATCCCTCCCATAACGGTCACACGTCCTTCTTTTATGTATAATGATACGTAGCGGCCACCACTTCCCAGCCTGCTCTCTGTCTCTCTTTATCCCTGTCATCACTATGTCCAGTATCTACAGTACGTGCCCATGATGCAGAGCTAAGCCTCCCAGCGCTGTCTGTACTGTAGTTATTGCCACACCAAGGCCAGGCCATTCTACTCTATATATAGCCCAGATGCCAACCACCCAGTGACCAGCACACTCTAGCCCCCTTTTTACCCTGCTCACCAGCTGCTCCTTTCCCTCCCGTTCACCACTAACCCCACTGACCTCTGGGGACAGTTAAACAAAAGGTCAATGCACTTGCATGGAGCTATGCACAGTTATTTTGGTGTGTTTATCTCACGCTAACACTTTTCTTGGTCAGTGTTTTCATCATGTAAGCATATTGTTGTACATAGTTTATTATGCCACATTAGCCGCATGGCTTTAAGGATGGCACTGGTGTTTAACTCTCTGTCTGCTCTATTGGACACTTTTTGAGGGAGATCTGACTTGCCTCATTTATATGACGTTGTCCTGTTTCTCTTCTTCTTGGTACCATCCTTGTTACTGCTGGCACTATGTGGTATGATTACACTCTCACATCAAGCTGGTATAAATTTAATCACATACAGGGCGCTAACTTCCTTTGGGATAATTGTCCATCCCTCTCTTCTGGAGCCTCACCCAGCATTGGAAGTAAAGCAGGAAAATACACCAGACAGGCCACCAGTCAAACTAAATTTGGTTTACAGTAATTTCATCTTGTACAATAAAAATTCTATTATTATCATCAAGAGCCAAATAATTATTATGACCTTACAGTGTCAAATGTGAAACCGACACTACTGTAAAATGAATGTTGGCATCGGGTAATGGCTTTTGCATCAGTCTTTTAGAGTTCATTTTTCCTGTGACTTGGGACAACACTGATACCAATCTAAATGGGATTGGTGTTTTTTTACACACATTGATTTGTCTTTTTGCCAGTGATTCTTCTTCCTGGAAGAGATAAATGGACTAATGTATGGGCGGATGACTATTTACACAAACTGGAGGACACACACACACACACACACACACACACACACACACAGACACACGCACACACACGTCCTCTGGGTTAGCCTCTTATTCTAGGACACTAATGAGTACAATGCAAGGACAGAATGACACACACATAAGGATGCAGACATGTCTTGCCGACACACTCTCATAGCATAAAAAAAGAAAAAAGAAAAAAAAAAAAACCCACACACTTAGTATAAAGGGAGAGAGGTTTAGAAAGAAGAGGACACATACAGGGCTTCAGAAAATTGAGGCAACATAAAGGGAAGCTCGAGACACAAGAGGGAATATTAAATTAGAAGCGACATCTGATCTGAAGAAATGGTCCTAATGAAATCTAGATCAATGCAAAGAAACACAATATCTGTTTGGAGCAACACTACATCATTGGCCTCTCGCGCTGCTTAACGTGACACCTTATAACTAAAATGATTTCATTTCACATGCTACATTTAAAAACACACAAATGCAGCAGGCATCAAACCAGTTCAACATTTTCCTTATAGCCAGGCATGAGCTAACAGCCGCCTCGGCATTGATTGAGCATTCAATATCAATTTCAGTAATGATCGTCATTGGCTAAACGCAGTGGACTCTGTCACATGACTTCAATGTCCTTACAGAGTGAGTCGCTCGACATAAGTTGGACTATAAATGTGCGGCGTGACGGGCCTCGGGGGCCTCTGACTGTAGAGACATTTTTGTCATTGCCAAATGGCCAAATGCACTCGGTTATTTTTACAAGCAACAGTTATAAGGATGGGGGGTGGGCTATAGGAGGAGGGGGTCGTTCCCCAGGGTGATTTATCACTCTGTCGTTTGCTCTCTTTCTGTAACTATATATGGCCTCTTCCTTCCTTCCTTCCTTCCTTCCTTCCTTCCTTCCTTCCTTCCTTCCTTTCCTTCCTTTGCAGAATTCTGTAGGCAGGCTCTCTATTGGATGTTTGTCAAAAATACACACCATTTCTTATTTACATGGTCCCCAAGCCTCTGTCATACAGTGCTACTGATCTTTATGAGTCAGGTCTGCTTTGGTACATTACATTTTATTTTACTTTTATTTGCATCAAATCCCCGTACAGCCTTTATTTCAGATTTCTTTTTTCTTTACTTTTTAGTGGTTTCTAGCCATGTAAAACTCAACTGGTTGAGATTATATACAATAATAATAATAATGCTGATACATTTTTTTTTTTTCATGTATTTTTTAAAATGTGTTGAGCACCATAAATACAATTTCAATTGAATTTTGGTGATGGCAGAAATCAATGGCCAATTTCTTTTTTTTTCTCCCAATTTTGATTAACTGAGCATTTAATACTCTGCAGCATTCTGGTTTATAGGGCTGCACATTTAATTGAATATTAATCTCGATCACAATTTTGGCTTCCCGCAATTAAATGAAAATGATTGACTGTGCTATTGACGTTTAAAATGCGCTCATAGAAAACTCTACTGCACATCATATCAAGCGCTCCCTAAACTAACAGCCAGTCTTATTTTAAATGCAAAGATGTGCACATTAGCAGGCATGTAGCACAACATGGAAGTAAAAGTAGGCCTCTGTTTATTTAAGTGTGAAAGCGCAATAAAACATTTAGTGCCCTAAAATCGATGCATGACCGTGATAAATAATAGCGGTCTCAATATTGATTTAAAAGAAACCGTGCAGCCCGACTGGCTATCTGTTTGATCTCTTCCAGTTGTCAGGCAGGTGGTGGAGGGTGGGGTCTGGGTGGAGCTCGAGTTAGCAAAGTAGAAGAGCTACTGATGTTACTGAAGCTGATGTTGGTGCTCTCCCTCTCTCCCCTTCTCTCTCTCTCTCTATCTCCAAGGACGGGCTGCCACATTGATGCCACTCCGGCTGGCCAGCACTGTCGGCGTTGCCATGGCAATGTGTATCCCAGTGTGTATGTGTGTGTAGAAGGAGACACACGCACTTAGACACGCCCTGGTTTATATCTTGTTGTGTGGAGGAAGGACTTGACTTAACTTGATTAGGGGACTTTGTCTAGACGAGGCTGGCGTCCTTGTGGCTTTTACTGATGCTGAAGGAGAGATGTGTCATCTTC
Organism: Bovichtus variegatus; assembly: GCA_943593645.1. Classification (NCBI taxonomy): domain Eukaryota; kingdom Metazoa; phylum Chordata; class Actinopteri; order Perciformes; family Bovichtidae; genus Bovichtus; species Bovichtus variegatus. The sequence continues at coordinate 1,831,863 of CALSCE010000077.1, forward strand.
ATCTTCTTCTTCAACTGCGGTGGACTTTCTTTGTGCAGCCCCCGATGCCTTGTCCTTCTTCCCTCTTCCTCTTTTTTCCCCTTCTCTTTAGTTTGTTTTTTAGTTCCTTTTCCAGACTTTCCTCCCCACTTATTTCGTCATGCTTGCTCTTTTTTTTTCTTTCCTCCCCACCGCCCTTGCTCTCTTCTTCTTTTCCTTCCTTTCCCTCTACAGCTCTACCCTCATCGCTATCTCCAATTTATCAAGCATATTAATAGTGGGTTGTGTGGAGACAAATGTGCTACTGTCTTTCTCCCCCGCATTAGTCCTGCTGATTTGAAATCTATTCTCCCTGCTGATCCAGTGTGGGTGGTCAGACTGGGATTCATTATCGTGTCCGTGTGTGTGCGTGCACGGCACACTGGAGATGAATCAGAGTTAGTCTGCGTGTGTGAATGTGTTTTGAGAGAGATAAAGGTGGGCGGGGGGGAACACTTGGGGTGTGAGAGTCAGCATGTGTGTGTGGCATCGCATGCACCTACTGTACTGTGTATGGATCGCACGGCTGTGTGTGCGTGTCTTCTCGCTCATTAGGCAGATTGGCGTGGATGCGATGAGAGCAGAGCGTCACGGCCTTGGCAGGAGATCCGAGGCTCGTCTGATGCCCGTTTGCATCAACGCTGTGTGGCACCTGTCAGCCCGAGACACACACACACACACACACACACACATACACTGTGACGTGCTGAGACTCTGACACTGTGAGCATGTTGTATCGAAGTCCCGGTCCCCATGGCTATCCTCACAGCGTAGAAATTTTTTTTTTTTTTTTTTTTGCCCCCTTGTGCCACTTGATACACGTCCTATTTCGTTTTACGGAGCTGGCTGCCAAAGTCGGAGGTGTCTTCATCTCTCTCTCTCCTCGTCCTTCTTTGCTTCTTCTTCCCCGCTCTCACTGTCATCGTGCCTGCGACCTGCGTCCCCTGCGACTTGTTGGATGCCTTCTCAGTGTGTGCTAATCAGCTGATTGGGATTCCCTTCCATGCCATAATCCATGCAATGTTCCCAGACAAAGCGTAATCCTATTCTACCTATCGATAAAACTTCAAACACTGTAATGAAAGAGATTTCTGCGATGCCACATACTATATTGTTGAATTAATTCCGCATAGTGGTAACCAATATCAACAAGTGGAAACTTTGCGACCTTATAAAAAAGGCTCGACTGGAAGTAATTGCTCTTGATCTCAAGGCAGCTGAGATTACTAAAATGGCTTTTCTCACCTTCATGACCTCAACACCTTTTCTCATGCTCAAGAAATAAATATAGGAGTCAAGTATGTGAATGTGCTGGTGTCACACCTCCCTGGCCATAGCTGCTGTGTGTTGCGTGTCTCGACATCTTCATATCACCTCGGGTGGTTTTCACACATCATGATAACTACACTGAAGCCTTTGCTCATGTCATCACAAAATGATCACCTGTTGTCAGACAGTCTCCGTCACCATTAGGGCCGCAGCCACCGATTATTTTCGTTATTTATTCATCTGCTGATCATTTTTTTTATTTTTTTTTTTTTATTTATGGATAATTGTTTATTCTATGAAATGTTTAAAGATGGTCACAAAATAGCCAAATCTTAAAACGTCTTGTTTTCCAAAATCCAAATAATTACCAAAAACATTTAGTGTACAATTACACATGAATGACAAATTTGAGAGGGTGGAATCCGAGAATATTGAAGTTTGCTTGAAAAATGACTGAAAGGATTAATCGATGATCAAAAGCCAATTATTTCTACTAATTATGGATTCAGCTCTCCTCGCCATCCATTGGCACCCTAATATTTACAGCACTGGGATTATAATCGTGAGCCACTGCACGTGTCTTTTAAATATGTACGCCTTTCAGACCGTACACACAACTTCCGTGTGTTGCTAGAAAGATGCATTATTGTGAGCGTCTAGTCTTTTGTAGCACTTTGCATGTCTGTGCTGTGTGAATGCCTGCAAAAAACAATGCGTTGATGCTCATGTCACAGTCGGTGGAGAGCGGCGAGGTCTCATTTAGTACAGGACCCCTTCTGATGCGATGATTGCAGGTTCTCACCACTTCAGCCCCCACCATGTAATTACTTTCAAATGCACAGGCAGTTTCAGCCACCAGCTAGCTGATGACAGGGAACACCACAGGGTATCGCTTGGCATGGCACCGCACAACTCCCCCTCCCGCCCCCTCCCCCCTCCCCCTCACCGCCTCCCACCGACATCACCCTCATCAGTCACTGCCAGAATCCTGGTTGATTTGTTTTTAAAGCATTTACATGCCTCACAGGGAATATTTTGTGTCTTGGTTTCAGTTCCCATGTCTTTTTGGACCCATAAATTATTCATTTCTTTTAAATTTCACATGTCTTCACTTGTTAACACATGCGATGTGAATAGGGCATTTTTAGTGTAGCAACAATTTGAAACCTCAAATGGTCCAAGAGTCGTTGCCAAAATTCTGAAAACGTGACGATACTCGTTTTTCTACAGTACCGTACATAAATTATAATGTTATCGTGAAATGTTCTAAATAAATACAGTTTTCTCAGCAATATAAAATAGATAAAAGAGAAAGTTATGAGCTGTTAAACCAGTACATGGGATTTATTGTTTTCTTTTTTACCATGGTATGGAACTACTACATTTCTGGTACGGTGACATCCCTATCCAAGAGTACTGCGAGACCCGACCCACAGAGCTCAGTTCTGTACCAACCTGTTCATTAAAGACCCACAACCAAACGCATACCTGTAATTTTTAGACAAAATGCCTGGTCACACTACCAATTACAATGCTGAATTTCAGACTCACTACTGGGGTCAAAGTAAATCCCCACAAATTGTTCATGTCAAGTTCAACTTTGGTGATTTTTGTCACACAAAGTTGAGCCATTAAGCAATAGCAAGCTGCCAATACGGAGCTGACCTTTGAGGGGAACGGAGAGCTGGAGAGTCCAAAAGTGAGGGAAGCTGTCGGAGCCTATTTGCTGTGCTGCACCATCCACTTTTACTTAACCAGTCAATAGTGCAAATACTTTGAATACACTTTGGGAACTTATTATGCTGTTAGCTAACAAGCTTGCTAACTATCAAGTAACAAGCTCAACTGGCAGTTAGCAATTTCTTTTTTCCCCACCTTCAATAAGTCTTTATTTCAAGTCTCGCAACTGTTGCTCTAACTGTTCGGTTGCTAGCGTGATCGTCATTATCTTGTCAGCTCTAGTATTCAACAACTAGCCCTGTAAATAGTCCCTACGTCACCAAGCCTCTAGCACCTTCTATGTCACCAGGATACACAGGGGACAATTTTTGGTGTGACCTGGCCATGATGAAAAAAAACATACTGTACGCTGGAGCTGTTATTTATTATGCCAGTTTTTGTTATATTATTTGTATCATGGCAGGCCCAAATGTAACTCATTTTTGACTTGTAAACAGCACAAGCAATCTATACATATTTGTACCCACATGTAACTGTTACATGTTGCACAAGTTCTGCACCAGCTGCTCTGTGTCAGCTGACCAAAATGTATTTATTCAAAGAAAACCAGTCGGTGGCTTCCTTCCCTCTCTTCTTCATTTCATCTCCTTTTTTTCATTTTCTCATTATGTTGTCAATTTCTCTAATCTCAAGAGTGAAAACAGAATCTCGATGTAGAAAACTAATTTGTTAAACATTCAGAAAGACCTGGACATTGATTTATTGTTTATCATTTTTTTTTCCCACCCCGAAAGAAAAACACTCTTAGTGAAATGCTTTTAGGTATTGGTAATATCCATGTTTGTTGCTTTAAGTATACAGACACACACGCATGCTCCCTACCCCCCAATGTCCCTCAGGCCATGACGCCACACATGACATAGAGCTGGCTGCCGCTTGCGTTGCTGCAGTGATACTTCTCATTTCTCATTTCTTCCTCTTATCGTCGTAACCTCGACAAGCAACAGACAAATTGCCACAGATGGATCCGTTAACACTAAAACTGTGATTTGTTCCAGCATTTGGCTGAAATTAGAGGACACTGCCTCGCCATCCTTTTTGATATTGTTGCTTGGGGCTCATCAATGGTGTCTGACCTGCACATTCGGGAGGGGGAGGGGGGGGGGGGTAGTGTGCTCATGTGCGTGATGTGTGTCTGCGTCCAAATTCCCGTGGGAGACTTTAATGGGTTTGTCAATGTTACACACGGGAAACAGAAAAAAACAAACACAGTGAGTAAGAAAGCACTCCGTCTCTCAGTCATTTATTTTGTCTCTCTTCCTCATCACGCATCTCCTCAGACACAAATCCCCTAATGGGTTGGTCACTACATTGCAAATGAAATACTCAATGTGATCTTTCCTTGTTAGTTCGCTGTTCAGTAGGGGGAGAAAAATACCGACGCTTCCTGTATGAGGTCTTGTTACCCTGAGACTTCTTGTTAGTGATGTCAAGTAAACCAGCAGGAATAATCCATTAAAGGCCATCCTCTGGGAGCAGAGAGATGAGGCCTGAACAAATTGTCACCACTTATCATCGGGACACGCTTTGCTCTACATTACCTCAGGGAGCAATTTAAGGATTGGCCTAAACTCTCTCTTTATCCAACAAAGCATAGAAATATAGCCTTGGCAAAGGAGGTGTCATGATAGGTTATGCAGGAAAGGGATTGGACCTCAAATGCAGACAGATGAGGAGGCGGCAGAAGGAATTCAGTGGTTTATTTTGAGGCGCTTACAGGCATAAAGGCTGTCGAGTTTTTTTTTTGTTGAGGAAGGTCCCTAACTGAGTGAAATGATCTCGAAGTATTTAAGTGGCAGCCATGATAAGAGCTGGTTTAAATGCTAATGAAAGGTGCTTCAGTGCTTTCTTCCTTATCTCCTTTAGCATAGGGTACACCGGACCATCCTTTATCAAATGAAAGGAGATAAGGCCCTCGCACAATTCCATTCAGGGCACGCGAGTGACCATCGACTGCCATGGCAATAGTCGCCGCGGTTTAAATATACATAGTATACATCGAAAACATCCGTCTTAAGAAGGGTGATTCTGTTTTGCAAAGAAATCCGTACATGAATTGTACAACATTGAGTTTGTCACTCTACTCTTGCTTTAAAAAAAGAAAGAAAGAAAAGTCCTTCTGAAATCTCCTTCACATCTTTCCTTGACCTCGTGACATTTTCCATCGAGGTCAAAAGCGTTTAGGAAAAGACATAGGACGTACATTGCAACGTGTCCGTCGAGTCCAAGTTGGATAGCAGGTCCGGCAGGCATGTAACGGGAAACATTGCAACGATGACTAACTTGGTTGATGCACGTGAGGAGGAGGGCGGGGAAGGACAGGAAGAGCAGATGAGAGAAGTGGAAGCAGGTGTGTCGATGGGCGTGGCAGTCAGGTTGATGGGGAAAGGAAGGAAAGTCCGAGGACATCTGGTGGATGGAAGGAAAATGGCAATGAAATGGTTTTAAGGAAGTGGGAATGTGGCTGATGAAGGGGACAGGGAGGCAGAATGTGAGGTGGGGCAGGAGTGAGGAGCCAAAGGGACAGTAAGCAGAGAAAACGAGGGAGAAGTAAGAGGAAGAGTGAAAAAATTTAAAATTCTTGACTTTATGACTGGACATTGCTTATTAACTTAGTTAAAAGAGTACACTGAGTTTTTTTGTAGTGGCACTTTTCCTCCAAACAGACTAGAACTCACTGTACAAAACGCCTCTTCTTGCTCAGTTGGCAATATAACTCTCTAACTGAGGCTGTGTTCCAAATCCCATACTTTTTCTTTTTACTTTTAGTGTGTACTAGAGCTGCCCTTACAAAGTACATACTGTTTCATGCAGTACGTACACAATTGAGACAAACTACTTCATCATTACTTTGTCCCTTGAAATTTGACCCTCTTGCTCAGATATTCATCGCAATCCATAGAGCATCTGTCTGTGCTCTATCTGCGACTCAGTCGATGTGACAGAAAGTAGCCAGAAAGTCACGCTGTCTTGCATACTGCAAAATGCGACCAGATGCAGTAGGACATCCTGGTATTTTTGGCATACTGCATTTCCAATACTATGTATTGGGACATACTAAATCTTTTTCTGGCATACTAAATAGTATAGTAGTATGGGTATTTGTAATGCAGCCCACGTTACGAGTACAGGTGCTTCAAACTAACTCGCCATAACTGACTTTTAACCACATAGCTTATAGCTGTCTGTCACGGATGACTCCTCCCCAGCAAAGTTTCTTTAATACAGTTGCTCTCACAAAAGCAGACGCACGTAGAGATGGGGAACACACACACACACACACACACACACACACACACACACGCGCGCGCACACACACACACACACACACACACACACACACAAAGTATGAGTCATGCACCGCATCAATTTGACATGCAGCCCACTCTCCCAGGCAGAGTGCTGCCTTTTTTGATCAAACTAGATTGTTGGAGCATTAAGCCAGTAAGAGCTCCTGCAGACAAACAGGTAAACAAATCGTTTACTGTATGCCTGTCCCCAGAGTACCCGAAAGACGGTTTTGTCTTTTTTGCAGAAATATCAAATGAAATAATTCTGTTTTCGTCTCCCTCTCTTTTGATCACTTTCCACCGCTGTAGATTTTGGTGTGTGTTTTGAGTGTGTGTGTGTGTTTTGAGAGCAAAAAAGTCAAAGAAATGGAAATATCTCATCATAGCAGATTGATGTCAGTTTCAATATCTGTGAGGAGGTCTCCTCTCAGCCGTCAATGTCAGCAGCCTAATACTTGCGTGTGCGTGCGCGCGTGTGTGTGTGTGTGTGTGTGTGTGTGTGTGTTTCAGAATAAATGGTTTTTTGAAAAGTCTTGACATTTTGTGCTTCTCTGATTTCTCTGATTTTGAATTTTTTTATAAAGATGATTCATTTAACTTTCTCTCTCTGTGTGTGTGTGTGTGTGCGTGTGTGTTTTTGTGCGTTTGTGTGTGTGTGTGTGTGTGTTCGTGTTCCAGCCACCATAATTTTGAATGAGCTAAATTGGACAGAGGCCTTGGAGGAAGTTTTCCGGAAAAACAAAGAGGAAGATCCTTCACTCCTCTGGCAGGTGTTTGGCTCTGCCACTGGATTGGCTCGGTACTACCCAGGTAAGCATCCCCGCAGCCAATAGGGATAGACAGCCTGCTGGCCATTTCAACATATTACAAACACAACCGAACTTTATTTTAAACGCTAATTATCGCTATACATAGCCTCCTGGTTCGAGTTGCATACTTACAACACAGAAATCTATCCTTCAGCGAGAAAGCAAATAAGCATATTCCCCAAACTTTTCTTTTAAGATTCAAGAATATAGATATAAGACATATATATATATACATATATATTCATATATAATATATACATATTCAAGTACCTTAAGCTCAAGTTTAATATAAGGTAAACAATCTGACCTTTCTCGATTTTCTTCCTGCCAAATCGCAGCATCGCCTTGGATTGACTCGAGCAATTCAGCCAATAAGATCGACCTCTACGATGTGCGCAGGCGACCGTGGTGAGTGTAGACACTTATTATGGGATGTGCAGTTATGTTTCTGTGTCTCTAATCACCTCATTGTCAGTCATTTTCTAGTGTTTGTCAAGGGCAGACAATTTGTTCATTCAATCTACCTGTGTAATTGTCATATTAAAAGTTCATTTGCCGAAACCGTATTTGCATGTTGCATAAACGGATTACACGTAAGAGCATCTGTACACAAACGCACACAGTTTAAAACACATGAGAGCCACTGCAGATCAACGAGTACCAATACAAGAGCTTCTTTAGTCTCCTAAAAATTATTAAAAATCTGTCTGGAAGCCAACAAAACTCTTTTTAGCCATGTTATTAAATTTCAGTAGCCTCAAAAGCCCCGTCAGCTGCTGAGCACTGTAGCTCTGAACAAAGGCACACAACTCTTTGTTTGTTAAAAAAAAAAAACGGGAGAAGAGAGGTGATTAAAGAAAACAAAGATCTGATTGATTTCAAACGCAAATGACAGAGAGTGATATTTGTTTAGTTGCTCAAAGAGAGACGAAAGTGATGAGACTGCAAAATGTCTTATCACAATGTTACGTGCTGAAGTTTGTGTTGTGTAGATTTCTTCGAAAATTGGTTTAAAAAAATAATAATAATAATATTTCTGCATGATGATAATTCCCTATGTGTGTGTTTTCCACTTCCTTGCACATGTACATCTCCTAATGCGCTCAATATCCTCGACCTTTATGTGTGTGTCTGTTATTGCTCACCAGGTACATTCAGGGGGCAGCGTCACCCAAGGACATGCTAATCCTGGTGGATGCGTGAGTGATTCATCTACAGTCAGATTTTATTTTATTTTGCGCCGGAAGGCCCTGATGCTAACGCTCTGACTGCGCCGTGCTCACGGCTGCCTCAGAACTCGAATGACACTGACAAACAAAAAGCAGCCAGAGTATCGGGCGACTTCATCATTTACAGTCCAGTTGTTTCTTCCTGTGATGAGTGATTTATGCCTTTAAAAGTTTTGGTTTAGAAGAGCTAAGATGTTCAGAGAGCATTCTGGAGCAATATCTGTCATGACAGCAGTTCAGTTTTTTATTTATTTTTTGATTATAGAGCTACAGATCATATAAGAAATATAGAATTTTAGTATAGAATATATAGAACTGCAACTGGTAACCTTTTCCTTGGTGTCCCTCACTAGAGCACCAAATGTGTATTAATCCGCGGCTATAAATAGTCCCAAACAAATACGCCATTTACTCCTGTTTCAGTAATGTTCAGTAAGAAACTAGAGTACCCAGATGTTTTAGGAAATTACTCACCTTTTTAAATAAAAAAAATATGTATTGGGGGGCATGTTATTTAAGAATTGTATCTTAAGTAGGAACCAATGAGTCCCACAGACATGGTAGAGAAGTCTTATAGACTCACGCATTGTTGGTTTTGGTCTTTTTATGAAGTGCGTTGGCTATGAGAAAAATGCCGAATAACCAGTCATATCCTTTAATGCCTTTCCATTAGAATTTATATTTAGGTGTATTTTTTCCCTCATGATTTGCCAACGATTCACCAATTTTTTACCCACTTCATTATTCACCAGTGGAACTTCAGTACAAGCAAATCTTGCTGCATGCAAGAACACGTGAATATGAGTGTGGTGTGTTCTCGTCAGTGTCAAAATGATTTGTCTTCATATTCCCGCTAAGGTGGAATTTCAGTATAAATGACAAACACACTTGCTGCTCTCTCTTAATACAGCTGTGGTGATCGGCACACAGAGGATTGATGAGATATTAAAAGCTGCCTCTGTTATTCTTTGGTGAAAAGAACATTAAAGGAAAATCACTCTTTATTTAGCAGTTTTTATCTGCAGGAACCAATTAAGTGGTGTATTCATAGATCCATCGGTGCATGGTCTGCATCTCGTTTTGTGTAGAAAACTATTAAGAGTCTAGTCTTGACAATATTGAACACCAGTGATATTTTACTATTCATTTTACGCTAGCATTCACAGTTTGTGTGCAAGCCATTAGCTATGAAATGGTTATAGCACTTAACTCGTGCCATTAATGAAGTTTACTAATGACACATTTTTGTTAATGTGATAGATAATTCTATATCTAGCCTGCAGAATGGAAGGAACTTGTAGTTACGAGGTGTGATCTCTCTCCTTTTCACTCATGAATAGTTTTAGTTTTTCACTCATGAATAGGCAGAAGGCTTTACAGATGGCAATGTCGCTTGTTCAGTCTGTTCGACTTCTTGGAGCATAGTAAGATATTTCGCCAACTCGCCACATTGCTACGAAATTTGTTTTGGATATTCACGTTTTAGACACCCACTGACCTTATATCAGCGCCCTGATCAGGCAAAAGGTGCAGTTATCTTATACACAAAATATTAAAAGGCAAATAGACGGATAGAAATAGTTTTCCTCAAAAACAACTGTTTAGTTATCTACAAATCTGCTTTTTATTTGGCTGTGGTGAGAAACAGAGGAGCACAAGCCAACAACATTTTTTTTCAACTATGATGTTGATTAATGTTGTTAAAACAGAGACCGTCTTTTTTCCTAACATCGCAGGAGTGGCAGCGTTTCGGGTCTCACCCTCAAACTCATCCGAACGTCCGTCAGCAAGATGCTGGAGACCCTTTCTGACGATGACTACGTGAACGTGATCTATGTGAGTTTTCACGCAGCTACTCTAATACTCAACTTTTTACCTCTTCAAGTAACTTTTTTTCTTTTCTTCAAAAGCCTCTCTATTTAGTTCTTACGATTCTGTATGTGTAGTGAATTTCCAGGAGCACACATTGCTGAATGTTAATGTGGACATATTTGTGGCTTGGCTGTTTGAGTAGCTTTACTCCTGTGGTTTGAGTCATTGGTTTACACATGGCAGTGACCTTTGGAGTGGCTTAATGTAGCGCACATGGATGGATCTTTATTATGGCTGTGCATGGATGCATGCATGTGTGTGTGCTCATTTGTGTCTCTCAAATGTATCTGTGTGCGTGTATATATGTAGCGTATTTATGTGCAGTATATGTGTGTGAGCGTGCATGTGTGTTTGTGTATGAGCGACATGTCTCAAGAGTATTAGAGCCGATGTGTACGTCTGCCTAATAGTGCGCACATATGACACCGCTGGAGCAGACCCTGAAATTGACAAATGAATGTGTGCTGTATTTATGACCCATACTTTGAATCAGTGGCATGTAATGGAAAAGGCCCCTGCCTATTTCAAATTCTGTAGGAATCTCGGGTATCAAAGGATTTACTGACAAGGGGATTGAGGAAATATTCATCCGTCATAATTTAAAGCTCCATTGCAGGCTGCATGAGTCAGATTCATTCTTCCTTGCAATATTTGTGCGAAGAAAAATAGCACGATGGTGGTCATTTCCGTCTTTTGGAGGAATTTGTGAGTATTCGCAAAGACGTGTTGGAGGCAATACGAGAAGCGCCACTCTAGCTTGATTTTGAGCCTTAAAAAGCACCGCTCGAATCTACCTCTTTATGATGTTGCTAGGCAACCATCAAACTGCTGCTGTCCGTCACTTAGTGAGCGTAAGTTCGCTGATGTCGTTGGCTATCTAAAGACCGCACACTACACTTTAATACATACTTTCTGTGAGGAGAATTAACCACTACCTTATTGTCCTCTTATGTTTTTTTTTATCTGATTTAGATAAAGGGGAAAACGTTTCAAACACATTTATTAGAAAAGAAAGACAATAGTCAGTGGTTTAAAATATTGGGAAACATACTTCCTCGCTTTCTTACCAAGAGCTAGATGAGACGATCGATACCACTCACATGTCTGTTTGTTAAATATAACACTGCAGCTAGCAGCCGGTTAGCTTAGCTTAGCTCCGGCACATAACCCCACTGTAAAACCACGACATTAACATATATGTGAAAGAGCCACGCCAGCCGTTTCCCCCTGTTTTTAGTCTTTATGCTAAGCTAAGCTAACTGGCTGCTGGCTGTTCAAATGTACCGTTCAGAAAACTGAGCGGTATCAATATTCTCATCTAACTCTCGACAATAAATAAAATAGTTTCCCAAAATCTAAAACTATTGTCTTCACTATGGTTCTCTCTGTGTATTTTCTCTTATAATAGGCGAGATCCTACACATAAAAAGACTCCTTTCTTACCAAATGTCACATTAAAAACCTACATTTACATGTTTTTTTTAATGTACAAAGTGGGCTTAAATCACCAGGGTTTTTTTTTTTCTAATTAGAAAGCATTGGCATACCTTCAGCATACAGGTGGTCTGTCTGGCTGCAATCCTCAACTCTCCCCCCATAAATGCCCCTTTTCAAAATTTATAAAGTTCCTAAAGCTGCACATTTTTTTAAATATCTCACTCCAGTTACTTGCATCTTTGCCGACCATCGATGCATCATGTACTTAATCCTTATTCGCCTCTTCTTTGTCCTCATTCATGCATTTTTCAGTTGGCATTCCAAAATGAACCATTAATTACATTTTCCTTCACTTCCCGTAATAAAGCAATGGTTTATGTTTTTGTTTGGATTTTCCAAATCAGCTAAGTGAAAGGGCTTTTGACGTTAATGAAATAAGGCAGCAATGTAATAAGTTTAGTGATGGCATCCAGCTAATAAAATATTGGTATAAATGGTTTATTTCTGCCTTATTCCCTCACTAAGGCAATACATTTTTGTGTGTTTTGTATAGTGATTAAATATAATCAATTTAAGTATCAAATTATATATCTGTAATTCTGTATATCTAAATAACCCTTTACGCTTCCTTTCTCAATATCTGTATGTTGTGCTGTGGCTACACCAAGGTGACACACACACACACACACACACACACACACACACACACACACACACA
>CALSCE010000077.1:1845443-1897566 GCA_943593645.1 Bovichtus variegatus
AGGCTGCAGTCAAGGCCAAAACAGATGTTTGGTATTAATGAGCCATGTCTCAGTCCTCCATAGATGCTGTGTTTGTGTATAGGTTTATATTTGTGTGTGTATGTGTGTGTGTGTGTGTGTGTGTGTTTGTTTTTTTTTTTTTTTGCATGAATTGATAAGGTTCCATCTGCTCCTCCACATTAACTATTCACCAATATTAATCTGAAGACGCTTTACATGTAGAGCTGTGTAAATGTAATTTAACCAGTTACAGTAATGTTCATCTCTACGGCGTAATACCTACATAATCAAGATCTATGTTGTTTTTTTTTTACCTCCTTATGCCACTGTTTTCACATCCCTACCTGCTCTCCTGCCAATCCTTCCTTCTGCTCCTATAGCTCCCTTCGGTCTGTGCAGATTTTTGATTAAGACTGATTTCATTTCACACATGACATATTCTTTGCAACAGCAATCCAAGAAGTGCTATTAAAGTAGATTACTCTATAACAATTTGCCAATAATTATTTTAACTTCATTTGATCAAAACATTTTTACCAATTCAATCTCTCTCTTAAAATACCCTATTTTAAGCCAATCCAATATGTTGACACCGCATGACTCCGTAACGAAGGGGAAAACAGGCCACATATTTAACAGAAAATATGTGCAAGTGCCTTCCCTCCACTTCCCATCATCCCTCCTTCCCTCTTCCCTCCAGTTCAATGACAAGGCCACGAATGCGTCGTGCTTCCAGAACCTGGTGCAGGCCAACGTCCGCAACAAGAGGAAGCTGAAAGATGCTGTGCAGAACATCACAGCCAAGGGTATGACCAAGTACAGAGATGGCTTCAAGCTGGCCTTCGAGCAGCTCGCGCAGGTAAAGTGTCAGCCGTGTTGGAATGTATGAGTGGTATGTGGCTAACACCAGGGCGTAGGAGTGTGTCTTTAGTGGATGGAGGTAGGGATGGTAACGTTGAGCCTGTCTCTGTCGGATCTGTTGCGTTCGATTCTTAATGTCCCTTGGAATATGCAGAGCAACTCAGAGGCTTGATGAAACCCTGCAGTCTGATTGTAATTTGTTCATTTAATTGACCAAATATTATCTAATTATGAAAATAATGAGGGAAAATCGCTCTGACCGCTCCATCCCAGTGGCGTTGTAATAAAAAGTGAGTATATGTCGACCTCTTGTGGTCGTTTCGGACATTGCAGATGTTTGTATCTGTGCAAAAGCTCGTGTTTCCTTTAACTGTAAAAAGAGGCATTGACCTTGAATTCTTCATTTTCAGTCTGTTCCTAACAACCATATGGATGTGTTGTTGTTCACTTTCCTTGGTTAAATAATGCTTGGAATACAAACACTTTGCTTTTGTGTCCCTTAGATGAATGTGTCAAGGGCCAACTGTAACAAGATTATCATGCTCTTCACTGACGGAGGAGAAGAGAGGGCGGAGGAGATCTTTCGGAAATACAACCCTAAGCAAGCGGTGGGACTGTAAACCCGAGATGTCCAGAAAGTACAAAATAGCAGAGTGCGCTTTCTTTTGTTTTTTACCATATTCAGTTTTTTATGTCCTTTTTCACAGGTGCGCATCTTCACATTTTCAGTAGGTCAACACAACTACGACAAAGGACCAATACAGTGGATGGCCTGTGCTAATAAAGGTACGAGGTTGCGTTCGACATGCATCGCGTATCTGATGGGTATTCTTCTGTAGGATGAAGAGGAAGAACATGTGTGAGGTTGATCCAACCCTTCAAAGTGAAGCTATGCGGTTCCTTTGACAAATAAAATTTTTTATTTATTTTTTTTTTATTCCAGTTTTACGACTTTATAATGACGGAGAATCAAAAAAATCTCGTAATTTTTTTCACGTGTATGTTCGAGTTTAATCTTGGAAATTCGGAGTTTAAAAAAAAAATCTGAATATTACCCCCCTCCCTCAGATCCGCAATTATTAAAAAAAATTTGACCTACAATGGCCCTAACACGCCAAAGTTTGTTTTAGTCAACCTGCACTAAGACATGGATGGGGCTTGCTTTTCAGTACAATTCTCATTTTCATTAGGTAGGTTGTAGATCCCAGAATAGTACGTTTGGCAGCTTTCACACAACATTAGAGTCCTCAAAGAATATGAATATGGTGTCTTGCTGAATACATAAAATGTGCTCTACTTTAGCTGTTAAATTTTCAGTAGTAGTAGTAGGAATCTCATCTAACTGTGGCTTCTTTTTTCACATTGGATGTTCGAATAATACTTTATCATTTTCTCAGGGTACTACTATGAGATCCCATCTATAGGTGCCATCAGGATCAACACTCAGGTGAACTGAAATTACAAGCCTACAATGAATACACTACCATGGCTGCTACTTCACTTGTCTACCACTCCATCTCTCTCCCGGCTTACTTAAACCAGTTGTGTATTCCGCCCTCTTGTGGTGGAATGGCCAATTTGCATGTAGCAAGTGAAAACTGAAGTCCGTCTCTCATCCTTCTTTACAGGAGTATCTGGATGTTTTGGGCAGGCCTATGGTAAAGGCTGACAGAAGGGCCAAGCAGGTTCAGTGGACCAACGTCTACCTGGATGCACTGGTAGGTCACGTGCTATAACTGACGCACGGTTCATGTAAATACAGAAGACATTTCGAGTGGCATTTGTGGTCAAATGCGGAGCTCTGCAAGAACGAGAAGAAATCTGTTTTCTGTCAGATTTCTTCTCATTCTTTCAGATGAAAAACTCCAGATGAGTCGTGTTCAATTATGCTAAACATTCGCTGTTTGTCATCCCGGTAAACTCAACTTCAACTCTGTCCAGTTCTGTTTGTGAAAAGACAGATTCACTTTATTTCAAAAATGCTGCATCCAGCAGATTTTTGTGGCGCTTAAGCTTCTGTCAAGATTAACTTTTAGGGGACAGTGTAGATAAGAAAGCAGTCTGGTAAGGCGAGCCAAATGTTTTGGATATTGTCATCCATTTTACTGATAAGACGCTGTCAAAGTTTGTGACTGTATTGACCTCGTCCCCACCAGAAACGTCTCTGCCTTTTGTTACGGTAAACATCTTGTTTTTAAGCTGGAGCTGGTTAATGTTTTTTTTTCTTCTTTTCTTTGATGTATTAGTGAGAGGAATCACACAAAAATAGATGACACAAGATGAGGTATTCTGTAAAGCTATGCCATGAACGTGACTGATATGCCTCTAACGTCTCTTTCATACGTGGTGTGGTTCATCTTCCAGGAGCTCGGCCTGGTGATCACCGGAACTCTTCCTGTCTTCAACAAAACCAACAAAGGCTCCAAGGTAAACAAAGGATTCTCACGTTACTCATTTCAGATCCTAATTTACTCATTTCAAGTATTTCCTTTTTATATTAAACATGCTATATTATTATTATTATTATATTATTATTATTATTATTATTATTATTATTATTATTATTATTATCATGTTAAGAAGTTCTATAGTTACATAGCATACAAACAAATATATAGATAAAATTAAATAAAATAGACAGATACATTATACTAATAAAGAAAGATCAGCAACCGGGTAGCATAGATACACACACACACACACACACACACACACATACACACACAGACACATACAAACACGAGCACACGCACACACAAAATTGCCTTAGCTGTCACATCTGTGACATTAAAAATGTTGTGCTGCGTATGCCTCACACATATTTCATATCTTTCTTCAAATATATAAACTTGATTTCTAATTCTCATGGTTATTTTTTCATTCTACAAGATCTTTCCATTTGGAGTAATTGTCATCATTTAACCATATTCTTGTCAATTGTTTGATAATTGCTGCTCTCGGAATAAGTGACAATTTTTCTTATTCATCTCTTCTGATATTTTCCCAAGTAGCAGCAATAGTGGGTTTTTATTTAGCAAAATACGAAAAATATTTATAGAATTTCCTATTCCATGTTGTGACGATAGCCTTTTTAAAAGAAACCCTTTGGGATTAAGTATATTAAACATGCGTACTGACTACAGTCACTGTCTGACACTTTGACCCCATGGGAGAATTTAAGTCTGCGGTTTCATCACATGCCATAATATTTACCAGACCAAAAATCATACGCACAACATGAACACTCTCAATTATCATCTTATCCTTTACTTTTATCCTCGTCTCTCTTGTGGCTCTTCCTTACATCCTTTGTCGACGCCGAGGGCCCTCGGCTCTCTCCCAAGTGCCTCCACAGGAAGAAGTGTGTGAGGATGTCACGAAGCAAAAATCAAAAAGAGATCAAACCTGCACATCAGAGAGACAAATGATCCGGTAGCTAAGTGCTTCAAGATGAGTTTACATGTCTACCTCGAAGGACTCGGGGGTTACCTCCGCTATGGCTGAAAACGAAGCCTGGAAATGCCTTGTCAGTGACTCATGGCGGCATGTAAAGCTTTTGGGAATGAGCCTGTCCAGATTTCTATTGCACCCCATTTCCTTGAAATCATTCAGAGAGCACAGAGGGACTTGACTCATCCAGAAAGAACAACAGGACTCATGAGTGGGTCTCACAGTGACTCTTTATACCCCTGACTTCCTCTTTTTTATTTTTTTTTTCCCTCTGGTTTTCTCTCAGAAATCTCAAAACCAGCTCATCTTGGGGGTTATGGCTATTGACGTCTCCCTGGAAGATATCAAGAGACTGACGCCTCGCTTCACTGTAAGAGCACACGTTACATAAATAAACACATACAGAAACCAGCCTATTTATACAGCAGATGTCATGTTTGGTACCGCGGTTCCTCCATCCTTCTTTTCACATATATCTCCCTCTCTATTTTGTTTTTTCTTGTAGTTTGGACCAAATGGCTACTACTTTGCCATTGACCCCAATGGATATGTGTTGCTCCACCCTAATCTCCAGCCACTGGTAGGCCAAATCACTCGACCTTAATTCAGAGAAGGTAGACGTTTGCTTTTTCCAGGGTCAGCCTGCTTAAAACCCACTCATATTGGTCAAACCGGCAAGAAAAACACGACATTTCTGATAGCACAAGGCAATCCCTCAATCAAAGATATGCTCTGAATTTCGTATTTAGCACCTTTAACAACCCAGTTCCCTGTTACAAAATGGCGCTTTTGCAGAGAGTCTCTTTTGAGATTTTTTGATGATTTGGCGGACTTTTCAGTTCCTTTTTTAAAATGTCCCGATCATGTGGGTCCCAGGGTGATGTTTGTTGATATATTGCAATATGTTTCTTGTAGACTTCTGAGATATGTGCTTTGCTTATAAATTCCACATGCACACATTGGCCACAGATGAACACAAACATAGAATTGTAATTATTACAACATTCAAAGGTTTGTCAGCAGACAAATTTGTCCATAATTAGTTCCCTATTCAAGCCTACAAAAATGTCAGGATCTGTTTCGCAAACAATATATCAATAACTGGTCTTTACTGCCTAATTGTTCTCATTTGTAGTCATAACCCACATATTGTAAAAATATTGTACCAAGGACTAATTGCTTGCATATCTATGTAGACTGCCAAGTTTCATGAACCTGTAACACTGGACTTCCTGGATGCAGAGCTGGAGAATGAGATCAAAGTGGAGGTTTGGATAATAGATTAATTCAACTCTTATGACTCCATGAGTTCATATCAGAAACAGCAGCACTGTCATTTCTGAACATAGTATGATTTTTCTTTTCCTTTTTAAATGGGTTAATTCATTCATGTTTGATCATTTGGTCAACAGATCAGAAAACGAATGATCGACGGCCTAACGGGAAATTACACATTATCTACATTAGTGAAATCCCAAGATGAGGTAATTTAATATTGTAGAAATGTTGGAGTCCATGACAGTTCGAAACATATTTGCTCGGAAAATGTAACTTGCACTGACCAAACTGTTGCCCTCAAAGCGCTACATTGACACAAGTCAGAGGACGTACACCTTTGCACCAGTGAAGGGGACAGATTACAGGTAAATATTATATGTTAAGTATGAAGCAATCAATCCGTTGCATGTGTTAAGTACTTTTAACCAAACTTTAGTCCAGAAATGGAGGAACTCCAGATGCTTTGCGCTGACACAGTTTGCAAAATGTTAGTCATAATTGCATAAAACCATTTTGTTCTCTACGGGATTGGAGCTGGACTGTGGTCTTAAGTTCAGGACAAAATCCAGGCACACTTTAGAGGGATCAGTGAAGCCATGAGGGACCAGTGTTTATGACCGATGTGTTCTATTTGAAAGATTCAGCCTCCTGTTAAAAAATACTTAGCAGGACTTACTGAAAGATTTGCTGTTATGATTTTTGTTCTCAAAACAAAGAGGGAAACGCGCAACGTTTTCATTGTACGTGTTTGCATGTGAATGGGCTGGTTGAGCAAGATTGTGTCGGCGCATTTTAATGTCTCGGAAAAAAGGAAAAGCTTACTTGATTCAACAACGCGATGAAACAAAAAAATATGGATTTCCAGAAGATTATTGCAAAAAAAAACTAAAACAAACAAAAAAAGACTAGTAAAATCACCAAACAAAGTTGCAGAACAGAAGCTTAAATTATACTATATATGACCAGAAAAGTTCATGCGAATATATATACTGTTGTGATATTTTTCTGTGTGTGTGTGTGTGTGTGTGTGTCCTCTCCCAGCCTGGCCCTGGTCCTTCCTGACCACAGTATGCATTACATCCGGGCCAACATTGCCGACACGATCACCCAGGCAAAATGTAAGTGCCATCTAAATCAGTTCAATGGCTCGTGCCATTCTTAGCTTTTCCACTCGGCAACATTTACCCTCCATTATTGCTCGTTGGAAAATGACTGCTAATGTTCTCCAGTGACATTATTGCTCTCCATGTAAGGCTGCAAAACGCTGGTGCCTCAGCTTATGGTTCCTATCCATCATTTAAAGTGCGCCATGCACACATGCATACACAACCACACACATCTACAGCAACCCTGCATGCCTTTGCCTCTTGTGTCGCTATGGCAACGCACACCCTCAGTTGTGGTGCTGTTTCAAAGTTTTTGTCGCCAGACAGCGGGACGAGTGCGGCTCCAGTGTCCCCTTTCACACATATAGCACTCATCAATTCATTTACAGCTAAGTACCTCGCTCTATGTGTGTGTTATGTCAGTGAGTGTGTGTGTAAAGTGGCTGTACGTGTGTGTGTTTATGCTCGAGCCTATTGGACACCATACAGTGGATCAGAGGTTACATGTGTGTGGCGTTGTCGTCTCATGTCTCTTTTTAAGCCCTGTCTGTTCCCACTAGTAAAAGATGTCATTGACTCATAGTGTTACTCAAAGCACAGTTTTACAGTGTGTACGTGAGTGTGTTTATTCACTGCCATTAAGACGGAGCCGTCCCTGGCTGGAGTCTGTCCCTCTGTCCGTATGTTTTCTGTGATTTCTCTGGTACTGCAGTAGCTGAAAGTGAGCTTTAAAGAGCGTTTCGGTGACGTTGTGTCAATGAATCAGCTTTGACAATAATACTAGTGCTTTAGTATGTTATAAAAAAATGTAAAAAACCTTCACATTCTTACCAAGTCTAATTTCCCACCTTTAGTCAGCAATTGGCAACTCTTGATTCTGGAAAGCTGTGAAAATCAACTGGCAGAGACCTGAAGCTTGCTTGACATTGGTAATCCATCACCGTGGACATTTCATCGCCTTTTTTTTTTCTAGCAGAGTTTCATTAAGTGCAGTTGTGAGCAAGGACCAGTTTGAAAACTCTCCTTGGTGGTACTTTTTAAGGTTGTTCCAATGTCTGAGATGTATTTTTGCTGGCTTGGGAGCTGACTGCATGAGTAACGTTGTAAACGCAAAAAAGATGATATGAATTTGCTGATTTTCGCTCTGTACTGTGTGTCGTTTTGCAGCTGACCCTGAAATCTTGACTTATCCGTGAACTCCCCAAAAGAGAGAGAGTAAATATCTTTGACAATATAATGGTAACAAAATGCAAGCTTCTGCAAGTTGATTTTCACAATGGCTGCTTAAATTGTACGGGAAAATATGTAAACTGTACAATTAACAATAGTGGTAATAATTGTTAAAACATGGAAACCCATTGATGGGCTCCTTTTTTTTATTTTATTATGAAGGCATTATGCACACAGGGGTCATCGTCATCTTAGAGGACATTGCATTGACTTGCATTTACAGTAATCTGAGCTAAAACCAAGTCTTAGCCCTAAAATGAAATGGATGATTTAGAAAAGCCAGTTTTTGTGCCCAGGTAGGAGGGAAGTCCTCCTCATGTGACTTCACACATGTACGTCCCCACAACGTCCTTAACACACGTAACCACACATACAAACACACAAAATACATCTTTCCCCGAATTACCGTAAAACACCCCTTACATCTTTCCCTGACTTATTTAAACTCTTAAGTGTTTGTACTTTTGTATACAATATTCTTATTCAATGTCCATTTGAATAAAATATTGGGTGTAGCCCTGTTGGCTTCTCTCCTTTACTACTCTCTTTTCCAATGACCTCTTTCCTCCCCTGATCTTTTTTATCCTGCTCCTGTTCACCTGCCCTCCTCAACTCTTGACCATTCCTGCTGTGTCGGACCCCCCCCTCCCCCCCTGCAGCTTTTTTGGGCAAGTATTCTCCTCCTGTGCTTCACCTCAGAGCCCGTGTCTTTTTATTCTCACACTTCCGGCAGACTTTGGATGTAACTTCATTAGTAATTGATTTGTCATATGTGGACTCACGAACCCCGAAGAGTAGAAGAGTTTATATTTTCCGTTTGTCTTCATTTACTAGCTTCTGATTAATAACAACAATTCTGTTGCATTGAATCAAGCTGCCGTCTGCTCTCAGAAGCAGCGCTTCGCATGCAACGTGCGCCCACACAGCGTGCCACAGATGGTGTGTGTATGTCTGTGTGCGCATGTATGTATTTAACCCCCACCTGTTCCAATGGCCCTCAGATGTGGTTTTGGCACTAACCCACTGTAGCAGGAAGAACAGAGAACAGGATGTGTGCGTTATTTAAAGGTGAAGCCATAAAGGCGAAAGCTGTGAGTCTGCACCCAAAACATGAGTCGGTGCTTTTCTTTGTTTTTCTTTTAGTTTTCTCTTATTGACTCACTTTGACTTTTATCGCCTTGATAAATAAGTCCCGATGAGAGACAGGTTCCCTCTTAACACACTGAGTTTATTCTCTTCTGTTCATCATCCTGTGTGCGTTGTCATCAGTTTTGTCTCGTCATGTCTAAGCTTTGAGGTTTACCTGAAAATGAAGCCAGATTTTTTTTTTTCTGTTTTATACTTTTTCAAAGTGTGAACATAAATGTCAATTTAAAACCTCAAGTGAACTGGAAAAGGTATCACATCCCAATTGCCACATCTATTTGTCATGCATGTGTTAAGTAAATGCAGGTTCTTGTCATGCAGGTTTCTCTACGTGAAATTTGATTCACATTGCAGATGGACTGTAGCTGCGTGTCTTTAGCTGTTTGCACTCATTCAGTTATTCACAAAAATGGCAGGTATGCCATCGGTGCAAAAAAAGGCGTGAGAGAGAGCAGAAAATATAAGCAGTCGTCGCTCCCCAAATCTCCCTGCTATCCATCATTACTAAATACTTTGTTGGATTATAAAGTGGTGACCGAGTATCAAAAAAAAACACATGGGTGCAATTATTTTCCAATCATGACCACCAAAGAGGACAAGGAGTAGCCCGTTTCGTCATGAGAAAATGAGAAAATGTTCCTGTACAGTATAATCAACTGTCGACACAACATGCTTTGGAGAATGTCAAAAGAACGTTAAGGTTATGAGCTGTGGTTTATATTGCTCCTTTGTGCAGTATTGTAATGCAAATACATCACTGAAATGCAGTAACTCCACAGATTTACTGTATCACCAAAAGAATGCTAATACTAATGCTGAAAACACATTAGAACTTTAGAAAAAAAAAAAAAAAAACGTCTGACCACATTTTAAGCCTCTCTTTGTGTTCTCCATCAGCACTGTCTCCATTTACATCCAAAAGCCTAAAACCTTTTGTTTGGAATCCAATATTTCTATTCAGGACTCGCTCTGTGAATAAAATATTGTGTCACCTTTGACCCCCGTGGTTTTACCCTGTCTTTTTTCCCCCTTTCTTTTCCCTCTCGACGATTCTCTCGTTCGCTCACTTTCTCTCTACTGGGATTTTTTTCCACTCCAGGGAAAGATGGCAAGTATTTTTTCCTTTACTTTCATCCATCTCCTCTTGTTCTTGAGCCTTGTCGGTCCAGCATCCCTGGCCAAGCCTATTCTGGTCCTTCTTATTTATACCTGATTTTCAGCCATTGGTGCCAGACTATATTCTTTAGTGTTTCATTCCTGTGCAGTGTAAAACTGTCCACAACTTTTGCTTCAGTTTGTCCTGTTTTATGAGTTATGTGGTAAATATTTAGCTATTTCCTGTTTGTGATTACCAACCTCTCACTTTGCAAAGCTACCTTGCTTGCATTTTAAATAAATATCTTAAACTTAGGACTGTAAGCTTAAGAGTGAAATTACAGGGATGTGGAAATGTTGAATTTGTGGAGATGTGGTGCTAATGTTTTACCGCTCAGTCTGTCATGGAATCCCATTTCAGTCTTTGGTCCCTGTAGCAGGTTTCTCTTATTGATGCACTGTTAAATATTCAACAGCTGTTACATTCCGCCCCATGGAGCTGTTAGCCTGTCTAATATTAACCTGCACGGGAGGAATATTAATAATACTTTGTACCTTTCACCAGTTTCTGAAAGCCTGATGGCGGACAAGTTTGATGAATATGGCTACACATTCATTGCACCGAGGTAAGACTGCACATTACTGCGCAGGACTACATTTTCCGAAACAATTGAAAGAAAAGATTTTCATGACGACTATGACTCATTATAGAGGCAAATTTCAACCTTGTGATTCACTTGTTTTTCCTTCTTGCATGAATTCACTACAAAGTGCTTTTGTTTCCCTCAGGGTGTACTGCAAGGACCTAAAGCCACCTGACAAGAACAAAAACAACACCGAGTTCCTCGTTGAGTTCAACGACTACATTGACACAAAGACTCCAAACAACCCCATGTGTGAGTATCAAAAAATGAAAAGAATTTATTTATTTCCACCTTTCATGCTCCTTGTGCCATGGCTTTTATCTTTTATTCTAGATATTATTATACTCTGGAGCACACTTGGACCTGATTCTCACTACATTTACATCTCAAAGAGCTGCTAAGCTTCACAGTGTTTGCCATAGTATGTATATGTGAATGAATCTCCGCCATCTGGCTTGGCATTAAGGTGTGCATTGAACATTTAATGGAAGAGAGCCAACTGAAACCTATTCCCAGAGGTCTCTCTTTCCAGTGAAATACAGGTCTGGCTGGATGGTTTGGTGTGCATGACCAGGCAAAGCTTTGTGATGTGGAACCCCTGTGTTCGTGTTACCCATTTGATGCTAACTCTAAAAGTCTGACCATCACACGCCTGAGTGCACATGTGTGAGGCAAGTCGGCTTAGATGTGACACACGCGCGCTCGCACACACACAATATTCACCAGTAATATGCCTTCCACACCCCACCTATAGCCGCTCGACCTCATCCAATTACTGTGTGTTTGTGAGAAAGAGCAGGACACGTCAAGCCAGGAGCATGAGAGGAGCAATAAAACACGAATCAGGGGCCAGTGGACCTTCTCCCAAACATCTGACCAATGCATTAACATCCTTGCCTTTTCTTGCATACACTCATTGATATGCATCACTTACTTTTTTTTTTTTTTTTTTGCCCATTGAGTAAAACAAAAGGTCCCCAGATATTTATAAAAAAATCTCCTTTAACTTTGGTTTGGCAATGTCAGTTTGAGAACTTAGTTCAGACATCTCAATTTGATCAATCCAATAAAACTTTTCACCCAATTGAAATATTACTTTCACCATTATTAGCTGCTAGTTTAATGGAGTCCATAGGGAGTTCAGAGGGAGAGAGAGTATGGCCCATGTGGACTGTTGGCGGCTTGAGTATCGCTACACACTTTACTTGGTTAAGCCACTGCAGTGGCGAAGAAGTTGAAGTACATTAGGAATTCCTGGGCTGCCTTCAATAAAGGATCCCTAATGAAAACCACTGCACGAGGAGGGAAGGTGGAGTAGGGGGGAAATAAAGTGTTACACCAGCTGTTTTCTCTGATGTGTGTGGTGTGTCATAAAGGTTTGAGGAGATGGTGGGGGTATATCGACTAACCTCGATGTTAATGGACTGAAGCAGGTCGTCGGAGAGTTCAAAGCGGCGGGCACTGCCAAAAAAATGGGCGAACTGCTTTTATCGGCTGTTATGTTTGTGATGTGGTCTTGTTGGATGTCTCCATTTGTTACACCTATACCAACCCACCAACTACACCTTGGCAGCATTAGGCGCATTTCATCAATAGTTCTTGTGACTTTAAATACATATTTCATTACTTCACTATCACTATAACATTTTGCGTGGTGTTGCGTCTGAGATGTAACCTTTTCTTCACAGACCTTCCGTCTTTAAAAAAAAAAGACAAAATTCACATCTGTTGTTCAAATTTGGTTTCTGTTTTGTCCTTCCAGTTTTGCTGGCAGCTAAACGTGTCCTGTCTGATCAGCCAGCAGACACGCACAAATGGTAGTTAACACGTTCAAGATCAAGTCATGTTCTGCTGTTTAGGTAATGTGGAGCTGGTGAACCGATTGCTGCTGGATGCCGGCATCACATCGTCTCTGATCAAGCATTGGAAAGGAACCGACTTGCAGTAAGCGATGCCACTTTAACCAGCTTTTTCCGCAATCCATCAAAACAAACTTAAATGTGGCATCGATTGTTTGTTACCCGCCATTTGGTATTGAATGTCCTAGTGGAAATTGAATACAGATGGTTCAAGTGTTTCAGCACCACCAGTAAATGTCATGCAGGCATAAAGCACATCCCAGATACTGTATGTAACTGTATTTTTTTATAGCTTTATCTTCTCTGCTTGTCAGGCATGGTGTCTTGGCCAGATTTGTTGCCACCGATGGAGGGATCACACGGGTTTACCCCAAAAGGTACTTGTCAAGCTCATGGGAAAGAAGGGTTGATTTAGAAGCATGTCAATGATAATATGTTAAGGATTATCTGATGAAGAATGCAAAGAAGCTGCGTCATTCCCATGAATCATTTCTATTCTATAAATGACATGTTGAACATTCGTCCGTCCATCCATTGCCACTTGTTCAAGTCTGAGTCATGGTGGCAGCAACACCCAAAGTTTATGAACATATGAGAGGGTTGGAATGTAGATGAACTGGTAAATTGAAGGCTGCATTTTAGTACTTGCATCCCTCTTCTCTCATTGACAGTCCAGTACAGTGACCAGTGGTATAGTAGGCTGGATTACCAGCATATAGATATATGTTCAAGATCAGAGAATTGAGAATGGTCTTTTTGAGAGACAGGGATGGAGATAATGATATCATCTTCCTAAAAATGTATTTCAGCATCATATTCTCAAAGGATATTTCCAAGTAGAAGTTTAATAAAGGGAAAGTTCAAAGGGCCCAATACATGTCGCTGAGGTACCCCGGAGGACAGATAATGACAGTCAAAGTTACTGTTATTAAAAATGACTCACTGCATTCTTTGACGTAAAGATAACTTGAACTACTGCAAGGTATAACTACTGATGCACGTTTAGTTTCAAGGTGATCCGAAAGAATTTCATGATCTGTGGTGTTGAAGACAATGCACAGATTATTCTGGACGATTGGGATTAATGTGGAAACTCAATCAGCAGAATTTTAATTACCTTATGCATTTGATTTAACAAGTCAGTCAAGTCAGAGTGGTTGTGGTGTTTTTCTTGAGGAGAGGTTTGATAATGGCATCTTTTGTATGTGTTTGTGTTTTGCTTTGTACAAATGTGTTTGACAGTGCTGGCTTTGACTGGGAAGAAGAAGCAGAGACGTATGAGTCAAGTTTCTATAAGAGAAGTTTGGACAACGATCTGTACATCTTCACTCCAACACCCTACCTCTCCAAAGAGAACAGTGAGTAAAAACCAGCATCAATGTTTGTTTTCCTGTGTCTACATTTTGCACGCACACGTATACAGCGTTCCCTTGTTTGGTTTTTTTCTTGCAGCAAGTGACGACTCAGTCCTGGTGAGCAAAGCAGTAAACCTCAATATTGACGGTATCACACTCAAACCAGCTGGTAAGAACACACACACACACACATTAACACTCACAAGTATGCGTTTTATTTACACACCTTTGCAACTCTAAAGCCTTAACCCTATTCATGCCTTTTGTATCTTCTCTCACAGACACACACACCCACACACACAGATATTATAGCTACTCCTCATTTGTCTCTTTCTTCCTCTCCCTCTGACATGTACACACAAACACACACACAAGCCACACATCAAGTTGTCTCTTCTCCTGTGATTCTTGGCCAAGTTTGCATTTTTGAAGTTCAGAGAGTAAAGTTGACACAGAGGTTCAACATGATCAAGGACAGGGCTGCCCAAAGTGGGGCCCGCAGGCCAACGTTGGCCTGCCAAAAGTTTCAATTTGGCCTGCCAGATGTTTCTAGAGCAACAATTAGACCATTTGGCATTTCAAAAATACAAAGCAATAAAATAGGTGTTTGCTTTTGGCCCGTGAACAACCAGTACATTTACAATTTAACCCTCCAAGAGAAAAAGTTTGGGCACCCCTGATCTAGGATGTCTGGCTTTTGTGTTGGATCCCAGTGGTCGGTGTGAAGTTGGACATTGGTGCCTGGATGGTGAGCTTCATCAACACCACGCAGAAGGTCAATGTGAGTGGATTCGCACAAGGACACACACTTCATCCAGATTATGAATTGTTATCACCTTAACTGCTCTGCTGTATTTTTTTTAGTGCAATGATGAGATCTGTGGCTGTCAGCGAAACGATGTGGTAAGAGGTTTGATTGCATATTTTTGTGCTTCTAGCTATTCTTTATGGATATGACATTGGTTTAATCTCTTATGTTATTCCAGTATGTAGACTGTGTCATTCTGGATGACGGGGGCTTCCTGGTGATGTCCAATCGAGATGAACATATTGATCAGGTGGGCCTCTGCATTTTACTCACACTCACAAAACTAAAGGTCAAACCACTTTTAAATAATGCACGCTTCATACAGGGAAATAATTGTTTTTAATGGCTTTATCATTGATTGATAAGTCATTCATCTATGATATATATAGGTCAGGTATAAATAATTCATAGCACAAAAAAATCCCGTTGTCTGGTGTAGTAGTCCATTCTATTTTATAATAATGTAGTTATGAATGTTGGTAATTCAACAATACATTTTTCATAGGTGTTCTTACTTACCAATAATCCATCAAGTCTGCAGTTATAACTGTTAATAATAAGGGTTTTTTTCAGCTAGTCTGCAATTTTAACTTTTTTCCAAATGATTTATTGACCATTAACAGGATTATAGTGTTATTAGTTAGAATTTAGCATTTTATTATAAAGAATGCCCTTTTAGAAAGTGGACCTGAATTAATTTTTAGGTTATTTACAGCTCGTGTTTTGGGGCTTTAAGGCAAAAGAGAGCAGACGTTGGTGCAAATCATTTCTGTAAATGTCTGGATTATTAATGCCTTTATGTGGGGGAAATTTACCATTTTGTGGTTCCCATATTCATATTTTCAAAATATAATATAATGATTATACTGTATCTATATCTAATACAGTCTTATTGTGATCAGTTACCTAAGCCTAACATCTGTTAAAGCATTAAAACTTTTTTCTGCAGCATGAAAATCCTAGAGCTAAAAACGCTGGCACACACACAGATCTTTTGGACAAAGTGCACTAGTCTTAATTTTACCAATTATTTTGCCCATGTCAAACAAATATGATAATGTTAGTGACCTGAGGGCCTTCCTCAGAGCATGAAAACAACATGGAAGTCATGTCTTTTGTACACAGGAGTTGGCAGGCGATTGGTTTCAAAGGTTAAATGATAATTCCCTTCCTGACGTCCCATATACATATACATATACATCTTTTCTGACTTTCAACAGGTGAAATGGCAAACATCTTAGAATACAGTTCCACAGCTGTTAGTGAGGTTACATGTTCTGTGATATACATTATATGGTCCAATCCCAACATCCCCCCTAAGGCCTTAAGCCCTGAACCCTCAGGGACTTAACTGACGTCACCCGGTAAATGCTTGAGTGTGAGAGGCTGCGAGGCCTTGAAATGGTATAAATACGAATGGGAAAGCCCTTTGCTGCGACATATCACGTTACCATGTCGTGTAGCTCTCTGTGAAAAAAAACATGTCATAACTGTGGGTTTTTATTTTACGTTTTTTACTGCCTGCTTTAAACGTCTTCCAGACTCTCGCCTTACGGGGTAGACGAGAGGTAATTGTCAAATAATCAATACTTGTTTCTGTCAAAACTGGCATCAATAAGCAAAATTAAAAGAAATGGTTAATGAATAAAATAGATGTGTAATATAGCCTATGCTCGAGTTCCTTATTTCATTTGTTTTTATGTACCATGGTTGGCTTAATGATCGTGCTCATGGCGGTTTTAAGTTCTGAGTTTCGTTTGAGTGCTCTCTTTGTCTGTCCAACACATGCTCGTCCACAAGGCCACGTAAGCAAATACGTTACTGATGTCGTGTTGCAATTTATGTGTAACAGAAAACTTGACATCCGGTGGTCTTATGGTTTTGGCGGTATTATTATTCATACATCCACATCTGAAGTTGCCTTTTTAAGTAAAGCCAAGTGCGATTTGTATTTCCATTTTTGTCCCTGATTGTTGGTGCTCGTCGGAATAATGGAAGATGGCGACTTCTGTTGATCTCGCACTACAGTGATTATAATTGTTAATTATGAGCTTCTGGTGACATTTTTTTCAGATATGGCTTTAGACTTGAGCAACTCTGATCTTGTGGATGTTAAAGCGTTGGCATAGGCTTTGTCTATTGTAGCAGGAGGGTCATTTCTTTCATAGGATCTTGATTTCATCTCATCTGCCTTAGGTACGTTTTGTTTCAAGTGATTTGGGCGGTTGCTGTTATAGTGGTGGAGGGTATTGTGTTCTCTGGGCTTCCTGTAGATCAAGGTGTGAACACTTACGTCCTGGTGTTTAGAGATGCTGAGGTCCAGAAAGTTAATCGTCTTGATGTTATTTTCCAATCGGAATTTTAGAAAAGAATTACTTGAATTGACATACTGTATGTCTGAAACCTTTTCAAGTATCAGTTTGTTGGGGAGGGGTCTCATTGGGAGAGATACTGTACTTGGAGATTGAGGTAAGAGGTATATTAATCAGGATACAGGTGTATAAGATAGTCGACTTGTCTACTGTGTCTTTTAACAAAACAACTAAAAGATCACATTTTAGGTCAACACTTTTCTTGACCTGGACCTCAATGAACTTTCACGCTCGAAATGCTTTTCGTTCTGTACGGAAAACTCACGCCACTTATATAGTTTTGATTAATGCACCGAAAGCATCTGTGAAATCTTTTTTTATCCTCAACAAGTTTTTGTCGTATTTAACCGGGATCAGCCGAACCTCTTGTGGACTTCATTCTCCTCACCAATTTGCCCGTAATAACCCCTAACATAAAATAAACAAACAAAATTTGACCCATCTTAACACACACACACACACACACGCATATACAGTAAGCGCACACGTTTCTCCCTGCTCCCTGTTACCCTATGCTAAATGCTAATAGCGGGTCCCTGCTGTCGTCTGAGTAAATGTTTTTCATGCGGCCTCGGCTCCTTCCTAATCAGGCCTGGGTGTGCGCTGGATAAATCAGTGGCCCTCTGAAGTTTGGCAGCAGCACTAAAACCCAGGGACCTGAGGCCTTGTTTGGAGAAGGCTGTGTGCCCTCAATCATATTTCCTACAGGAGCAAAGTTTCTCTCTCTGTAAGCTTCTCGCTTGCTCTCCCTCTTTATGTCTCTCCTTCCTTTTTCTTTCTCCGAAACCCTCGGGGAGTCTGCAGCCAACAGGGCTCGGACTGTTAATTCATTATTTGTTTTACTGCACAGAGAAAGGAGAGAAGGCTCCCTTTACCTTATAGATTGGAAGATTTATATATCCTTTGGCTGTGAGACTAAAGAGGAATGGATATGTGTAGGACGGCTTGTTAATGGTGACCTAACAAAGTGGAAGGAAAGGGATAGTTTGCATTTCCTCGTGCACACACACGCACACATGCATGTCTTTCAGCACACACACACACTTAGATGAGTACTACTTACTGTAGATACTCCCTCCTGGATACACAAGTACTTAAACACTCCCATGCACACGGTCATGTCACACCTGCCGAGACAAACTACTTCCTCTTAGTAGAAATTTATGGCTGCCCGGTGGATTGTGTTAATCAGATTATACTGAAGTCCATCATCCTGGTTTGAGGGTGATTTACTGAGTTTGTGTGTGTGTGTGTGTGTGTGTGTGTGTAAATTCACTGTGAACATGTATACACATTCTTAATTGTTTTTGTGCATGTGTTTCGCATACATTTAACAATCCTAGGTTGACTGTATAAAAGTGTTTAAGTGCTCTGTAAAGGAGAAATATTGAGGGAAAACCTCAGTCAGTAACCTCAGCATTTTAAAGGTTTTTTGCTCATAAGGAGGGTTCAAACGCTTCTCTGACCTTTTATTACTGAAACAATTTCCGCTTTGAAATTGTTAGGTTAGGCCAGTGGTCCGCAACCCAACCCAACCTTTTCTGCCGGGGCCCCCACCCGCCACCACCTACATGCATCCACATAAACACACTCACACACACACACGTGCTTGTAGCGTTGTGAGTAACTGAACAAACTAAATAAGTAACGAGTCACTTGTAGAGAGGACGCGTTAACAGTGACACTCATCACGTATCTTCTAGATTTTTACTTTGTAACAGCTTTCAACAGATTTTCTCAAAATGGCCTAAAGATATAAGAGAGACAGTATGTTGTTACTCTGTACTTTACTCTCGGTCAGCGTTTCTAGCCTCATTGTTTCAGACGGAGACAAGAAATATCAGTGCATTTGGATTTTGGATTTTTCGGGATTTCTTCTTAAATGTGTGGTTTGACATTTTGGGAATTACAGTTATCCGCTCTTGTGCTGAGAGTTCTATGAGACGCTCGATACTACTCATGTTGGTACAGAAAACATGAAGCTTCCCCCAGCTGACATAATAAAAACCTTATTCTTTAGGCTCAATGTCAAAATCAAATTCTAAGACCTTCATTATTTAAGGAGATGCTGTACCTACATGGATCGTATTCTTAAACATATTTGTGTATAATCTACTCACAACACAGCACATTTGGAAATATAGGAATACTGTAGTGAATGAATGGATAGTGGGAGAAAAGGGGAGCTACAAGCGACGTAGCATTCCCTGGGCTCCAAGACCAAAATGCAGGAATGTGTACGGTACGATGTTGAGTTCTTCAATCTACTGTATGTGCTGAATGTGATGTTTGCCTGATCCATGCTAAGTTAAAAAAAAAGTGTGCCTCTCCCTGTCCTTAGATCGGGCGTTTCTTTGGCGGTATCGACCCGATCCTCATGGCGAACCTGGTCAACTCATCCCTGTTCACCTTTAAGAAGACCTTCGACTACCAGTCGCTCTGTGACCCCGTGAAAGAGAGCAAGGCGGCTGCAGGCCTGCGATCCGTCTACGTGGTGAGTTACATAAACCAGAGACCGCTCACACACGACCATACCACACTCACACACAGAACCACCCACGTGTGCACACCCACACTTACATGTTCACACATTTTGATAGCCACACATTTACATTTACTCATTTTCCCCTGCAAGCACAAATGCAGCCATTCGTAGCCTTCCCTGCTTGCAAATGGAAGTCACACACAGACACACACACACACACACGCGCACACACACACACACACAAACGGTCTCTCACCAGGGAGCCATAAATCTGGATGGAGCAGATGAGAAGGGAAGCAGAGGGTATGGTGAAAGCGTTAGAGTGGGAGTTTGCAGTAACAGGATTAGGTGGTCTAGCATGCTTGGCCAACACACCAAGTGATGTAGAAAGAGGAACTGTTTTTCGTCACTCACAAAACGTATACTTGAGGTGAAATGATGCAAACTGTGTGCATACATTTCAGTGGTCCTGATGAATTTCTCTTTTAGGCGGGAATGCCATTACGGGGCGCGTTAGATGGAGGCACTAAACTGATACCTAAGAAAGAGAATGCGAACAGATGCGAAAATTGCCAATTGAAACCATGTCATTTCCCGACTCGCACCGCAAATGTGTACAGCGCGCTCGAGTGACCCAGGTGAGATGAAAGGTGCAGTTGTGTTCTGATCAAAGGCGCCGTCAACAGCCGGTGACGCCTCTATCACGGTTAGTTAAGACCGGCTGATGACTCAACACGCAATCAGCTAAAGAGAAAGGATGCAGCAGTCTTTCACCAAAACAAGACCCTCGCATGCTAACCATAATCAAAGCAGCATGTTGGGCCTTTTTTATTCGAACCGTGTGCTATTTTGTTTTCTCACTAGCTGTTTTGTTGACATTTATCCTGCCATCTGTTAAGGAGGATTGTGTTCTAATTTCCTCTGAGAGGGAAGAAATTAAAACCTCTCGCTGGACTTTTTGGTCTTTGTGCCTGGCAAAACTGGATGGTCTGCAAGCTTTGTAAAAACAAGCAGGATGTTCAACTGCTCAGCCGGCTTAAAATGATTTGTCCGAAGATTATTATAGACTCGATTATGTCCTCCTCTCATAGTAATTCTCATTTTTGTTTCTCCCTCTCAGCCCACAATTGCAGATATTTTGAATTTAGGATGGTTTGCGACAGCTGCAGCCTGGTGAGTCGTTTTTTCTGGACTTTTTCTCTATGGTTGGCATTAGCGTCAAATGATTGATAACACAAATATACAGAATAAAAGCCAGTATTTTAAGTCCTTACATTCAGATCCTAATGGGAAGCAGGCAAGGATTTGTTTCTCCAAAATGGACATATAGCATCTGTTTAATAGCTGAATTGTTCCCAGGACAGTAAACATTCCACAAAATCTTCCCTTGATTTATTAGCATTAGCATTTTACACAGATGATTTATTGTGGATTATGTTCCAATAAATCCAGTCATTTTTCATCCCTGGGTATGTTTTTGCTCTTAGGTCAATACTGCAACAGTTACTGGTCAGCATCACATTCCCCAATTTCCTGGACGCAGGTGAGTTCCCGTCAATTTGACACAGAGAAAGGAGTAGTGATTTGAGGTTTTATTAAGTTTTTTGTTGCAATATTGAGCCAGCTCTGGACTGTCTAAATGGCCTCATTATGGAAATAAAAAGGATATTAAGTTTTACTTTGACAAAACATTAAAAGGTATTGAACACATTGCCTTAAAAAAAAAAAAAAAAAAAAAAAAAAAAAAAAAGCTCAAACTCAACACATGCCGATAATATGTAGTTAGTAACAATATTGTTTCGTAGAAACATTTGAATGCTCATTCATCTTCAATGGATTTCCTGTGTGCAGAGTTGGAGTGGAAGACAAATTGACTATCAGGAAATACTGATCACCAACAGATCCAAAAACAAAGCAATATCTCTCTTTGTTCATCATGAGATGAAGATGATACTTGTTATCGGCTCAGCTCGTCCAAATTGTGAAAAAAAACACATGAAAACACTTTTTGCAAAAGAGATTTTCCTTTTTTTGTTTTTTCTTACAGTATGTGAATGTTAAGCACTGTAGATTCCCAAGAGCTCCCACAAGAGAAATCCTGTGTGCCCTTTGTACCTCCAGTAGGAGTCAGACAGCCACCTCTGACTTAATGCATTCTACATGTATATACAATTAAGTTGCATGGATTTCTCATTATAGTGGCAAAGTCAACAGATGCGTAATTTTTCTGATTGGTATTCTGAACCACGACAGATCTATGGCTTTTTATTATTTTTCTAAAGTGACCGCTTACATGAATACACCTTGTGTGTCCTTCCACAGCCGAGATGGATGAGGAAATGTCAGACGCCATGCTCAAAGAGGTCTGCATCACAGAGCAAACTCAATACTACTTTGAGACCAACAACCTGTCTTTCAGAGGCACAATCGACTGTGAAAACTGCACCAGGTACAAATAACTCCTTCTCAGCTACACACCAGGCATGTAATGTAGCCTATATATACACTTTCAGGCTCAGGGAGTAACTGATTACATGCAACGGCGTTATATAATGAGGATACCAAAAAAAAAAAAAAACGTGGATTGCTAGCAGGGTTTACAAAATTAAAATCCATTTTAAAATAAAGAACGATAAACTACCATGCACATACTGTATGTGCACATATTATAGCACTTCACGACACTTCTCATACAATGGCCTTTGGTCGGTGAGAAAAATGCTTCCACTGGGTGGACGCCTCACCGTTAACGTATATGTAAACAGAAAAAGGGGAATCGCATCTCTGCAATCTCCGCCTTAGCATACTTAACAAAGTAGTCTAACGTTGCACTTAAATGCATATAATTGCGTTGCAGCCAGAGACACAGGCGGACGCTGGGACTTAGTTTCACTTGTAGCGTTTTCATTTCTGTTCTTAACAAAACAAGCCAGCATATATTCCCAGGCAGGAAACAACAAAAGAGGAAGAATCGTTCTTCTTCTCCAGCTTCTACTTGTTGCCTCGCTACTCACACAGGCACCTGGCGGCGAGAAAAACCGTGCGGCGCATTCCCAAACGTCAACACTTCTTAAAATAACACTGCAGCCTAAAAAAAACACAGTAACATCAGTACTTCACTTTAAATAAAAGTAATCTCATCGGTATTTATTTTCTCTTGTCTTTATTTGCCTACTTGGCATTGAGGTAATCCAAAAGTAACGGAAAGTAATGAAGTTACATTACCTTTATATTGTGACACTTGGAAGAGGTTACTGGTTATATTTTTTTAACGGGTAATCTTAACTGTATCGGATTACATTTTTATAGTCCCGACTCCCAACCCTGTTCACATTAGGCCTACAGAGTATAGTTAAGGTCCCAACACTTTCCCTGACCTGCAGTGATACGTTAGCATCCATGACACACAAATGAAGTTCCCAGAGGTGGTGCTAAGAGAGGGCTGTTAAAATTCACATGCCATGAAGGTGAAGTCAAGTCACTAGTGTGGACCACCGTCTTGCGTCGTTCGTGTGTTTGATTGTGCACACGTGTGTGTACGTACGCCATTTTTAAGGCCCCCTCGTGCCGGCTAATGGAGTGCCTGCCCGCATGCCGCGTGGCGTTCCTGCACATTAGCCGCACACACGTTTCTTTTTTAACGACCGCCATAAAAAAAGAGCAGAGAAAATCATTTGTGCACCAGCGACATGTGGGTTGCGGTAAAGGTCCTGGAGGACAGTGAGGTGCCACAGCAGGTCTGTGTCCCCTTAGAAAATAAAAGCAGTTCGGAGACTTGATTGAGCGATGCACGGTGTGGTTTTCATTGTGGTAAAGATTACAAGGTATCGGGATTGTTGCCTGGTCATGTATGAAGAGTAATTAAGTTCTGCTTTAAATCAGCGGCTACCTTTTTTATTATTACTTTCTGGTTAAATATTTCATGCAAGTGAAATGATCATCTCTATCTTTCCTGGACTCAAGCCCATGTGTCAACAACCTCTCGTGTGTCTGCTCCTCTGCAGGCTCTACCACGCTGAAAAGCTGCCCAAGACAAACCTGGTCTTCATCATCGCTGATGCAAAACTCACCTGCTCGTCCTGTGACACCAAGCCGTTAATACAGGACGAACAGCAGTGTATCCTTTGTTTTCACCCAACGCAGCTATCATCTGGCGCAGAACATGAACATTTGATTCAGGAAACAGATGTTTTAAGAAGATAGTGTTTTCAATCATGGCTGATTATCCGTATATCTCATAACTCACTTTTCCCCTCATTTGCATCCTCTAAATCCCCAGCTATAATAATGAGTGAACATTTCCACAGCGATTTCAAATTTGCCCAGTTTTTTTTTTGATGTGCACTGGGTCCCTCGCTGCTGTGTCTGTAAAGCAGATGGTAGTGTGGGATCCTTCTGCTGAATAGCTTACAAACAAATCCATGATGCTCTCTCAAACACAGAGGGCTGTGGTCAATTACAGATTAAGCCCCTTGGAAGACACAATGCTCAAAAATGACTGCCATAACGTTGAGGGATTGAGCAATGTGCTTGACATCCAAAAAGAGACAACTTGCTTATAGTTTTAATAGTCCTACCACAATTATACTGGATCCGCTTGATTTGAACAGTAATAAAACATATCCCAGTGATTTTCCACATTAATCAATATGTGTTCCATATTGTAAGTCAGAGTTTCAAATGTCTACTGAAAAGAATATGTTGCTGCAGAATCACCTGGAAACTGTCATGTTCCTGACGCTACCTTTCCAGCTAACGGTCCTGATCCCTGCGAGCTGGCTCAGAGTCCTCGGTACAGGAAAGGGCCGGCAGTGTGTTTTGATAACAATGAACAAGTAAGTTGCTTCTATCAGACCTGCTTCTGGTTGGGAACAATTTGAACTGCACAATTGTGTTGCTAAGGGTGCTCTGTGTAGGGTTTCATGTATAACACTGCCAAGCTGCTAAACAGTGAGACGAGTGCTACTTTATTAGTCCCACAAGAATTTAAGAAGTTTGTAGAAAATCCAGTCTGAAAATGGGAAAAGCCTTTCAAATTAAACGCGTGTGCCCCGAGGCTACTGTTCTTGGGTTTTCTGCTAAAATCATTTGAGTTCATCGCCAAGGAAAATCTAGGCCAGGTTACAGCTCACAGGACAGAGCTTTAATCAGTACTACTGGCACTGACAGAACTATGAAAATCATCTCTGGATCCAAACATAACAATGGGCTGGACAATAACCCACATTTATTAAAAATACTGCCGTTATGACGTCTCTTCTTACAGACATAAATGTACTGAGATCGCATTTTTTAATTGCAATAGTTGTTTGGTTTTTTTGGCCACGTAGGAGCACCACAAACAAGCTGAAATCACAACAAAGACTTCCCACGAACAAGTTATGGCAAAGTCGTTCGGAAATAGTGGCCTATTTATACATACCAGTAGCATTCATTTGGAGATGTGTATCTAATGTTTATTCTCATTTTAGCTCTGCTTCGGTTTTCACTAACTCTTGAGGGAAATAGTTGGGAGCCAATTAGCTGCTAAATGCTACATTGTGGTCACCAGATAATCGCTAACTTTGTCTATCTCCCGTTAAGTGCTGGGCATGTTGCGAACAGTGCGTTTATAAGAGCTAAAGAAAATAGCTGCCTGAAAACATCAAAGTTGCGGGCTGTAAAACCAAGACAATGAGCTGAAAGAAGCTAAAATGCTCCGTAGAGCTAAGTCAAACTCCAGACTTGGGTGATAATCCTCTGTGGGTTGGTCACTACAATCGACCCTCTTTCACATTATACAAAGTTATTTGGTCGATTATTGATCTAGAAATATTGACTAGTGCCACTAGAATATATATACAACAACCTAGGTATCTAACCAGAAGTTCAACAAATCAAAAAAATATAGTGGTCAGAATAATAAATCAGAAAAATCAGAACTTAGCCAACATTAAGGTAGAAAATATTGTGCACATTTACAAATGTTATCATTACATTCAATCTTATCAAGGTCAATATGTAAATGTTCTGTAGTAAATGTTAGTTTATATCATATAGCCCCAAAGTGGTGGGAGGTTAGTGGGAGTGTTTTTCTTTTTCATATCTTTTTTTTATTATTATTCCTTCCAAATGTATACTCCAGATGAAACAACTGGACCTGTTTTAACATTTCACCTGGAAAATAAGAGGTAGCAACAGCAACATATTGGGGACCAATAAAATAAGGAAGGAAGGAAAATGGGAAGAAGGAAGGATTTCAGCCAGTCTTTCAAATTAAGGGTTAAGCTTTTGCCCTCTGGCCGGAGCTCAAAATCCTTAAGCTGCACTCCTGATATGGAAACAATACATCAGTGAAGAAATTCTACCCATGGCACCTTTCCATATCTTGGTGCATGTCTTTTTATTTTTTGCAATCCTTCGAAAGCTGTATGTGTGCAGATTTCCCACGCAAAGACAAACAGTCGGTTGTTTCTCGACTATGAATAACTAAGCTAAACAAACATTTGTTATGAGCAGCACAGAATCTCTGCGTGTGAAACCTCTGCACTTGAATGCTCTGTTTGTTTTCACTCTATAGTCCTTTTCCAATGTCAAAGTTTGTGAATTAACTCTTATGCCTGCACTGTCTTGCTCACTTACATAGACACAAACATCCACCCACACACACACATACGCTAACTCTTTCTCTCACACTCTTGTCTCGCAAGTGAATGCATCTTTCTTGTACTACGATTATCCTAACCAATTTCATGCCTTCTCTGCTCATATTTGCTTTCTAACTTCTTGCAAACAATGTGGACCTTTTGCTGCATGATTCTCTTTCTCTCTGTTTTCTCTGTTTCCTGCTCTGTGATTGGCTGTTGATGGTTAGGATGAGGCCATGTGCCGAAGGAGCGCAGGCTCCCCATTGGCTTCCTCTCTGCTCATGTTACTGCTGCCACTGTTCATGTGCTGTCTCGGGTCAGTCCCATAACGCTAGCTTTCTCTTTCATTAACATTTCATCATTATCTTACACTCAATCGTTCTGCCTTTGGCTCATAACTTTTACACCCTTTCTCCTGGTGTTTCTATTCTCTATTTGTTTTCCTCGCCTTATCTCTTCTCCTCTCTTTACATCTGACTGTTTCTGCTTTGTTCTACTTCTTCGTGTCTTTTTACATTGTTTTCCTACCCTTATCTTTCTCACCTGTCACTCTCTCTTATGTTATACCACCATCTGTCTTTACCTCCCCCCAACTTACCTCCCAGTCTCTTTCTGTCTCTCGCCAACATTTTTTCCGTCTCACCTGACTTTGAACTTCAAGCCATGCTCTTTGTATCTTTCCCCATCTATCATTGTCCGTCTCAGGCAATAGACTTCGGTGTCTAGCTCTGCTGACATCTGATTACTGATGTAGCCAGAGAATAGCTAAAACGGGCCACTCACTTATCATTTGCATTCAAACGTTTGTGCGTCTCTATGAATGATTCTCAACTTTTTTACTCTCCAAACATATATCAAGGCGAGACATTCTTTCCCTTGTACCTCTCCAGATGCTAAGCATACGGAGAGTGGGAGTGTCCAATCCATTTTCATTAGACATGATGGCTCAAAGTTTTCCAGTCAAGTATGAAAAAGACATTTTGAGGCTTTTTTATATTTTCTGACCTCTTTTTTGATCCTTGCATACTTTTGGTTGACCGTCAGCAAAGCTCCACGGCCCTTAGGTAGCGTTGTTAACATGCTACACCTGTCAAGCTTTCCGTTGTCGCATGGCACATGTGCAATTTGCAATGATAAACGTGGCAGATTTACCTCTCAAAAGTCTTAGTAATTGTTAAAACAATGGGTCATTGATTTCTTACAGAGGTAGATACAAGCAGGCTTCAGCCGGCAAAATCAACCAATCGGCAGATGAAATGAAGGATTGGTCAAAAACAGATTACTATTTATTGTTTCCAGCTGACTTGATGGCTAAATATATAAAATAATGATAAGAGACGAATCAGCATCCTTAACAGCCAATAATCCATATAAAGGGCATGAAAATACAGCAAAAGCGTTGCTCTTGTATTACAGTTAGTTCAGTGTTTTCCTTACAAACAGATATTTTATTCTATTACGTAATTGTTTGTATTTTTCAAACGGCAGATTTTCACTTTTAACATTACAAAAGAAAAAGCTATTAGGATGAGAACTAACTGTTGCTGGGTTTGAAAACTGAAGTATAGCAGTAGAGCAGGACAGCGTTACTGTTAGCGTTAACGTTAACATTAGTCTAAAAAAGACACCATTGTCCAAACCTATTTAAATACGAAGTATCGCTCTTACTACAGCTCCATGCACATTACTGCGTGTAGAGAAATCTAAAGCTTGACAGGTTGGTGTGCCTAACTGCGATTGCTAGGCTATGACTAGACAATCGTTTTTTCGGGGAGGGGTTTAGTGAATGGTCGTTTGGAAAGTGTTTAATGTGTTGGCTTTAACAATCAGTAACTTCACTTCTTTTTCTACCCGATTGGCACCAGGAGGAGGACCCTGACTGTGGCGGGGCGTCCGGCCTGAGCCCTTCACTTTGGCTGATGATGGCCGTTCAGCTGGTTCTGCTCTGGGTTTTGACCGGCTCCAGACCCCATGTTATCTCGTCATGACCTCTGAAAATCCTCATCACGCCCTCTCTCTGTCTCTCTCTCTTTCTCCCTCCGTTATCTTCAAAATGGCAACCAGCATGCAACGCTGCCACCGAAATAACAAACGCCCGATGAGAAGCGCTTGTAACAAACAAACAAAAACCTGTGAGCCCCACATCCTGCCAGTTTCTCCTTTTGATACCTTCATTTTCAGGGGTTTCTTAAAGTGATTTCACCAGGTGCAAGGGTACAAGTGACGAAAGAAATGTTTATTGGAAGATATCGGTTTTAAAGATAAGAAAGAACTCAACCTACGCCTATCCTTCATCTCTTCAATGGTCCCCGCCAGCTGAGATTAATTTTGATTGGCGACTTCTGAACTTTCTCTGGCTTGATGTCATTGATAAAAGAGATTGTACTGCCTTATAGTATCGGAGGGATTTCAATCACGATGGGGGAGACTTGCTGTTTATTAAAGATGTTGAGCAGTTTTATTCACCACTGCCAGAAACAGCGCTGCCTTTTGCAAGCGTGCAATTTACTTTGAATCAATTTGCAGTGGCTAGTTTTTAGGTATTTATTGTTCTGTGGTTGAGAATTCGGCTAAGATTGCAGTAAGAGATGCCAAAATTTTACATCACAACCTCGTGCCCTTCATTTGCCTCCGTTGGGTCTCAATCTGATTTTTTTTTTTTTAGATAGCACTACGCAGAACATTTTCACAGTGTCTCTGAGGGTTGGAAAGATTCATCGTCTTTACTTTCGCCCCAGTGTTCTTTCATGTAGATACTGTATTTGCAGTGTGGAAATCATTGTTCATTGTTATGTTTATGCACAGAAACCAACCCTTCTACTGCCACAGAGGGCCACGTGTACGGATTTGAAACTTTGTAGCTGATCATGTAATCATCCGCCCCGATCGAGAGTAGTAAATGATCTGGAATCTCCGCCTTGGTGTTGGATTGATCCAATGAAAACTTTGTTGCCATAGTGCGCATTAACCAATCAGGGGGAGCCTGGCTGGTGTCCTATGCATGCTCAGTGGACAACATCTCTAGTGCCATGTGGACTGTGTGACTCAGATTAACCCCTCAGCTATGTAGACTGTGGCTACTGAATGGAAAGAAGTGTAGTATGTATTTGTTTTATTATTCATTTGAATGAAGCGTCAGGACAGCATGCTACTGTTTCTTTCATTGCCACCACTAAAGAAAAATTAACGAGGGGGATATGAGAATTTGTATTTGACATTTTGGTCAACAACACAAAAAAAAAAAAAGGAAAATGGTACATTTGTATTCACTCCTGTCACTTTTTTTAATTAAATGACTACTATCTGCACTGCAATTCAAAGTGCAGCTGTTATTTGTCTTTACAGTTTAATCCTGACCGAAGAACAACCTCTCAACCATCTCTATGTAGTAGTGAGGTTCCCTCTTCCAGTTCATTATACTGTCGTATGATGGCCCCCAGTAGAAATCAATGCAGTCCGTACATGTGTCTGACCTACTGCTGTATTTCCTTTTCTCCAATATAAGTTCCTCTTGTTTAATTTGTGTGCCTTCTCTTTCATTAATTTCAAATATAAAACATACCTTACTTAAAGGAACAATATGTAATATATTTACCGTATTAAATCATAAAATTACACTATGTCATCAGAGGTTAAGGAAAAAAGTTGAAGCTGAAATACTGGCTTCTTCGACAACAATGCTGCAGCCAGTATGCTCTCCTTTTGAAATGTTCATTCCCGTGCAGAAAGTCTGTTTTTGTTCTGGCCCGTGTGATCTTGCCCTCGTCCATTTTGACACCCCGGGTTGCAAGATATGAAACTAATTTGCACGCAAAACACAGCGGGCTGCAGCCATGAAGGCAACAAACGAACTGGAGCAACAGAGTTAAAGTTGGACTCTACCCAACCTAAAAAGCCTCGGCATCTTTCTAAAAAAAGCTCCATGACCCGAGACACGGTGAAACACGAGTAAACATTGGAGATGTGTTTGAAAGATGGAGACAGCTTAGAGCCCAGAAGGATTTTAAGGGGGACTACGAGTTGGCAAATTTTCTCCTGAACAGGTAAGCATTGAGCTTCAGATGGGTAACCTTAACTACCGCATCACGGTTAGTAAGGATAATAAAGTACTCGCAATAAATGATCATAGAGTAGCCTACGCAAGTATTTGAGACACACAGTCAGCGAAGGGATCCTGACTAGTGCTCGTTAACGCCGCCATGCTAACACACGCTAACAGCTATCGATTACAGCTGAACACAGCTGTTAAGTACCTTCAGGACGTGACGGTGCTTGTCATTTTCAAAGAATAATGTTGCACTCGTATCGTTTCAGTGTCCTCAATCTTGCAACCCATCGTGAGCTTCCAATCTGGGGAGGCGACTCTCCAATATTTTTGAATTTGGCCCGCTGTACCCATTTTAAATGCTATCTGTTTAACATATTGTTCCTTTAAGCGTGAAAAGTTTTTGATGACTTACTGTCGATGGGTTTTATTGAAATAGTGGACAGGAGTTAAATAGTCAGTTGTGTTAAGAAATGCACTAATCAACCAAACCCCTGCTGCAGATCAAAAGCAATCTACCAAAAATAATAAATAAGAACAAATCTCACTGGACCAAATGCCAAATCTTAAAGCAGGTCAATGCAGTGCTAATTATATCTGCGAGGATAAGTGAAACATTTTTTATTAAGTTCAGGATTAAATCCGTCTTGAAGATGCAATATGTAGCAGATGACATGCTGTGTTTTTATGTGCTAAATACTGAGGAATAAAAGACGTACACTAAATTATGAAGGAAATAAAACATTGGGAAGAATGTCATTGTTAATAAGAAGCTTTAAATCCTTATTAAAAATTGACGTCATTACTTAAGCAAGCTGCCCTTTGACGGTTTGTTTGGTTCTGCTGTGAATTAAACACTTTGACCATTGTTTAGATGTCTGTTGGTTCCAGGTAAGAATTGACAATCACCGTAAGTCATGTTGCAACTGTTTAGTGATATCAGATACATTAAGGATACATTCCATGGTGTTACTGCCTACTATAACCATAAAATATCATAATCATCATAAAATGTACTTCTTACTCACTGGTGAACGATTACAACTTGTATGTTTTTCTGATTCAAATCCTCAAAAGAGCAACACATTTAGGGATTTAAGCGGGGCTACATACACCATTAAACCAAAACCAGGGAGTGCATCTTTGAAGAAGTGTGTAATCTGTAAACTAATCTATAAACACTGGCACATGTTTGCAGGAAACTACTTAATTCTGTGTGGAAGTGAAAATCACAAATCAACTTGTGTGCACCACATTACCACTAACATTTGTCTCTCACCCTGTTTTA
Source organism: Bovichtus variegatus (assembly GCA_943593645.1). Classification (NCBI taxonomy): domain Eukaryota; kingdom Metazoa; phylum Chordata; class Actinopteri; order Perciformes; family Bovichtidae; genus Bovichtus; species Bovichtus variegatus. The sequence continues at coordinate 1,877,092 of CALSCE010000077.1, forward strand.
GTTAAATAATCACCGTTGCATACTGAATAATGTTTTATTTTATAGGCATCCCTCTAATCAAGGAGTGCTTTATCCATCTCATTTTATGGCGAAGCTCAACCACCATCATTAACGTCAGTAACTTTAACGTGGTCTGTTGTGCAGTTTTTACTCTCAATGTTTTCAATCTTAAACTATAACCTTTCAAGAAAAGCAATGTGGTGAAACTAACAATGGTATTTATGCTCCTCATTTACTAACACTCAAGAATATCAAGTGCCATATGGGACTCTCTTATTCTCTTGTGGAGAAACCTATAATCGTAATATAACATTTATGCAATTTACCAAGGCATCATGTAAGTCTCATACATTTTCCCCTGTGCTGCATGGTAGTGGCTTACAATTTGATTTACAAAAAAACAAAAAAAAAACATATCCGGTGTGCTCCTGCTTTAGTGTGTGATGTTGGGAAGCATAATATTCTGGGTGTCAGGCATTTGTTCATGATATGATAAGGTATGATCAGCTTTTACTGCCTTGCTCTTGGGGGGGGCAGCATTTGGCTCCGCCCTGGTCTGAGTCAGCTGGGAAAAAAAGAGAATCTGATTGGCCAGCGTGATGTTCGAACGCACTACTCAGTCCGTCTGATTGGTTCGAGCCATGTATGATCACTATTATTTAAGGACCATACTGGTGATTTAGCAAGTGTTTCAGACCAATTACAACAAATCATGGATACTTTTTACTGCAAAGGATTTTGTTGTATTTATAACTTGTTGACTTTAGTCGGTCTATTACTGAACTCAACAACTACTGATGGATTGTAAAGCAATTTTGTCCTGACATTCATGTTTCCCAGTTGATGAATCCTGATGACCTTGGTCCCCTAACTCTAGTGCTACCATGAGGTTCACATTTGTGGCGTTGAGTGAAATGACAGGACAGCTATTGCATTCATTGCCATGAAATTTGTATCATCAGGACAAATAGTTAATTTGTCCAATAATTTGGTTAAATGCCTTTAAAACTGATGACATTCCCTTCAGCATCTGCTGTACTTTGTGTTCAGCGTTAAACAAAGAAAAAAAGAAACGTTAGAAGGCTGATACGCTGAACTACCATAGAGAACATGGTAAACAATATTTGCTTTGAACCAGCATGTTTGCATTGTCATTGAGCATTTAGCTCGAAGCACCGTTGTGCCTGAATATAGCCATGCAGTATGGAAATCAAATTGCAGACTCTGCGAATTGATTTTTATGCTTTACAGAAATGAATGGAAAACAATGGCTGCATAAAATGAATCGCTATGACAAAATCTGTCCACAGAGAGAAATATAAACACCTGGCAAAGTACTCAAAACCGCCTCTGTGGTAGTTCTACAGTAGGTTTCTCCAGGAGCACATTTTACTATGATGACACACACATGGACTCGCAACTTAAACGATACCAACGCAGGTGGTAAATATACATGAATTGTAATTAAGAAGCTAAACTTGCAAAAACAGTGGTATGGTCCTTTAAGTCACTTGGTGCAGAGACATACATTGTATGGACGTGGAGTGAAAATTCACACACACCTAAAATGCTCCAACTGGATGCTTTGAGAGATGCACAGAAATCGTTGGAGAATGAACATGAGCGCCATAATTGTCCAGATGTTCCAATCTACTCAAGTGCTAAAATCAGATGCTGTCACTTCAGGAATAATATACTCTCGATGTGATATTAAGTGTTTTTGACTGTTGGTGCTCTCTGTATGGATCGTGTGTGTTGGCCTTTTTATTTCTGGAATCTTGAGGATTGCTTAATGTGTGTGTTTTGTGTCTGTTACCTTGCTGCCACTCTTTGGCAGACGATTGGCGTGCCTGTCAGTCAATTTTTCTCTGCCTTCGGTTTGTAAGGCAGGCTCTTGATGGAGGCGTCCACCAAGTTGCCCCTCACCCGACTCGTCTTTGGGAGGGTCTTAGTGGGCCTCTCTGTCAGTCTCCCTCGATTGTGCTTTAACATGTTACACTTTAGTGGAACTTGATTCTCCAGAATCAGTCATGTAAAAATTTGTACAAAACTGATGTTGTTCTCAACAAAAAGGAAAAAAAAAAAAAAAAAAGAACAATGTTTATAATCCTGGGGAGAAAAAACGTGTTTATTCATGTTCAAATAAGGTATATTCAGAATAAAAATTTATGATTACTATCTGTTGCATTGCGTGTAGAGTTCTGGCTCATGTCCTTTTCTTGCAAAATATCTGCATTTTTTTCCACAGCGGATCAGATTTCTGTTACTAACTTCTGTCCCATTGCCAACACACATTTCCCATCCAAATGTGTGTGAAAATGAGAAGGAAGCACCCTGAGTCGGCTCTCCCTGTGTCTAGCCAACATCAGAAACTGACATCCAGCCAAAATCAACAATGTCCAGGAAAAGAAAAGATGGAGGCGTAGGTCCAGCCACATCTCTCTACAACATTGAATTTGGCTCAAGGACACGTCCATTAACAACGACCCGTAATGTTCTCTGGTCATAAATTTGCAGTAATTCCTGTTTTCCCTGTTGCATGTTTATCAAATAATAAGTGACTTTCTCGTTAGCGCAGTCCGCTTTACACTTGAACCTGAAACCAGCTGTGCTCAAGCCCAGATTCTTAGAGCCACTATTCCTCACTGCCCCCCAAAGACAAACTACAGGCTCATTTTACTCTTTATTATGGACGTTAAAAACTAACCCTAGTCCTGTATGGTATACTACTAGCCATGAAGAAAAACTAAAATCCTTCAGGTGCTTGGGGACATTTTAAACGTGACCAATTACAATGTCTTCAGTATTTATTTTTTAATAAAAAAAAAAATGGCCTTTATTGTTGGTAATACAGCTGGTGAATGACTATACAGAGACCAATAATGTGAAATTACATATTTTACAAACCCTGTGACAGAAATTGATTACAACAGCATCAACTAAAACTTTGCGAAAACTGCCATTTTAAATAAGTATGATTTGATGGACTCTGAAGAAACTGAACACCAATTCAAAATATAATTTTTCAACATCGTAATGCAAAGAAATGACGAAGAATAGTGCATTCCCTCTTGGATTTTGACTCATAAGTCTGTTATATATCCTAACCATAGCATATTTTTCACCATGTGTCATCTCTGTTTTTAATGCATTCTCTTTCCTTGCTTGAATATTGTGTGAAAGATTTACCATCATGCTAAAAAAAAGCGTGGGGGTTTTTTTTTTCCCGATGACAGCGCTCCGTCTTGCGTGGACTTGTTTTTCTCCAAACTCTTCCTTTCCAAAAGTGTTATTCCTTGTCTGTCACGGATGAGTTGCGATGTCAACAGCACACGCTGGATTTCCTGCCAGGGGCTCTGGATTTCGCGTCTGGCAACAAGATGACCCAGTCGGTTTACACTGAGAGGTCGCTCCTGTTGTGTTTTTGATTGTTATCCTTAACCTTATCCTTACCCCTAAGTCTTTGTGCTTGTGTCCCCCTGTCACTGATTGATATCTGGCCTGAAGTCCCGAAAGTAAACGGAAAAGTAAATATGAGAAGTTTATTATGTGAGTAATTACATTTGGTAGTATTAACAGTTCCCTCATTACATTTGTTATTCCAAAATGGGCTTTCCGAGGGAGTATGGAGATGGTGTCACATGTCGTTTGTGCACCAGAGTGAACTTTTAAGTGCTTTTGAAAGTGGGACCTCATGCTTGACCAGGAGTGGTCACACACTTTAGCGCACCACTTCATTCATATGCATGTTCTGCTCTCAAAACCCTCTCTCCCCCTCTTCTCAGACAATGCTTACGCTTGCATTCCTCACCGTACGAGATGAAGAAGATATGGAAGCGGTCATACAGTATGGCTGGTTTTGAGTTACTGAGGGGTACATTGTTCCCATACCAAACCTGTTTAATGCCTGCGGACAAACCCAGCTGACCAACACTGAGAACGTTTTGTTTTTGCACAGATGTAGGCATATGTTTATTGGAAGAAAAGAATTGAGGGTTGTGGTTGAAAACAACAACATTCAGAACTTCAACCGACATCAAAAAGCAGGGATTTGACTACCAAGGCATTGATGACGTTTGTGTTTGTCTCCACATCTCCTGTGTTTTGGCTCTTCTGTCTAATTGTAAAAGTCGTTACATTTACTTTTACAATTCTAACAAATTAAGTTCATAACCCTTCATTTAAATTTCACACACCTCATAAAGGCGATTTTTTTTGGCCCTGGCTCAAAACCCAATCACAACTGCTGTAATAGATATATGTTGTGATACTTATTAGGCACAAGGGGATCTCCTTTCAGGGGAGCTGAGATTGATATGTTTAGCATGTTTATTGAACTTGTACCTGGGGCCTTTCTACGTGGAGTTTGCATGTAGTCACCGTCTGCTTATTTTTACTCCCACTTGATCCCAAATGGTTCATTGAAGACTACATTAAAAAGTGCCAATGTGAGCGTGAATGGTTGTCTGTCTCTAAGTGTCAGTTCTGTGATGACTGTCCAGATTGGCACCAGTCCCCCCCCCCCCGCAACCTTTTAAAGGATAAGCCGATATAGCTAATGGGTGGATGAATGGATTGTACCTCTCTTGTTCGAAAAGTCTGTACCCTGAGGGTCAGCAGTCGACCACATGCAACTCTTTACGTTCTAATGTTTTCCTAGATATTACATTACGATGAAGGAGATTACAGTGAAAGTATGGCATTCTCTCATCATGCATACAGCTCCAGGTAGTCTGGACTTTTGTAAGTTTTGTCATTGTGTAAGAATTACAGGGGGCAACACGGTCTTCACATGAAGTGAAATGTCTACTCAAAGGTTGGAATGAAGAAAGTATAAAGCAACAACTATAAAGAGAGAGATGTCTTATATTTTATATGTAAACAAATGTGGTTTACGTGACGAAATTGATGGTGTGTTGATGACGTATATCCTTGCAATTTCGACTTCAGAGTAAATCTTGTGTGTACAAACAATTATGCGATGATGCAATTCCTCAGAAAATTGGCTAAATAAATTATTTACACAGCTTTATGCAACTTGAACCACCTAAAAACACGGGAGGAGGAGGTTTATACAATTGGCTTGGCAAAGTCAAAGCGTTTCCCTCGTCTTTCCAAAACAACTTGAATTCTAAATCACCCTGAACCTGCTCCCTTGTCTTTGCACTACTTTGGATCCTTGTTGGGAGCCTTGACTTTGTGACTCATCTCCTGGTCACTTGTGCTCTCACTTTGCTGTAATTGCTGCAGTCTGGTAGCATTGGCTTTTCATGTTGCTTTCATGTTTTTTAGGCCGCAGAGAAAGTGAAGCTTAAGTGGAGGATCTGGTTGTATCGGGAAAACTGAAAAATACCCAGGGCAGATGTGGGCCGTCCTCCCTCACTGGGCCGTGCAGTGACCAGTACCGGAGGTTTGATGTGGTTTTTGAATCACCAGCATCACCCACGGTTTTGGATCAACTGTCCTTGACTGGAAATATGAGTGGTCCTTATCTCAGGGGAGAGCAGAGCAGAGAAGAAGAGAAAACAGAGGAGCACTTACAGAGATTTGCAGACAGACCCGAGGTGAAAAAAAAACAAGGAAACAGGAAAGGGAAAAAAAAAAAAAAAATGTCAGCTACCCTTGAAAAATGCTTAAGATTAATCTACAGGAATCTCAGCAGTGACTTTTGATTCAGACTAAACTGTAATTTAGAAACTTGTTTACACAAGAGTTTAAAAGGAGTAGTTCAACATTTTGGAAATACATTTATTGACTTTCTTGCTGCTTCCCAACACCTCTAAAGAACACTAATTAACATTTTGTATCTCATTTGTTTAGGGAAACAGGAAGTGAAAATGTGGAGTCTTGATGTCACTGAATGGTTGCCAGTCAACTAGTGAAAACTCCACAAAGTTCCTGCTCCCAGCCAAGAAATAGTCCCAGCACATAATTTATACATATTGGGTTTTATTGAAAACCACCTGTTGAAAATTCGTCTCTACACAAAGTGTCCATATTACTCTGGGATACGAGTTAAGAGGGATTATTTTTTTAGTAGTAAGTAGCGCCAACGAAAAGTTGTCAAACAACGATCTGAGATTTATCAAGAGCAACAGGGACACTGATTCTTAGTTTGTTAGTTTATTGACTTCAGTATAACAATACAAAATACACCGTTAATGTAACGGTACAACCAGTACACACGGAGAGAGGGACTCAATAGCACGACTCAGAGACAGAACGATGATGATGGTAATATACTTTACTGGGTAAAGTAGACAAACAACAGGACATACAAACATACAGGGGAAATCCAAAGGCAGAGTCAGGTCACAGAAACAAGGTCGATGCACAGGTAGGTCCTCAGCGTAGCAGAACAACAGGTAGGGATCAGGCGAAGACAGAGTCAGGTCACGGAAACAGGATCGAAGATGCCAGGGAATCAGGAACTCTGGAAACAGGATAAACGCTGGAACTCTTGACATAAATGTACGAAGACGAACTGGCAACAAGGGACAAACAACACACAGACTATATACACCAGGAAGTGGGAGGGGACAACAAGACACAGGTGGAGACACTAACGAACACAGTGGAGACAGCTGGGGACAGGAACTAGAAACAACTGACACGAGAGGGAACATACAGTTAACAAAATAAAACAGGAAGTACAAACAACACAAGACATCTAACGAACGGGACGGGACCTGATGGTTAAGGGATCAAATAAAAGCTTTTTGGTGAAAAACAATGCCAATCTTTCAGTGACCACATAAGTAAAATGTCAAATCTACATGGACATCTTCTAACGATTTAAGGAAAGAACAATAGCAACTTAAGTAAAGTGTTCTTGTCTGTGCTTACAAGGTGCAACATAAGATTACAATTATTAAAACCACAAACAAAATTCCACATCTTAAGACTAGGACAAATGACGCTCAATCTATATGCATGGTTAGATGCGATTAGTGGGAAAAAGATGTTTGTTTTTTTTAGTCATTTGGATGAGCGGATCTTTTACAGGAAATTATCATTGTTCTGTTGATAAGCGTTATGTTGACAAAGCAGTGAAGCAGCTTGAATCAGTCACGCAAACAGAGTAAATGGTCGTTGGCTCGTCAGAGATTTGTCAGCATGACTATGTGACCCGTGCTATGAGTATTGTTCCTCCTGGCTGACCAACTGACTGATTAGCTGATTCCCTTTCTGATCGTTAGATCAAACATAAATTTGTGCTCAGAGTCATAAACGCTGTTCATCACTGCCAGACAAACGGCTACGATGAGTCTTACAGAATCTCTCGTTACCGACACGTATCAGATGGACCAGATACGAGCCGATTACATAAGAGACACAAAGTCAGGCAGACAGCTTTTACTCTGGTGGAGTGAGTTATTTCCTGTGCTGCGAGCCCAGGGTGTCTGATCAGGACCGCAAGTCAGCATTTTCAACTGCATGTAATAATGATGTGTGTGATTAAGCGCCAAGGACTGACGCACACAGAACATCTACTCTTTTAAAGATCCTCTGACACGCCAAGCCCCGTCAACTGTGGTTAAATAACCTATTGTTACATCTGACAACTGGAGCTATATGCACAATCTTACAAGACACACACACACACACATGGATAAATACAAACGTACGGGCCAGCAACAGATAAACAGAGCTGTAAATCCTTACACCCACACGTACATATAAGGCATGTACAAGAACTTTAGCTACATAAATTACTTTCTGGAGCAAAGGTGAGTCATTTTCAAAACATTTCAAGGCCACTTGCACAAACACACACCACACAAAGAGCAGGAGAAATAGCAGTCATGCAAACAGGCAGGTGCAGCACCTCTCCCACCACAAATATCAAAGGTTGTGGCGTGTGGCGAACCGTGTGTGTGGTTCAGGGATAATTAGAGGCTGATTATGTGCAAATGTGTGTTACTGCATGAGAGTTAAAGGAACACATTGGGATATACGTCCTTTCTCTTTCTCTTTCTCTCTGAGAGTTAATTAAGAATGTTACTATGAATCCCGATCGCACGTAGTCGAGTCATGTTACCTACGTTAAAGAAATAGTTTTGGGAAAAGAACTTTTGTTCACTTTCTTGCTAAGCCTTACGTATGAAGATTGTAACCCTGTCTCCTAAAAAGAAAGTTCTCTAAACCTAACCAAGTAGTTTTGGTGCCTAACCCTAACAAGTAACTCTGTTTGGCTTTGGTTTTGTTTTGTTTCAGTTAACCACCTGTTTAAAACTGCAACTGTGATTCCGGTTTCCCTCAAAACGTCGTTGTATGTATAAGGTCATGGTTTGGCTTAAAATAACTTGTTGACTCTGTTACGTAAATTCAGTTAAGTACGTAAGGTAAAATAAGTCAACGCTGACTTTCCGTTTTACACAAGCTCAAGCAGCAGTGAGTGAAAGTCCCGTGTTTGTTTGACCCATCCATCCAAACCAAACTCCTAACTTCTTTGAGTAGAAAGATTTTTTTAGAAAGTTTGTTTAATGAGAAAAGAAACTTGCCATGATTTCGCAACTTTTTCCGTGCAACTTAATCACAAGAAATATGACGCTGTTAGGTGTATTTTTGAACTTTTTCGGTCAGATCCAGGTAAAGATATCCTTAAATCTAACTTACGTAACAAAAACAATAAGCGTGGTTTCCAAAATGTTGAACTATTCCTTTAAGGAGAGAAAATGTATATGAATTTGTGAAGGCATTTCACCACTGACGATGTATGTTAGTGCTATGTAGGCGTAACTGTGGGTGTGTGCACACGTCTGTCCCACTTGGTAAGTGTGTGTCAGAATGTGTGTCGCAGGCGTGCGTCTGGGGTGTGTGTTGAAGGGAGGTCAATCCTCGGTCCGGGTAATTTGCCACAGATGAAACCTGACTCCATTCCAGGAGACCAGCGCAAGCAAACCTTTCAAAGCTGCAGGAAATCTATTAGCACCTGGTGGGACTCCCACCCTATTCTGTCCTCTCTCTCCCCCTCTCTCCATCCTTCCATCCCTCGCTCGCTCTACCATCTCACCTCTCCCTGCCCCACCCCAGTTAATAAAGCCACACAAGACCACCACACTCCCGCTGTGCCACTAAAGCCAGGGGATTACTGAGTGTGTGTGTGTGTGTGTGTGTGTGTGCGTGCGTGTGTGTCTGTCTGTGGCGTGTGGCGAGGTGTGCATTCACGCCTGTATGTGCGGACCTCAGAGTGTGTGTGCAGAATGTACATGTTATGTATGTGGACCTGTCCTTATACACACGTGGAGCCAGTTAGCAGTGAATGAGGTGCCAGACAAGCCTGCAGCAGCTGCCACACTCGAAACAATAGCTCATGATCCAGACACAGTAGGCTGCAGTCACTGCTGAGCGCTGACTCTAGATCAGATCGTATGTACTCTGGTAATTGCTGAGATGTGTGAGTATCTGGGTTTTCTGAACTATGGTCAGTTTGCTGTTTTGTTTTTGTTTTTTTTGTTTTTTAAGCCCAAATGTGGACAAAATATGTCAACTCTCTTTTATGGCCTACACTGTGTTTGCATAATCACTGGATTTCACACACAGCATCCTGAGGAGAATGTAGACTGAGCGTTGTAGGCAATGTTGGCAAAGCTCTCCATGCCGAACAGAACATGTTTCAATCTGTTATTTGCAGGCTTTACATCAAAAACTGCTGTCTTGTACCAAAGTTTTGATGGGCGTGTGTCGAAAAGAGAAGATAAGAAAAAGTTGTGCACACTCAAACTGTGAAACGTTTTATATCACAGTCAATAAAAAAAGCTGTTTGAATATCAGATTCTATTTTGGAAAAACTTTCATTGAGAGATCATCGAGCTAACAGCTGGAAGCCAGATGCAAATGAGCTGTTGTGATTACTTCACCTGCCAAACTTTCTTTCAAAAGATTAAAGTCATATAACGAAACATGATTTTGCAATTTACATAATCCATTTCGTCCTTGGTTTTCTTTACAAATGGATGTCGGTGCATAATGTAATGGGAATCTGATGTTTCCAGAACAGCCACTATGTTTTTCCATGTTTTAAAATTATGAAATTTGGACCTATTCCTGCCAATTGACCAACCTCGTCCCCAAATAGCGATTGCTCCACCACACATTAGCGATCGTAACTCGGCACAGCAGGCCTAATCAAGCATGGAGCATTAGCTCACACTAGCTAGCTACAGCTGATAAAATGTGCATAAGACCTTATACTATCACTTTTTCGTACCCAAACTTACTGCAAATGTCGAGTGATAAATTGTCTAACCGTTATCATTATGAACTGCAATGTGTCATGATAAAATGCAAAGCTTGACAGGTTTAGCAACAGTTACTAGCTTAGCAGGCAATAGGAAGGGTCCATGCTAACGGCTGATTGACTACCTGAAATGATGCCTGTCCCAGACAAATAACCTACTCATGCTTGGCAGATTACAATGATTGAAGCAGCATTTACGAGCCAGCTTTGCAATTTAAGGACTTAATGACAAACATGTAATGTTTATAACAGTATTTCATCATAGCGTTGAATACTGATGGCCATTTACCTCACCCCATAAAATGAAATTCATATTGGTACCTCAGATATAAACCAGAGGTCATCTGGCTACCAGTCTCTTGTCCAAACAAGGCTTTGTACTGTCAGGAACAAATAACTGACTTTGGGAGGGTGACGTTTTTTGTAGAACGACTCCCAGAGGAAACATGACTATGTTGAAGTTTCTCTGCCTGGAGGAATTGTAGCTTGGCACATATTTCATGGTTATTTAATCTGCATTATTTGATCCCAGGGCAGGTGATCTGGGGAGTAGGAGCATTTCTAATTGATGATACAACTTTGGCCTGAAATGCAATCTGTGACATTGTCTAAATCCTCTCTTAATAGTAAAGTTTAACTGTGTTTTTTTTAGACCACCTGTATAAACCCTGACAGCAAACACTGAGCTGCCAAAGCTGATCATCCACCATAAAAACAAAACCAGACAAACCCAAAGGGCCAAAATCCTTAACTAGAACATTGGTTTACTTAAGCTTAAAAGGTCTTTAACCATAACTAAATCTATCTTCCCCTATCTGCTGTGAGAAATCAGATTATCTAAGTCAACTGTGTCTGTGGAGCGTTTGGGTCGGTCATGAGCGCACTCGCCTGCTCGCTAGCTAGCTGGTGTGCAGGGTCCGACCTAATTGGATTTATGTGCGGGAATGTTTTCCAAAGCCACACTTGTGAAATACCTCCACATCTGCTGGCCATTAGCAGTGGACATAACACACAACAGAGAGAGGAAAGCCCCCGACGCCTTGATTCATTGGACTGCAGCTCTGCTTTTATTGCAGCGGAGGAAAAAAGGCTGCAGCTTTTCAGCACAGCGAGCGCTGCCTTATCTCTCTCTGTGTCTTTTCCTCCCCTGTTCTCGATTTCATTCGTTTTTTACTTTGGTCATCCAATCCTTCAATCCACTCACTATCTCTTTCTCTGACCTCCTGATTCCCTTAACTTTGTGTCACAACTTTTCAATCTCGCTGCAGCAGTTGTTCCTACTCTTTCTTTTGTCCCATTTCGGTCTCAACTTTCATCTTTTCCTTGAATATCTTTTTCTTTCTTAACTCCATCCAACATCTGACTTCCCATCCGCTTTCCACCCCAACTTCCCCACTTTTTGCTCCTGTGCCCAGTTCTCCGACAGTCATTCATCTATGTCAGAACAACTTCCATCTCTAAAACTTTTTCCTTGTCACTCCCCAAGGCAAGGACGCCCTCCTGTTTCATCCCTGAGTGGGCACAAGGAGAAACTAGCAAGGGGGTCTGACAACCCTCTGACCCCTCATCTGTCTTCTGCAAGGGGAAAAGCACCCTCCTAATTGGGGGGGGGGTTAAGCGTTGAGGGGTTGGGCGGTTGGTATGGACGTTGTTATTCTAATGTTGGGGGGGGGTCAGAGGTGAAAAGGGGGAGATCACACCGGTGATTAGCCTCCTTCATGTGCAGGAATGGAGGGAAGCGGGGACAGGCGGCGTGTTTGTTGGGCAGCTGGGGTGTAAAGTAATTAGAAAGAAAGGGGTAAAATACTACATGGAGGATGTCGTTGTTGATGATATTGCCCCAGGTCATGGCATGGACACCTGGACCCTGATCAGGTGAGTCCAGGTAAAATCCACAACATTTCTCACAATCAAGAATTCTCAGAAAAAGAGAGAACATTTTAAATTTGAAAACCAGGCGGACACTGGGCTGTTCTTTCCCATGAAGAACTCAAACGCTGCAGGGACTAGTGCATTGGTTGTTTGAAAATTGCGGTTTTGGCCCTTTTAAATTTCATTCTTATGTAGGTATTTAAAGACTTGACGCTTCCAGCTGGATAAGCACATCAGCTGTGTGTAGAAAACAAGTTCATCTTAGAACACACATGCTGGCATGGTGTTGTAAGGAGCAGGTCAAATGAAGCTGCATTCTGTGAGTGCTGGCAGGTTCAGACCTTTGGAGCTGACGATCTCCAAAAAACCTCCCTGCTCGCCCTGATGATGAACACTACCCATCTCTCTGGGTCTCCCTCCTCCGCCTCCTCACTTCCCCTGTCCACACCTCTTTACGTGGCTCAGCAGGCCATGAAATAAGTGTGTGTTTATGCGGGAATGAGCAAAAAAGGAAAAGAAAGGAGCATTTATGTGTTTGTGTCCAGGAAACTGGAAAGACAACAAAAGCGGAGCAACAAACCGCAGTAACTGAACCCATTACAACACAACTTTTACTATTTTTACAACTCTTTGGTGTTGTCAGCCCGATCCTCCCTTAGTTTATAGTTGGAACATGCAGAAACATTGGGATTAATCATCAGGAACAAAGCAAGGATACAATCATGAAAGTTACATCTCAGCCGCACTGTGACGACTGTAGACTGCTGGACTCTGTTAAGGGGATCGCAAATTGGCTGGAAATCATCTGGAAATGACTTTGCTTGTGATTGTGCGGTCCCAGAACTGGACTCTATTGTTACTGCCAGTTTTGAAATGTATGTCAATCACACGGATTATATCCTAAGCTTGTACTGAAATAAAGTTGCTCATCAGTCCTGTATATTATAGTGCTACCAAACATCCCGTGCTGTAATTAAACAGAGCTGCTCAATGACTAATATGTTGGAATCCTCAGCAATAGGCTTGAGGCTACGGGTGAAAAAAATAAATCATGGAAGTTAATACTCCCATTGCTTTGGTTTGTTATTGTAGAGCACTCCCACATCCAACCTCTTCTCCCTTGATGCATAATCAGCTGTCAAACCTAACGTATGTACCTGATGCTTGTGAAACACATGGGACAGGGCTAGCTCTATTTCAAAAGGTACTAATATACAGAAATTTGCTCCAAGACAGATTTTCTGAGCGTCTGGATTTCTTCTTTGCACTGACACTGATTGACGTTGCGGGTGTGATGTGTGTACGGTGTGCAGTGCACCACCGTGCCTGCTGCCAAGGCCTATAGCCTCTGAGCACACACACACACCTCTACACCTGCTGGTACTTTCCTGCACGCACACACACACACACACACACACGCACACAGACCAAAGGGAGAAAAAGGGACCAAAGAAAAATTAAATGACCTGCACGCGTCTTAATGAGGGAGGGCCGGGCGTCTGGCATTTACCTCAAACCATTTCTTCCCCCTGCTGCTCTCTCAGGAGGGCTTTAAGTCCGCCGCCCGTTAACGGCTGAAGTGTGGATTTCCTGTCAAATAAGGGTTAGGGCCCAACAAAAGTCCTGTACGTTGGTACCTAAATAGGATTACTTCCAGCTGCCTCACCTAAACACACACACACACACACACACACACACACACACACACACACACACACTTTGTGTCTTATAATGTCCCTGTAGGGGTTTAAACTGTGTCGGTGGTGCTGCAATTTGTCTTTATAGTGACCTTATTGTACCGTTCTGGTACTTTTAAACTCTAATAATCAATGTAATACTCCTATGATAAAGATATATAGGACATTATAAAGTCGCACGCAGTAGTGTGTTCTGCCTAATGGTATCCTTATATAATATAAACACTATAGTTCTTTATGGGGGACCTTTTGAGGTCGGTGTTAAATGTGGCGTTGGATTAAAGGGACAATGTGTAAAATATGGCCAGAATTTTAGTTTCAAACATTCCAAAAATTAACAAATATTATTAACAAAATGTGGTTACAATGTAGACGTGCTGTCAAAGATGTCTATGTATTGTGTTGAAGAGATAGCTACTGATATGAGCATGCTAACCAGCTAGCCCTGGCCCGTCCTGTCTTAATACCACTTGGACTTTGGTGATGATCTCATGGCTGCCTGGGCGGATGGTGTTTTTTATTTCATTTTTTATGGTGCCGGTCGTTTTTTGGTTTCTGCCACTTTTGATTTAGTCCAATGGACAAATTATCAGAATGTACAGGGACCGTTCAGCCCCCGGTTAGTGGCACAAACCCAAAGAATATCAGAGGTGAAATGCTGCCCCCTATTTCTTTGGATTATGTGGCTAGACATTACACATTGCTCATTTAAACCACGAATAGACTCTTGGCACTGTGTTCTCCCCTATGGCACTTTCTCTCATGGGGATTTTTTTGAACTGTAGGATAAATATTCCCTCAGTCCCTGATAAATATTTTTCATCTTTGTCATGATGTGACTTTCATGAGAACAGCTGACCCTGTGTGTCTTTGATCATTGTAGGAAAAAAGATGCCGTCTCATGATGTGCCATACACTGTAGCATTGCATCACTAAATCGGGTGTGTGTATGTTGACACTATATTTCGCACATTAATCATAAATCGAGTTATGACACAGACCGAGAATTTTCCATTTTTCTTTGTCAATTAAAGTCAACAGGTTTGATTGAGTGAAACCCAGGTCGTGTCATTGGGTTCAGCTGGCCGGAGTTCAACAGGATTCAGTGCAGTCTTGCTTAAGGACACTTCAGTAGGCTCTTTTCTGCTTTATGTTTTCTGCATGTGCACTGTGTCTGGTACGGTATTAGGCATTTTGCAACTGGCTAATCCTTTGAGGACGCAATCACTGCTGTGTGCCAAGTGTTCTTTGGCGCATCATGTAAAGAACTCCATCTGCCTTTTCAGTTGAGCCAAAGTGAGGTGAGTGAGGAGAGACAGGTCTTGTCAAAAAGATCCTGTTTGATGACCTCCAGCCCAACACAAGGTTCATCAGTTATTTTTATGGCCACCACTAGTTCCCATCAGTTCATTCTATGTGCTGTATCCAGTTCAGCGTTACCTCCTACTGTTATAAGGTTGAACGTGTGAGGCACCACTTTCTAAAAAAAACTAAAAAACTTTCGAAAGGGTTTAATAAAGTTGTAATAAATTACCTCATTAATGGTCATTCCATTTCTTACTCATGCTTCAGTTCAAAGCTATTAATTAAAACAACTTTTGGGTTGCTGCGTTTTGAAAAATCTTGCTGGCTGGGGAGTTATTAAAAGTTATGTAATTGATAAAGTAATTCATAAAAGTATAACAATTTTCTAATAAGCCATCAAACATGCATTTTTTTATGTAATTATGTAATTAATGATAAGCGTCACAGGTTTCTCACTCACAACAGTTAGTACGTCATCTATAAATACATAAATATTAATAATAAAAGAGGTTTATAACAATCTATCAAGTATTTAATTAAATGTTGAGTGAATTATGGCAATACATCATGGTGACATATTAAGGATACATACATTATAGTGCTCTTCAAACCAGTCTATTAAGTACAGCAAGACTAGCAAATAAGAAATGTTACTTTCAAAATAAAAGCAAATCAGTTTATATTCAGAGCTGCACAAATTGGAGGGGTGTATATACAGAACAACCAAACCATTATTCTATCACTGTTGGATTATTCCGGTTGACTCATTTGATAAATGCAATATTGCTTAACCCTGCATAATTATAAAAATATGCTAAAAATTATTTTGATAATTGGCAGAATTTGAAGTAAAGTCATTTGTGTTTTTGTTTACTATAGATATGAGAAATAACGCTGGCGTTCCTAATAAGATGTACTATTTTCAGATGTGTATTAATACACTCTTAGTGCTCTAGTATGTATCTAAACTAACACAATGGTGTATGGGATGGACTTAAATAAAGTGCCCATAATTATTGTAATGACAAAATATGTCATCAGTGAAAATATGTTTTAATAATTTGTGAATGACTATGGTACAGAAAAATAAACTATATCAGACTTTGGCTACAGAGACTATATGTGTTGGTAGGATACATTCATGTGTGTGTTGTTCTTTGGAATATGTTTGATGATGTGAAAAAGTATGAAATATCACTCGACTTTTGACACGTGAAACATTTGGCTTGCAAGTCACATCCGATTTTATTTTGAAAATAACGGCCGGAAGTTGCACTATTTATTCCACAGGACTTGACACTGGTGAGGAGAGACGCTGATAGAGAGGAGCACAAAGTCAAGTAAAAGGGGGTTGAACCGAGGACGTGTGGTTTTTTGGAATAGTGGCATCTGGGAGGCAAGTCTTCTGCTGGTCATCAGCCACTCTGGACTTCATTCAACCGACTCTGTCGCTCAATTAATCCGGATTCTAACCTGCTTTCAACTTCCTAACCATGAGGATAAACGTATGGATTTACCAAGCTGTGGCGTGTGTTGTGGTCACTATATTGGACACAGGTAAGAGATGAAGAGCTGTGCTTCTGGGAGATGTTGACTATCTGCATGGACAAAGGTATTAATTGTTATCTCATCTCCAAAAATGGAATCGATTTCCTCCTTTTCTCTATATTGTTTATGCATTAAAGTGAGATATGTATACATGAGAGAAAGTCAAGAATGAAACACTGACAATTGAACAGGTTGGAAAAGTGGGTAAACATGTTTGTTTTTTTTTGACAGTCACTACTTGTCTTAAAGAAACATAACCATTTGTATTTTGTTTTGTATAATCAGTTTTTAATTAAGGACTAGGATTTTGGGTGACATTGCATAAAAGTTGATCACAAGCCCTGTCTTGTCCTGTTGATTCGGCTCGCCCTCTTTGATGAATGAGGCTGGTAATAGAGGTTTGAGAACATACTTAAGGCTATTCTTTTTTGTTTTGAAGATCGGGGCAATATATATACATATATATATATATATATTCACTATATATATATAGGCCCATATATCGCATGTATCATTCCTAACATTTAATAACTGTTTTGTAAAATCAAACTTTGAATGAAATATTTGAGTAGCTCATCAAACATCCCGAAAATCCAGTGATCCCCCTGGGGTCCTATTATTTTTCAGTTAACCATTGGGTCTAATGGCAAGTTTGCAAAACGATCTAAAGGTCAGTATAATTCATGCATTTAAATTGTATTGTGCAATAATATTTGACAATCAGAAAGTTTCCTCCTCCAGCGTGAGGACGCGCACCGTGCCAATGCAGCTGCCTAAAGGTGCAAACCCGTGCCAAATATCGCTTGGCTTGATAACAAGTATGTCACTGCTGTATAATGAAGCTTTCAAAAATATATAGATAATAAACATCCTGCATCACTTGGACTGGTGCCACGCCAGCGACCATAAGGATGCGTTGCTGTGTCAATGTTGCGCTGCACCACAGCCTGGGGCGCACACACGACCAACCGTCATTAAACGGGTCCAAACGAGCTCCGCGCCGCTCCTTTATCAAGCGCAGATTATCGGGTGGTGGCTGTCTCGGTTAACATCCGCCCCGCTGACTTGTCACCGAGTTAAGCACTGAATCCATAGTTACCACCTCCAGGGGTGCCGACCCTGACCTCTGACCGCCCTGGAGTTGGGGAAAGTAAAATGCGCGCCGCGGACTGTGGTATTCGTGCGTTCGTCCCTGTAGAGATATAGAAGAGGGGTGTGTGCGCGCGTGTGCATGTGTGTGTGTATGAGAGAGAGAGAGAGAGAGGGGTGTGTGTGTGGGGGGGGTTAACATCTGGCTGCTGAGCCCAGTTCCACATTTTGCGCTCTCTGAAGCAGATGTAATGTCTGCTTAATTCCCAGACAGAGGCACACCTTTAACCTGCTACTTTCCTGTTGTAAATATGTGTTCCTCAACACTGCCTTAAATGTATACACTTTGTGATTCTAAATAGTTGCTTGTTTTCTAAGAAAGCTTGACTTAAAATACTTATCCAGCTGACACTTGAGTTCTTTGCTCAAGAGCACCCAAGAGGAAGTTTCCGAGGAAGGTCAGAGTGCCGGTCATTCACCCTTTCAAGCTGAACTAGGGACTCAAACGTGTTCCTGTAAGCTACGGCTGCCTCTTTTCATTAAGTCTCACCTCTCTCACACTTGCCCATTGAGCACGTTTTTATTATAACCTCCAACTTCAGCAAATGTTTGGGATTTGGAGATAGCAGGAGTCCGACTGCAAGGAGAGGAAGAGACTAAGTGAAATCTAATTGAGCAGCCTGGCCAGACATCAGGGCTGGAACAACACTGTGATGAGTGCCAGATGTGGTCCAATGGAGCCTAAACATTAATAACAAGTCCTCCCCAAAAAACCATTTTCAACCACGAGGAGCCTCTAAACGCTCCACAGTTTACAATATCCTAAGTACACACACAACGTCTTGTGTCGGATCTTGGCACAGGAGCGTGTAGCTGTAACTCAGTAGCATGAGATTTCCCTGTGTGACTTATATCGCACTTGCCCCTAATTATAAACGGAAAGCTGTTAGAACTTAACACATAATGCATTTAAATATGTTGATGTAGCCCTCAAGAACAGCATTTACAGTAGAGCTCCATTCTGCCGAAGGATGGGATCATAACTTTTTTCCAGTAGGTGGAAATGAATGATTTGTATCACAGAGGATTTGGACTAAAAAATATGGTTTTGTCCTGCTTGTGAACCCACTTGGATATCATGTACATTATGCTATGGCTTTGCAATGCTGGACTTCTCTTTTGATGTACGTCTTCCAAAGACAACAAAGGCCTATAACTAAAAAAGAAAAATAATTCATTATAATATGTCCTTTATCCAACTTTGGCAGTTTTCCATTTTTCCACATATTGCACTTTATGTTGTCTATGTGTTGGATGACAATGACTGAAGGACTATACATCAAACGTATCCATAAAACTTAACTTATAAAAAATGATGAGTGACATCAAAGCTTGCCTGTGAAAAGGGAATGCTGACTGCATCTTTTTTTTTTTCCCCCCAAAAAAAAATAAATGCCACCCTTGTTGCTCAAAATGAAAAGGAATCAACTAAATGTCACAGTAGTTAAACAGCAGGAGTTACAGTAAGACTTTCATGACTGCTAAAGAGTCATGCATGCAAGTTACTGTAGGAATTCTGTTGAAATCACGAATATCCATTAAATGCATGTACAACAACTTGAGTATAACAAATACCATGAGGTAGTAACTTTTTTGGGGGGATTTGTGGCTCTTTCTGAAAGCAGTAAAATATGAGATGTGCTTTTCATGAGCACACAATCTTCAACTGAGGCACTGGAGCCCATCAGCTTGTTGGATGGACATCATTTGTTCTCTTGGCTGTCTTCACAGTTCAGCATCCACTCTGCATTACTCATGCAGCTACCTTGGTTTGAAGCAGGAGTGCTGGGGAGCATTTGTGAGCTGGGTTTTGATCCTGGACGCACTTCACTTGCGCGATGATATTACAGTATGATTCAGCAGTCCGGATGCTACTATACCAAGAAGCACGGGGCTATAAAGCGAAATGTAGTTGAAGGATGCTTTCATGGACACCTGGTCAACCAGTTAAATATATGACAGTGAACTAATTTCATCTTTGCTCCACTTCCTCCATGCCAAGACTCTGAAACAAATGGTGGCTCCTGTTGTTCAAATAGTTAAGCTACCATGAGGAATCTCCAGGAAATATTCTCATTTTGACAAGTTCTTCTTCACTCCAGCGCCGTGACAGCAGCAGCGAAATGTTTGGCCGTGTCTCCCACTTTTTGAGCGATGTTTGATGCTTTGTCAATGAAGAGGAGACAAATAAATTCCACATGGTTTCTTAAGTTTTTTTTTTTTTTTTTTTTTGCATGTTGCCTTAAATTGATAGCTGACAGTTTACATACATACAGGAAATAAGGGAAGAGAGAAAGAGAGAGAGGGGGGGGGTGCACAACATGCAAAAAAGGCCACCTGGCTGCCATGAAGCCTCAAATCTGAATAATTCTTTCTGTTATTCTGAACTACATACCATTAAATATAACATGATATTTGGTGGAAAAAAGAAGTGAACTGTTTGGTAAGTAATCTAACCCTTAAGTAAGGCTAATCCTTATGAATACACAGCGACTCTTAGCTTCAGGTGGTTATATACTAATGAAAACATAGTTATGAATATTATATTACATTTCTGGCATCAGATCCCCCTAAATTCTACACACTGGACCTTTACCTTTAATGTTAGATAGATAGATAGAGAGAGAGAGAGGGAGAGAGAGAGAGAGAGAGAGAGAGAGA
>CALSCE010000077.1:1897666-1932049 GCA_943593645.1 Bovichtus variegatus
TAGATAGATAGATAGATAGATAGATAGATAGATAGATAGATAGATAGATAGATAGATAGATAGATAGATAGATAGATAGATAGATAGATAGATAGATAGATAGATAGATAGATAGATAGATAGATAGATAGATAGATAGATAGATAGATAGATAGATAGATAGATAGATAGATAGATAGATAGATAGATAGATAGATACTTTATTGATCCCGAGGGAAATGTAGGTGTTTAATGTTAAGTTACCTAACTTTATAAGTTACAGTTATACAAAATATTAAGGTTGTATATTGTTTAACTTGGTGGTATTGGTGGAGGTCGTGTGACATGGACACCTTTAGCCAGTTGTATGATTGAAAAGTTGGTCATGTATAGGGTTAAAAATACTGTTCATTGACATTATAGCACGATATCCATAAACATTGGGTTTATTAACCCTGCAGACTTTGGCTGACGTGATCATTCATATTTGTTTCCTGTTCCTTTATTGCCAAATCTGTATTCCGAGTTCCTGTGATTGGCATTTACAAGTCAGAAACAGATCCCATATGAGATGAACCTGGTATTGGCAGGTCCCATCTGCTTCCAACCCGAATCTAATGGCTATACCAAAACATGCAGATAACTTGTTGTGTCCTTGTGTCCTTGCAGGTTTCTGTAAAAGGACTCATCAGTCATTACAGAAGTATGAGAAGAGTGAGAGTCACATGCTGGTTTGCACAGACTGCCCTCAGCCCCCTTTGGTACGAAACAGCCGATCGCAGGAACACTGTGCCCGCAAGTGCAAGAAGGTCAAGAAACACTTCAGCTGCAGGTCAGTTCCATTTTCTTTCAGTGTTTCCCTGAAACATGACTGTGTTCCCCTCACTCTTCCTCTCCTCCTGTGTTGACACACTATTTACATATTTTAGTTGTTTATCGGTTGGTCATCTCTCAACTACTTCCCCGATGTTTCTACAGGGCTTTCAACTTTCAACGGCACAACAGGAAATGCCACTTGCTTCCTTTTGATCGCTTCACCCACGGTGTGCAGAAGCAGGCCAACATCAACTTCACTTTGTACGAAAAAAAAGGTAAATGTCGTCACATTTAGCAGCAAATCCTCTTGAAGTTGAGTTTATGCACTGAGGTGTTTTTCTCATGAGAAAATTCAGGGGAAGACAGATTTAAACAGGCAAATTGTTTGTTGGTGATTGCAGGTTGTGCCTCTTGCGTCGGCTCTCCGCTTTTTAAGGTCTTTAGTTTTTCTGTTGACACAATAAAAGCAACTAACTCAACCTCATCCCCCTGCTGTTTAATCACTGCAGTGGGGATAGTCGCACGACCCATAGCAGACTTAAGTGGAGTGTAAACAAAAAAATTCATTGTTTACAGTTAAAACGCAAAGGCTTTCTCCGGTGCAGGCTGTGGAATCTAGCACTTTAGAATTTACTGCGAAATGTACGGAAACTCCCCCCAGTGACATTTAATGAACTTCAGGGAGTTGTCTGTTTTGGGAATAACAAACAAGCTGGGACATACTAAAACGCTCGCTGTAAAAAAAGTCTTATTGACCATACATGGGAAAATATATTCCAGGTGTCCATGGCAGCGAACACAAATCAACTTTTAATTGACTAAACGGTGTATAAATTGGCACACAAAGAGTACACAGACAACTGGTAGAAGTAAGAAAATAAATGGATGTTTTCAAATACTTTTTATGCCTTTGCTCTTACTTAGATTATATAAGGGAGTGTATCATCGGCACCAAGGACAACTACAGAGGGAGGAGGTCTTGGACGAAGTCAAACATCACTTGCCAAGCTTGGTCAGATAATAACATCAATGAACACACGTAAGTCCTCTCTTTTTTAACCAATAAAGAAAACAAAAAGTACATTTCTGTGGGAATAGGGGCTATTCGTGAGAGGAGGAATGGTTCCAAACATGAGGGTGCATTGCCTTGCTTGATGACACTTGCTAAGCAGTGCAAGGTGTTAATCATTCACTTCCCTCCGCCACATCCCCTGTAGATTTGAACCAGCAGCCTTCAAAGTCTGTTTCTCTAATCTTTAGGCTTCCGCCACCTTCCTGGATGCTCCTTCTCTATTTCTGTGTGTCTGATATTGAACAGGCCTCAGCAGTTGATTTATAGATGCTTGGATCATCCCGTTGCACCCCTGGGGTTAAGGGAAGGTGGAGGCTCGGAGACGGGTGAACGTTTAGCCAGGAGTAAGTCCGATTTCTTTCAACACATGGAGGGATGTCCTCCCCATCGAGGTTGTTTTTCTGCTGCACTGCAGGCCATCAGGTGTATCCCAAAGCTGTTTTCTCTCGGCTAAAGGCAGGGCAAGATCACTGAATCTGTGACGATAGTTCTGTGCCAGCATCTCATTAGTGGGGCTCATTAGTTACAAGATATTTTAACTGCGGCAGGGAGGGGGTTTGAGACTGCAGAGTGAAAAATAGACAGAAGGGAGGTAGAATGAAAGAAAGAAAGCCAGAAGTTTATAGACTTAAGTCATGTTTTGTCTGTTGTCCAGCTGAGCCCACAGAGCTGCAGACGTACTGAGAGAAAATACAGGTTCAGTGATCCCACAGAATTAAAAAACATTGTTAATCCCCATCCTCTCCTCTATTCCTCCCATACCTTTCCAGAAGCAGCTCTTCACATTAGGAATCCTTTGTCATTGTTTATTTGACACACGGTTACAGTCCTCGTCCCAGATGGCAAATGTTACATCGCCCTGGCTTGTCAGCAACTTTTAACTTTCAAAGGGTCAAAGGGAGCTTTACTTAAGGGAGATTTAGTGCCACTGGGAGGTTACCTAACATGGGACTGTCCCGCTGTTTGAGAATTACCACCATAATGAACCACGCACCATTTGAGCTTCAGGTAACTATTATTTTCATGCTTGACCGATCACCGTGGGGCAGGGGTGATTTCTCAGGAGGTTCCCTTCCAGGAATGGGACTTCCACCTGTTGTCTATATTTAGTTTTTGAACCAGGGCTCTGTAAGAAGTAAGTTCTGATGCCCAGCCAAGCATTGAGAATGGAATGGAAAATTTCTATTCAATAATAGATAACATTGCAATCATTTATTTATTCCCATAGGGACATTTATTTTTCTTCACATTTCCAATGGGAGGTCAGTGAGCACGCTCAGCTACAGAAACACACAGCTTCTTTCAGAGAGTTAGATGAGAAGATTGAAACAGGGGAAACAGCTAGCATGGCTTGTCCAATGCTAACATATTAGTTTGTGAGCTTGTTGCAGGTAGGCAGAATTTTGGACAACTTTTGACAGAGCCAGGCTAGCTTTTTCCAGGCTTTACGCTGAACTAAGCTTAGCTAAGCTAAACCAACCGTCTCCTGGCTGTAGCTTCACATTTATCAGACAGAAATGACCGTGCTATTGAAATTCACATCTAACTCTTGGCGCATCTACTATTCCTTTAATGACACATAGTCTAAGCATTTTTCAGATGTAAGCTGTCCTGTTTCCAAAAATCATTATTTATGACTTAAGATTCATAAAATCCGTACTCTCTAGCTGGTAGCTCTGAATACTTTATTCTTTTGGATGCTGTAGCATTGAAGCATGACTATCTTTGTTCCAGGTGCATGGTGCTAGACATTTTGCCGCAGTTACTTCAGGTCTAGATTTCTTCTTTAGTGATATTCAAAATCTAGCCAATGTGTTTAGCCGGCCCAGAGTGGGAAGCATGTGTGTCTGCTCTCCGATGGGAACAGACTTTGGCAAGGAGATGAATAACTGGCCAACATCTGTTAGTGCAACATCATTATGGCTAACTTGCTTCCATGCGGCGGCCTTTTACGGACTCTCACCAGATGCAACCTTTTTTTTTTTTTTTAAAGTATGGGATCTTGTAATCCCATTTATGAATTAGGGATACTGTATTATGATAGCAATATTTTTGAAGAACATGCAGCAGACGTGAGTTTTGGCACTTGGCACACTGCTAAAACAAGTTATGTTCTAGTTACAGCATAAGTGAAATGTTGCTCTTCGGCTTAACCCCGTTATATTTTTCTGTACTTGGGACTGTGGTCTTAGGCTCAGGTCTTTTTCACCAAGTTATATGATTTCTTATAGTTCTGTGTTGAATGATGTTGTGCATTAGTGTAGAATCCTTGCGTAAGCCCCAAGGCTCGCAGGGGAGAACAGAGCAGACTCCCCCAAGAAAAGAGTCATTGTCTGGGGTAGTGTGTTCAGACAAGCTGCTGAAGGGAGGATGGACTAACTGATTCTTTTTTCCTTTTCCTGCACATGTTGTTTCTTTTTACATCACCAATTAAACACTGAGCTCTCGCCTTTACGCTCACTCCATTATGCTCACTTTTCCTTTTCAAGCGCTTAAGTTAGTCACTTCACTTGTTTCCTTCCACCCCTCTTCTACGACCACAACTTTTTTTCCTGTCTTCCCTCTCTGTCTCCCTTGGTGGGAGGGGGAATGTGTTCGGCATGGATCAGGGGGTGCTGACATGCCAGCTTTTCATCATCCTGCCCTGACATTAGATGCATTTTACACACTGTTCATTTAGTACGGGGATCCCTTGCCGCTCTTCATTGCTACATCCCATATGTTTGGACAAGCCAGGTTCTTTTTCTTACAGTCTTACAGTCGCTTGTTCACACTGACGTGAGGTAGCCGATGACAGAGAGGGATTAGGTTTAAACGTGTTCAAAGGCTGCCAGCAAATGACCTGCTTGGTCTGCTCCAAGTGGTTCGTAGCACTGCTCTGTGCTGTTGGTGGTTACTGTGCTGTGACGGAGTCTGGCTGCTTCACACATGAGGGAGCTGGGATATGGTAGGAATCAGTAAGGGGATCATGCAAAAGGTGCAAACCTGAAGAGATATTGATGACTTACTTTGCATACGATTTATGTGACTGGTCATTCTAGGATTTGAAGTGTAATCTGGTCACACTGTAGGCACAGGCATTTCTCAGAATGAAGCTTATATGTTAATGTAAATGCCTTTTGAATTTAATTGGCTTGTTACTGAGAGCACTAGCAGGCAGGTACGGCACTGTATACACCACTGGAGCAGCCAAGTGTGCAAGTACTCTGTAAAATGTATTTATACAGCTTACAGTATCAGTTAACACTTTCAATAATGTCTGTCTACTCCCCTGTAGGTTCTCTCCTGATAGGTACCCAACGCAAGACCTGAGGGAGAACTTCTGTCGGAATCCCAACAACGATCCCGGTGGTCCGTGGTGCTACACGACAGACCCCAACGTACGAGCCGAGGAGTGTGGCCTACCACAGTGTTCAGAGGGTAAGACAAACATCATTGGTAAATAGGATTTGGCTAAAATAAAATGTTGCTTTCATGTTCCTTTTTTAGAGGTGTTCTAACATTTGATCAATGTTTCTTTCCTAGAATTGTAATAATTAGTTGACTAATCATCAACTATTTTGATAATCGATTAAGAAAATAGTTTCAGCCTCTCCAATATGGAGATTTCCTGCTTTTCTATGTTTTATATAATATCAAACTGACTATCTTTGGGTTTTGGACTGACAGTACAAGACATTTAAAGACATCACCTTGGTCTTTGACAAACTGGGATGGATATTTTTCACTATTTTCTGACATTTTATAGATCAAACAATTAATTGAGAGAATAATCTGCAGATAAATTGTTAGTTGAAGGTATTTATCCTTCTTGAAGTCATAAGTTGTGTGTGCATTCACTGCTAGAGGAAAGAAGGTTTTGTAAAATGCTTGTTTTTTTTTGTCGACAGAAGTCTGTATGATGTGTAATGGGGAAAATTACCGGGGCAAAATGGACCATACAGAGAGTGGCAAGGAGTGCCAGAGATGGGACTCAACAAGGCCTCACAAACACCACTTCCAGCCCAAAAAGTAAGCTGCAAAGCTAATAATCCTGCTGATAAACCTTTCTCACGGACAATGCTGCGCACGCCCATGACAGATGCTTAAATAACTGAAGCTTATACTCAGGAGAGGTAGACCTCACCAGTTGTTATGACTTACGTCTCTGTCTCCAAATTTTTTTCTTTCCTCCCTGTATCCCTTCTGTCTGTTCTTTCAGGTATCGGCACAAAGATTTAAAGGACAACTACTGCCGTAACCCAGATAATCGTCTTCGTCCCTGGTGCTACACCGTGGATCCCAAAGCTCCATGGGAGTACTGCAACATCTCTGTGTGTGGTAAGGGCCTATGCACTGTCTATACTCCAAGTCTGGGGCTTGGGTTTTGTGGACAAAGTCTTTAAGTCTTCTCAATGTACCCTTAAAATATTATAACAGTATGTATCACGCAGTTAGAAATCCATTCTAAGATTCAAAAGTCGACATGGAAATTAGGACCTTTTTCTTAGTTTTTGGACAAACAAACTGCAATTGGGTACCACCAGTTAGTGGTTTGAGGGCACCAATGGTTTAGTTACATACAGGACTTTGGTGGTTGCGGTGCACAGAGTAATAAAGCCCCTCTTCTCTCCTACCGAGTCCCATAAGGCTTTTGTTTACCCGGTTGAGTGTTTCATGTGGCGCTTGGCTTCAAATCCTTCCACCTCAACAAGGAAGAGTAAATAGGTTGTTTGTAGAGGGGAGGGTCTGACTTCAGAGAGCCAGAAGTGTTTTACTGAGACCACTCACAGATCACAAGGGGCCGTAAACTGGAGTGTTACAATGGAGGCTATTATACAGAGATGTGTCACATGGCCATCAGAAGGCCTAATAGATGTTTTAGTGGTTTGAAAATCATCAATTAAAGAAAATTGGAGGGGAGGAACATAATGAATGCAGATGCTACCATACAGTACCAGAAACAAAGAGTCACTGAATGGTTTGATTAGTATGAAAATGATGTGCATCATTTTGTGGTCAGATTTAAATCCAATGGAACATCTATGGGAGAATTTGGACTTACTTCCTAACACCATAATCAAAACACTGGTGAGACATCGTACTCGTGTTACTCAGAGAACCGGGGTTACACAAGCAACCTGAAGTTATTTATCAAGAGAAAATGCCAAACTGTCTCTTGTGCCAGCCTCTTTTCTCTATTTTATATCACTGTAAATTGAATATCTTTGGATATTGGACAAAAAAGAGTGAAGACTATTCACTATCACTTTTTTTTAGACTAAACAAATACTTTGTTCATCATAAAAAGTTTATTAAGCTATTATTAAAATAGTGTTGCCTTATTTAATTTGACATAGTACTGTTTGTAAAACATTTTTAGACATATATGTTGAAGGGATGAAGACTTTAACCTCGCTTGAGTCATATCACATTTGGCAGAGTCTGTCAGTGTTGTAGTTTCGATAACTTTTGCCTTAATGTGTCATACAAAAGAAGAAGGGAAAAGAAAAATAATGGAAGCCAAAAAGGGGTTACGCCACTGGAGAATTTATTTGTCTTTTTTTTCTTTGAAAGCACAATGAAATATTGCCACATGCTCACCCACAAACACACAGAGCATCCCTCTTTGTCTCTGTCACACACATACACACATGCACTTTACAGTACATGTTGTGATTTACAGCGAGGGTGGAGGATCTGCATTTGTCCAGATGTGTGCATCCCTCAATGCCTGCGCTCAGAAAGATAAAAACCACTGACCTGTACTACACCGTGCACACAGACACTGGCATGCATTACATCAAGCCAAAGAATCCCTCTTTTCCATCCGCCTTCTCGTTTTCTGCCTCAAAACATTCCCTTTTCCTCCTCCATCTTCTCCCATCTCATTTGTCAAAGGCTAAAGAAACAGACAGAAATCCAGAGGGGAGAAGTCGCTCCCCATGTACTGCTATCCATGCACTGCTGAAAAGCAGAATTCCATCTGAAGATGTTTGGAATAGTTTTCCGGTGCATAAAATTGCCCCTGCCAGACCGGGCTGGATGTGCTATCTTTGGTTGGGCTGCAATAAACAAATTCACCAACATTGTTTAATGTTGAGGCAAAGATGTATTCATAACTATGATAAGGCTCCAAGTTTTACTTCCAACAATCTGTGATATTGTGTGCCGTCAGCAAGCTAAATAACTGCATATTGTTGTTGTGAAAGAATGTGGGCACCCATATTATGAATACACAGAAAGTTTCCTATCGCAGTTGAGACAAGGGGGGAGTGCTACTGTTTTTGATCATCTGTCTCTAGGTTAAACATGACACATTCTTTTGGGGATTAATATCTCACTCTTTCTCTCTCTCTCTCTCTCCCCCCCTCCCTCCCTCCTATCTTGGGTTTCTACATCCCACTCTCTTTGGCAACCGTCTTTGTCATGCTTACACTCACATTTACAATTTCGATATCTTTTTCTTTCTTTCTTAGATTCTGACTCAAGTGAGGACACAGATGTCAATGTAACAACATCCTGTGTCCAGGGAAAGGGCACAGATTATCGAGGCACATTGAATGTCACTCCAGAGGGTGTGACGTGTCAGCGCTGGGACTCCCAGTCGCCCCATAACCACTCCTTTCTCCCTCAGAACTTCAAATGCAAGTGAGTAATGTTTGATTCATGGCCCCTCGCAGCTTGGATTCAGTCCTCTCTGCTGTGTGAAGGAAGTGATGTGTTCATTTTGTGCATTTGACTGTTCAAATGCCAAAAAGTAAAGTGATGAGCATGAAACATAAAAGTGATAGCGTTGCAAAATACATCAGCACCATCATTTAAATTGTAGTTTGTGTATGTGTTATAGAGACCTCACAGAGAACTACTGCCGTAACCCTGATGGTGCAGATTACCCATGGTGCTTCACTACAGACCCTAATCAGAGGATAGCCAACTGCAGCCACATCCCCAGGTGTGATGCTGAGGCCACACAAAAAATAGGTAAATTACTGTGCAAAATTTATTTTAATGGAACAGTTCGACATTTGGGGAAATACGCTTATTCTGTTTTTTGCCAAGGGTTAAATGAGAAAATCCATACCACTCTCATGTCTGTAAGGTTAATATATGTAGCAAGAGCCAGCACAAAGACTGCTAGCCTGGCTCTGTCCACAGGTAAGCAAATCCATCTACTAGTACTTAAAGTTTCCTAATTAATGCATTATTTCTTGTTTGATTAATCCTCAAAGCAACAGAATAATTTTTTTTTTAAGTTGTGGTTTTGCAGGAAGTTGTGGGCTGTTACTACTTCTAGGCGAACAGTGAATATAACAAAATATAAAGTGTTCATTTTTTAGAGGTGCTGGTAGGCAGATTTGATTACCTCTGGGCAGAGCCAGGCTAGCTAATTCCCCCTGTTGCCGATTTATATGCTAAAATAAACTAGCTGGTGGCTCTAGCTACATATTAACATTACAGATATGAGAGTGGTAGCGATTTTCTCATCTCAGCGGTGGAATCTTGAAAATGCCATTAGGAGCACTGAGTTTTTTCACAGATTATCAGTCTCATGTATTACTGTCAGGATATAGTGACAGTTACAGCAAATATGACAAAAAGTAATTTTTAATAAAGTGACCAACTACAGCTTTAAGACTACTATTATTTTCTAAGCAACGTACTTTAATAGAATGGCAAATATTCCTGTTGCTTCTTGAATAATGTGATTGAATTACAGATCTACCAATGCTTCAAAAGCCATGTCATGCTCTTTCAAAGTTAAGTTACACAGACACTTTCCATATTGCTCCCGTAGGACTGGGCCACTTGGCAGCGAAACTTGCCCAATGAATTCCATTTCATGGAAGAACAAAAACACCAGACTTTGGCAATAGTGCTCCCTGTCATTTCCCATGTTTCTCTGCTTTACATTTACAGTAAGATGACCACACATGTTAAACTACAGCCAGTCTGTTAGTTGCTACAGCCCTTCTTCTGATTCTGTTTAAGAACAGACATAGGAAGGTTAAAAATAAAACAAAACTCTACCACCAGTTACACAGGGGCCCTTGACATTAAATTCTTCCAAACCCCAAAAAGAAAGCCACAAATCTGAACTTGATTATGTTATGTTGCATAAATGACAAATACAGCCGCCACCAAAATCCTGTATGTATTTCTTTGACTATTGCTCACTCATTGATCGCATTAAGTGTTTGAGACATTGCTGGCCGGAGTAATTCTATGCTCTCCTGGGAATATTTAAAAAGATGCACTGAAATAATGACATCCCTCTCTTCCTCAGAGTGCTATGAAAAAGGAGAGACGTACCTGGGCACTTTATCCATAACTCGATCGGGGATTCCCTGTGCAGACTGGTCACATCACATAAACAGGTAACACATTCTTCTGCATAATTAATGTGTTGTTTTTCTCCTTCTTTTAACTCTCACTCAAGCTTAAACTGTACTGGGAAACACTGCAGATGTTTCCTAGAGAGGCTGACATTCTTTTCAGTTCAGTGGAGTATTTGTTGTCGACATAGCTCCCATTGCCTTGTGAAAATCCCTTTCATATGAATGAAGCTAAGCAATGAAAACAAACAGCAAGAGGAAATCAGGGGTTCCTCAGGGGTCAATACCAAGACCAATTATTATTCATCTAACTGACGAGAGGAAACCCTGGGGTGCTATCCAAGTGACCCATCCTGACGGAAAGGTTGCCCACTCCAGGGTTGTGGCTTCATGCTTAAGTCAGGCTGTTGGAATTACTTAATTTACAGGAATTTTAAAAGCCAAAATGGCACAGACAGATGGACATGTTCCAGAGCAGACCCCTGACCCCAGGAAGTGCTTTCTGAGAAAAGTAGATCAAAGCCAATCAGCTCCCTTGCATAGACTGCAGCCAGCGAGTCTACCCTGCTCAAGGTCAAGGGTCATCCCAGGAAATACTGCTGAGAGCTACAGCTTGTTTAACATTCTCCTGGGAAGTGGAATTATCCTCACCTCCTGACAAATTGTCGGCCATCGCTAAGCATTATTTTTGTGTGTGTGTGTCCAAACTCCTACCGAGTAATTGCTTTTCAGTGATATTTTGGATATCTGAGAAGATTGCATTTAATTGTCTTCGAGTCAAGTGGAACATTGCAAAAAAGACACACAATTAAATGTGAATTCCTACAAATCGGGAGCACAACGGAATCATTCCATAGAGGATGTGGCCCCTGCTGTTCGGAGCCCTGCTGAATGCTTAGAGTGCATACTTTCATACTCCCATGAGTACTCTTCACAAAACTCTGTGTTTCCTTCTATGGGCTCTCTGCAGCGAATGTAGAGGATTCATTCCACTATAGGAAAGCCACAGTCAGACTTTCCAGGCATACCATGGCTACCTACAGTGTCTATGTACTGTATGTGTGTGATGGTGCGTGTGCGGCCCCATGTGTGCACATGCTTGGTTGTTTTTGGAACGCGAGAGTGTGTATGAATCTTCATGAGATGTGGCCCAGTGTTAGTTCTGATATGCTGTGTGCAAAATAACAAATGGAATATGAGAATCTGTATTTGTGTGTTTTACAGTGGGGATTCTCACTCTACAGAATCCCATGTAGGGCTGGAGAGGAACTACTGCCGGAACCCGGACCGGGACAAACATGGCCCCTGGTGTTACACTAATCCAAATAATCGTTTGGCCTGGGACTACTGCAAACTGAAGCACTGTGAGTGGCTCTAATTACATTGTCTCTTCTATGTCTCTATAACATACATACTCAGATACATCTGTGTTATGTCTGCTATAGATATTAACAGACCCTGAGTTGATCGCAGTAGAAAGGATGTGAATGTCAACATTGTTCACTTTCTAGCGGAGAGTTGGTTGAGAATACCGGCAACATTATCATGTCTGTATGGTAAATATGTAGCTAAAGCCTGCAGCTGATTAACGTAGCTTAGCACAAAGACTCAAAACACCTGTAAAACCACAACGTATCGTTTTTACACTTTTTTTTTTTTTTTTTTTTTTTTTTTTCACGGATCGGAAAAACAAGGTATAACAAATTAATTAGTGAGCTTTAGAGGGGCTGGTAGGTGGGTTTCGTTACCCTGCTTGCTGTTCCCAGCCTTTGTGCTAAGCTAAGCTAACTGACTGCTAGCTATTTCTCCACAGACACAAGAGTGCTATCAGTCTTCTCATCTAACTCTCACCAAGAAAGACGTCATTTTCCAAAATGCCGAACTATTATTTTAACATGGATGGTCTTTCAGGACGAGCTCGAAAAAGCATTGTTCGCATGTGCAAAAATAATGCCTGCCTTTTAAAGTTAGAACTAGAAGCTTGCTGTCAAAGTAAGGAGGGAGGTTGACAATAAAATGGAAGTATTCATTGGTACAAGGGACAATGAACAGGCGAGTGTTCATTTCAAAAACATAAAGTGGGTGTTTTTCCGTCGACGTTGTTGTTTCGAACTTGATCCCTTTTCGGACCCATTTTCTGAAAGCACTGCACATCCATTGTTGCTAATGCAGATGTAATTGATGCAAATATGCGTGCATATACAAGCAGTAGTTAAAAGTAGGTATGTGCGGAATGTTGAGAAAGAAATTAGCAAACTGTTTGGAGTTCTGCGCACACCTCTGGACACCTGGCTAATTGCTGCAGTACCAGGTGTGGATTGTGGGTTTCAGGAAATTCCAAACACTGGCACTTGCCATTAGTTTGAAAGCAGCTTTTCATCACTTTGCTCGTGATAAAAACAAATATGTATGCACATGACGACTACCACATGTGTGCCGTCGCAGTGTATCTTGTATGCATCCTGGGAAATTAAGACCACTTGTCTGCAACATGCCATAAACTCATGCACTATAGGGAAATTGTATTAGGGTGTGTCATTAGCAGACTCCGAACAAATGACAACAATAATGGCAGACAGGTGTTGAGACTAATGCTTCTCCTCCTAAAATGTCACCATGTTTATATATACTTACGATGTGCAAAAGTTCTCAAGGAAGATATTTCAGTCTCAGCCTGGGACGATTAGGTTCTGATCAGCGCCCCTAACCCCTTTAATCTTCCAGGTAAACACAAAGAAATGCCAACTCAGATCCCAGCTGTGTACACATAGGTACAAGTATAAATTTAAGAAAGAAACAAGCGCTTCATGAGCCTTTCCAGACTGTCAAAACAGCACTTCTGAAAGAGCAATGACGAGTGCAATGAAAATAACAGAAGTGGTTTAGCTTTGCAGCTTTTCTTGACTTCAAAACTAAAATGTCATAACTGTGTTTTTATACATCTTGGCTGGTGGTTTCTGTAATCTGTAAGCCGTGGTTAGGTCCAATTGGCAGAGAATACACTCGATGCTCAAACATCAAAAGATGCAGGTCTCTACTGCCATCCTTTTATAGGAGAAAACACTCAGGAGGCCGGACCCAACATTTTCCTTGGCTGGTTTCAATCTGGCCGCATTGAAGAGCCTCGTTCGAATGTCTGCAGAACAATTTCCATAATGTAAAACATATCTACCATGAAGTTTTTGAGGTCTTGAGCAGATTTATTTGCTGTGGTTGCTCACGGTTATAGCAACAACTATTCAGATTCAAAGTAAAGTACAGAAGGGTGTCTTTTTCAATGAGGTTCATCCTTTGTGTGTCAATGTATGGCCAGTGTTCGAAATGATTTCCTGCTGCTGTTCGGTCTCTTCTTACTATTCTGCTTTTCTTTACATCTATCAGGTGAATCAGCTACAGTGGCTCCTCAACCGAACAGTGAGTATGGCTTTAACTTATCCGGCTTTTACCGGTCTCGTCCTCTTCCTCGCCCTCTTATCTCTAATCTCCCTTTCCTTTTTGACTCTTTATATCAAATCCGTCTGTCGTCAAGTACCCGACTAAACAAATCATATTTTATGGTTGCCTTTTGAAGTTTCAATAAACGTTTCCCCATTGAAATGTAAATAATACATCCGTCTAACATGCGGCATGAAAAATGTCTTCTTGTGTAGCTCCTACTGCGGCCAAGATATCATGCTTTGTGCATATAAACACCAGAATTGTTGGAGGACATCAAGTGCGAGGTACAGATGGCAGCTGGGTCGTAAGCATCCAAAGAGAGTAAGTCGTTTTACATGTGTGTTTTCACAAAATGTTTCAAGTGTGTCCCTTTTTCGTGCTCTTATACCTACCGTAATGGCACAAATCGTCTTGCTAAATTTCCATAGGAAGGTTCATTTGTGCGGGGGCTCGTTGATCAGAGAAGATTGGGTTTTGACAGACCAGCAGTGCTTCACCTCTTGGTAATGCTCCACCTTTTCCTCTGTCTGACAAAATCCTTCTCTTGTTTGCCTCTTCCATTTACTGTATCTCTCAAAACATGTTTCTTTTCATCTTGCTGCTCTCTTTTAAATATTGTTTAACGTAATGATGTAGGATATATCCTGTTTACTGACAGTTACTCACTCCCGGACAGGTCTGACCTAAGATATGGAACAGAAATGTTTAACTTCTGCAGTTGTCTATGTCAGAGCCAGTCACATACATATAGTATCTCTACATCTGAAGTAGTGGCTTTAAAGAAAATGTCCCTATCTCTGTAGTCCTGTACATGTTCTGTGTGTATTGCATATGGTGTGCATCAGTGGCTTTAAGCTGATATTTTTAGAATGCGGTGTGTCGTGGAAAACATGGTTTGCTTTGAGACTTTGCTTCGCGTCAGTCATTTGTTTCTTTGCATCGAGGATCAATATAAGTCATATATTAGTCTTATGTTAAAATAGCTGCCGTCGTGTGTTTCTGTGAAGAACTTGTACAACAATGAATCCCGAAATGAAATGCACCTGGAATTTGCTGGTTTAACATGTTGCAAGCAGTATGTAATATTACTTTCCGTAGCTACTTCAACTGACCTCATGCAATACTTTAACATAAACTATATTTAGCACGTTGTAACATGCATTACTGCCTTAGCAATGTTTAAAAAGTGAGTCCACTGTTGGTCTAAGCAAGGCTCACACGAAATGTTTTTTAAAAAGCAGCAAAGGCCAAAATATCCTGACTTTTAGTCTCCAGTATGAGTCAAGCTCCAATAACACTGGATCCTACTTTTCCCATAATGCCACTTGATATAATCTTTCATAACATACTGAGTCCTAAATGGCCATTTCTTTCAAACCTCCAGCTTTTAACGCAGGCTTTCTCTTAAAAGTTTTAATAAGTAACAATACTGGAGGCTTACAACTTACGTCTCGGTCCTTGTGGTCATCAGTGTTCCAGATCTCAAGGATTACAGTGTGCAGGTCGGTCTGCGGCACCTCAATGAATCCTCAAAACACCCGAGACTACGCATCTCTCGTCTGATCTGTGGCCCAGAAGGCTCCAACCTGGTTATGCTGAAACTAGAAGAGTAAGTTCTCATGTACTCACTAGGTTTCCACTATTTGCCTTACATCGCTCTTCTTTGTGTGCATATCACATATTTTATTGTATGAATGAATCAGTTATGACTATTATTTTGTTTCTTCTAGTCCTGCCCCTTTGTCCGAAGGTGCCTCCACTATTCATCTGCCAGTAAAAGAGTGTCACATCGCAGAGGGGACCAACTGCACCATGTATGGATGGGGGGAAACTAAAAGTACTGCCTTCTCTCACCCATATGCCATGCAACCTTCCATTTGAACCATTATTCATCAATAAAAATATCCGTGGCATTTAAAAATGACACTGCATATCTCTTTCTGTTCAGGCACAGGAAACGACGAGGCACTGAACACTTTGACCATGCCCATGGTCAACAATGACATGTGCTCACAAATCAAAGGGGATGCTGGGGAAAGCAGAATATGTGCCGGTGGCAAGAGAGGAGAAGGCGTATGTGATGTAAGAACAGAAACAACCTGGATGCAACATGAATGTGCATTACATAAAAGGTCATTTCACCCAATTAACATAGGAGCATCTAGAAAGCTGCTTTTCACTGGAACTACTTTCTTCGGAAGAAATAGTCCCTATGAAAATAGTTGACATCAAAAGTTGTGGATTATCTTGACTAAATGTGATTATACATTTTTTTTGTATTGCATTGCAAAAGGTTACAACAAGGAATATCTCAAAAGTCATTAAAAGTCAATATCTCAGAAATCATTCAGGGTTGAATGGCAATTTGTGTGAGCTGACCTTTTAGTATCAGAGTATCAGAGTTTTAAACGTTTGGTATGATGTCTTTCCTTCCCCTTTTCTTGCAGAAAGACAATGGCGGTCCATTGGTTTGCCAAGAACATGAGCGCAAAGTCATCATCGGTGTGAGCATCCAACGAACAAAATGCGCCTCATCGCAGCCTGCGCTTTTTGTTAACGTTGCTTTCTACTCCGAGTGGATATACAAAGTGTTCAAACTTTACCCCAATCTGGAGAGGAACTGATGGTGTGGTGTGAAGATCCACCCCGTGCACGACTTTACCACAGCCTGCGAGAGGAGGGGCAGCCTTGGGCCAACAAATTCCAAGACCTCTCCAGAAGGGACCGCGATGGAGAAATTAGGAAAATCCCCTAATGGAAAGTGGGCATTGTGGGATTTTGTGGCTGAATTTGTCATTTTACGGAGATGACAGAGATAGGGATCGAAGACTGGATAAAGGAAATGGAATCTCATCCGTTCTTCCACTTTGCAAAAGAAGACATCCCGGTTGTTTGCCTTAATATCATATTTACAACCAAAGTCTCGGGCACATGGACGGCATACTAATTGTATTTTTGACATCTTCAGAGTTTCTGAAGCCATGCGAACAAAGACAATGAGAATGACACTTGTGACTCAGTATTATCTCCTGGAATATACTTGAATATGGACAGAGCCCAGTAATCTAGAGGTCCAGGGACCGGGACTTCTTCTTTGTCTTTTTTAATGTGTTGAGCTGGACTGCAAAACATATCTTATACCCTCCTACACAAATAACGTGGATGGATACAGTTGGTGTCCCTTAGTGTAAACAAATACACGAATATGGCCATACATTTAAGGATACCTTAGAAATAGCACAGCAAAAAAAATGATGAACATTTGTCTGAAATGATTCAACAAAGAGCTATGGTAATACCAAAAGGGAAAAAGAATATAGGCATGAAGGTCATTAGTACAGACACTAAAAGTCCCAATGGAAAAATTGCGATTAAGCCAAGCCTCTAAGTCCAGCAAAGGTTCAAACGTAGTAGTAGTCAGGTACATAAAATACACTATTGCTGCTTGAATAGCTAACTGCAGCAGCTTTGGCAAACATGCAGTGCTAATTGTGTGCAGTAGCTGGACTACCTTTTCCCGAGTTAGCCGTAACTGTTAGATTCCCCTTGAGAGGGTCTGAGTAGGACTGAGGGAACTGCTCCAAAATCTTATGCTAATATTTGTATCATGAGAGAGAGAAGAGCCTTGCCAGATAAAACATGGCTATTTGGTCTCCAGTTTGGAGGTAACTTTGGCCCCTGGTGGGCTGTGTGTGGTCAGTAGGATATTTTATAAGTTTTTTGTTTCATGGAAAGTGACTCCTTGTGTACATAACTGCAGATTTATTGAGTATGTTTCTGCTGTGCTGTAAGATATTATAGGTCTTATAGATCTGGAATATTTTTGGTTCGCTGAGTAATGTCAGATTGGCTTCTTCGTGCCTTTGAGTGTGTTTGATATTTAAAGAGACTGGTAGCTTGTAAGTAGTAGTTAGGTATATTTATTTTTTAAATGAGCAGAAGACATTGTTTGAAAAGAATCCAGATTTTGGTGTGATATTTACATTTTTGTTTCTTTGTTCTTAGGGAATTATGACCCCCAGAACAACTGGGGTGCATGTTTGACTCAAAGGTAAAAACAACACAGACGTGGAATTACATGCTATGTTACAGTACGACATTTGGATTAACCTTTTCATTCCTGAGTGCTTGTTGCAGGCTAAATTATTATTGTTCTGCCCGGAGTTTAACATGCGTTTACAGTGCCTTATACACACACACACACACACACACACACACATGCACAAACACAAAATCTTGTCATACATACAACATATCATAATGATGTGCTTCCAGCTTAAAAGTATGAAAACATATATATTTAGGCATTAGATATAGCCATTAAACTAGCATACAAGAACGTTTTGTTTACAAAATAAAACACACGGAAACACCTTGCATCAAGTTCCTTGCGATTGGCATCGCCAAAATAAAGCCAAATAAGTGAACCAATACGGGCGGTAGCAAAGTAGGTCATTATCACTTGCTACATGGCTACCCTGGTTGTAATCAAAAGGTATGTATTTTGTTAAAAGTCAGACGCACGATCGCTGATGAGGGTATTTAATAACTTATGCCGAAATTCCCCTCTCGTTAAGCAGGAAAAAAAAGCATTGCATTTTACTCATATTTGTACTCCTTTTGCAAAACGTTAAACAATGTATTCTATTATCAGCTCGAAGATGACCGTTCTGAATATCACACGGCAAACATCACGTAGCAATAAAGGAACAAATATTAATATAAGGGGCTTTCCCACCGGCCTTTGAGTCATTGTGCCTTTGCTTGGTTTCAAAGAGCATAGCTGTAAACGATTAAATTAGAACTGTGGCCTCAGTCGTACTTTGAGGACCAATGCAATCCTTTTATAGCCTTGCACGGGTTCAAACCATGTCGAAAGTCTATGAAGTAGCAAGACGGATTCATTAAAGGCAACTGAACCAAATATCACTTTTTCTCGGTTAAGTGGCGGATCATATAGTTGTATTGTAAATTGATTGTCAGCTGTGCTCTCATGGCGTTGTAACTGTTATTTAATTGACTTTAATGTAAATAGCCCAGTGCATTCTGTAAATCACACTTTGTAATTTTTTGTAAATATCATACTTAAGTATTTTTTACTTCATGAGCATTCTGTTTATATGTTTGTATACTGTTAACTGTTTTAATATAACAGCTGCTATTTTGTGTTAGTGAGTTGTTTTATATCTATGACCTTTCCTGAATTCTGTAGCCTTTGTATTATTCCTATTTTAATAAACAACTT
Organism: Bovichtus variegatus; assembly: GCA_943593645.1. Taxonomy (NCBI): domain Eukaryota; kingdom Metazoa; phylum Chordata; class Actinopteri; order Perciformes; family Bovichtidae; genus Bovichtus; species Bovichtus variegatus. Next base: position 1,916,532 of record CALSCE010000077.1, read on the forward strand.
GACATTACGTGGAGATATATTCTATAATTTCTCTTCTCTGGTTCCCATGAGTAATATGTTTAATGGAATAAGCCAGCAGCACACGCTTATCTGTTTGTCGGGTTTTTGGCAGTTTACTCTCTATATCACTCAGAGCAGCAAATTCTCGTGAATGATGAATATTCTTAAGTAGCTGAAAGCAACAGAGGACATTAATACAGCCAATGAAGGAGATGAATAATAACACGTCTCAAGAAACGTTTGGAAAACAAATTTGGACATCCCATACTTCAGTGTGATACAACTTTTGGATAAGCTTTTCAGCAGCTCTGAAGCTTCTGGTTGCTCAATGTGAGATTAGATATACTTTAATGCTCCAACTGTAAGATACATTTTTGACTCGGATGTTCATATTGAGGTTAAAACGTTTGGTAACAAGTGGTGAAAGAACTACTCAGAGCTGATAACTTCATTCACATAAAATGTAAAAAAAAAAAAATAAGTAATAGTAAAAAGTAATAGTCCTGCATTCAAAATTCTAGTAAAAGTACAGAACTATTATCAGCTAAATATTGTCAAAGTATCAAAAGTAAAAGTACTTGGTCTGCAGGAGAAGAAAAAAAAAGGTCCTGTGTTGACATTGTTACAAATGACATTATTAGATTGTGAAAACTGATGCTTAAATGCTAAAGCAGCATTTTACTGTGGTAGATGGCCCCCGACAGGGTCACAAGATAAGGGTTAGGAGTTACGAGATGATTAATAGGGCAGGAAATAGGGGGAAAACAAAGTCATGCTACGCAAATTTGCCTTTAATTTTCTGAATGTTGATCTAATCTTTGCTTTTTTTGTGAAATATTAGATCTATTACATCTTGGAGATCTAAAAACAGTTACGAAACCACGTGAAGCGCGACAAGGGGACCACATAGACGGTGCTTTTTCGTAAAGGTAACGGATGGTTTTACCCATTACAATTTATGCCACTTTGTGGGTTTATCATACAATTGTTCTAGTGTAAAATCGTAATCTGTTAAGAATTGCTAATAAAATAAAAATCAGATGGAAGTACAAGTAGCTGAAAATGTACTTAAGTAAGCTGAGTTTCTTTCCACTACTGTTGTTAACCCTCCTGACCACTAACACTGACAACTTGAGAGGCTTTGGAGGAGAAACTCCTGTTCCCATTTCAATAACTGATCTAAATCTATTCAAAAGGCTCACACATGATTTATATTTGCAGTAGGAATCACATCACAACCGCACACTGTCATGTGGAGATGTCATTTAGCTGTCTGGCTTCATACTGTAGCGTTAAATTCCAACAGGTCATTTTGCCAGTAGGCCACTTCCACGCTGCTGACCAAGCGGTTTGCCTTCTGATCCCAACATTTCCCCGGGTGACCAATTATCAGGAAACTCAGTCTTACCGTCTCTTCGCTGCAGTAAAGGGATATAAAGGAACTCAATGCCTCTGCCCTGTTGCAGTCATAAAAGCTGATACCGAGCAGAGCAGATATCAGGTCATGTTTAGACTTTTTGAAGCTGTACTTTTATAGATTTTCCCGTTGGCCTTCCCTGGATGGAAATCTTGGAGGAGCGCCTTAACCTCCTTCTGCGCTGAGGCAAAAACAAGCCCAAGACTATAAAAGAGATAACATCCATATTATCCAGTGGTAACCTTAAATGATCCATGGAGCAATGATTTATGTCACAATGTTGTAGAGCATCTAGTTAAAGTTATGCTCAAATATCATTTGTGTTTTAATATTCTCTAAGACCCTCTAAAATCTACACACTTTCAAGCAGAACCTGTGTTCATTGGCTGAATCACACCTTGGCATTTAATACTTTATTTCCTGGCTGGAAATGCATATCAAAATAAAAAAACAATTATCACTTCATCAAAAAAAAAAAAAAAAAGATATATATACATATATATATGTATATATTACCATGTTTTATATTCAGCTTTATTGAGCACTTTTTGCATTAACTTTGTCTTCTTTATAAGTCAGTTTAGTGGATTAATTAAGATCAATCAGGATTGTCTTATGTAACCAAAACAAAAGTTTACAACAAGAACTAAAGTTGAAGGTGTTCATTTCTATGTTCCTCCTGATTCAAGAGTTCTGATTCAAGAAAGGTAAAAAAAAAAAAAACGATGAGAACGAAACGTGAGCGTAAGCGAAGAGATTGTAACTCCAGTCCTCTGTCGCCCTCTGCTGGTTAGAATGTGTCCCTCCGGTCTATAAAATGAGCTGCACTCACAATATACAAACATGCTCACTAACATTTAGTCCAGGTAGCGCTGTGGATTCACATCCCAGGGCTGCTGCGCCAATAGAAACCTCTCATCTGTTTGAAACTGGCTCCAAGTAAAAGAAATGCCCTGCGGGTTCCAGCACTGCGTCACAGGCTGCTCTGCTCTCATTGTCTCAGGAGCCAAAGGGAGGGATGTCCTTGTGTCTATGTGATGGTGGACCAATGGGAGAGTGAATCTATCTCTGTGTAGAATATCCAGTGGAGTCTTGTCGGCCAGGTTATGAGCCACCACGTTGTTAGACTGATGGAGGAATGAGGGTGGGACTGAGATGGATGTCGGATGTTCAGATTGTCTCATACCTGTATATGAGATTGAAGGAATTAAACTTAGATTTACACCAATAAGTCACTACTTCATAAACTCCCCATTACCTTTAACATGGATAAGCATTAGAATCTGGACAATCAAGCACTATAGAGACAACTGAACACACTGATTTCATAAAAAAAAAAAAAAAAATGGAAAAATAAAAAGATTTTTCAGGATCTTACCGGTTTCTGTTGGGAAGAAGTAGCCATTTTGCAACTTCCTGGAGACTGTGTCGTATATAGGGGAGGCCTTTGAGTTTTCACAGTAGACTCCTGACACTCCTGTTGCCTTCAAATCAACACAAACGCAGTACAATTTTGACTACACAGTAAGAGAAACACGCATTTCTTTGTATTTCATGGGACTTCAATCCCATTAGTCACATTACTTGAACAATATTACATTTTAAAGCCCCTAAACACTCGGCTTCAAACTGAAAGTATCATTAATAAATATCCATGACTAAATAAGCCAAATGAAGGTAAAATAATAGCATATTTGGGTATTGTTTGGTAAGAATTTCACGCTCAAAAACTAAAACTAATCTGCTCCATGAGTTTGATCAAATATGATTGACAGTGACCAAACAACATACCGTTTAAATCTTTCTAAATCCTGCCTGGTGCATGGAAATGTGTGACGTCACCTTATTTTCGTCTTTATCTAACCAGTGATAGAAGTACTGAGAAGGAATAAATACAGAAGTCAGACTGCACCTGTTGAGATGGGAAGCTGTGCGGTATTGTTGGATCCACAGGAACAAAATCTCTTTGCTTTTGAAGGTCTGCAAGAGAAACATATATTTGTCAAATGATGTACTATTATGCATCATCTTGCTAGGCCTTGCCATGAACACACACACACACACACACACACACACACTTACTCTGTGTGCAACTCCTGTGTTTGGCCTCCCTCCTCCATTTAGCCCGTCTGTTAGAAAACCAGACCTTTGAGAGACGAACGATCATCAGATTAAACGTGTAATTCTGCATGAGCATGTTGATGATCATAAATGAAGACTCTACCTTGATGGTGTCCTCAGGAAGTTTGATCTCAGCGGACAGCTTCTCTCTGGTGTACATATCTGCATACTGGCTGTGAGAGAACTCTGATTCCAGGAGATAGAAACGTGTATTTGAGTGAGCTTATCTGAATGGACGTGATGATGTACGTTAGAGACTTTTTTGATATCGCACGTCACTTTTTGAGAGATTCTGAAGTCACCTTGCTCGAGGGCTGAACTCTGCTCTGGGGTAAAGGTGGTGCGGTTTCGGTGCTGGACACCTTTAAGCTTCTGGTCATTGCTGCGTACTGCCTCAAACATCTTTCTCTCGTTCACTTCTTCTTGGATCAGAAAATCAAAATCTGCACAAAATGCACACCTTACATCAGATTTCTAGACAATCCTATAACAAAATGTGATGCGCCTCATGTGTACGTAGGAAATCACCAGGCCAGTGTAAAAAAGGTGAGATTAGGTTTTTTGGGCATACAGTGTCTGTGTTCCTTATAATGATAATCACCTAGAGGTGACGCGTTATCCATTCTTTCTCTTATTTTCAGTAGTCCAGTGACTTTCACAAATAACTTACCCTGCTCAGTCCTGATGTGCGCATTGATCTCCATGCACGTCGGCCCGTGGTCCAAGTGGATCTTTCTTAGAATCCGATTTATAGACGACACCTTGCAGAAACACAGTGTGCAAGAAGCACGTTGTCAAATGCTGGAACATGTTCCGTCTCATGAAAACAAAACTTCAAACTCACTTACGCTGGGAACTTTGGAGGCTTTGCATATTCGTGCTGCTGCCAGCCGTTTTCGAATTTCCCAAGCAAAAATGGTCGGATTTTCCCTTTTGCACTGGATGATTGTGGAGATTACCCCGGGGGTGAGAAGCCGAGGTCGGCTCCCTCCAATGGTCCTGGGCTCCAGGAGTCCAGTGCGGTGGTAGCGGCTCAGGATCTTACTGACGCAGCCGTTGGACACCTGAAATACGCAAGAGGATGCTTTCTTAAATTCTGATACAAAGTGATGTTTTTATCTACTAAAGCTGACCTGTGCGTGTGAATATTAACAAGGCAAGATGCTTTAACCAACTTCCCCCAGAAAAATCTGTTAATGTGGTTATTTGTGCCAAAAGAGTTTTGCGTACCCGAAGTATCCTGGAGATCTGGCTCGGACGGACTCCCTCCGAGGCCAGTTCAATCATTTTCCTCCTCTTGGATTCCGGGAGAGGTCTGCCGTTGAGAAACATCCCTCCTAGCTGGTTCACACTTCCACCACCTTATTATAACACAGCCTATACTATTTAAATCTGCCTTTACAAAGTGGTTTAAATTGCTTAATCACTCTGGAAAAATAACAAACTTGAATTACATTTACTACAGTTCACATCTGGACTGTGTTTATTGCAATATAATGCCTCAACAGATGGTGTAAGTATGTGTCTTAGAATCTAATTACAGTCTTAAAGTGCAGGACAATGAAATTGTAAAAGTAACCTTTACTTGGCAGATCGTTTGTCCCGCACATCTCCGCTTGAAGTTGAACACAAAAACAAAATGCGTAATGCTCCCAGAAGAAAAACACCTTATGATAAAAAAAAAAATTTAAAAAAATGTTTTTTTTAAAAAAAGAAGCAAAACGAAAAACCAGGTCGCTTGTAAAAAAAAACAATTATTGTCCAGGAAACTCCGCGTATCTCTGGTGAAGACAATGAGGGGAATCACGCCCTTCAGCAGACATTTATAGGCCTGCAGACCTCAACATGACGTGTGGCCTGTTGCCTGAAATGTCAATATTGCCTGGAAGTGAATGTGGGCATTAAAGACTTAAAATGGGCTTCAGGTGTGTAGGTCTTCAAGACATATAACAATATTCGGGTTTCAATCCCACTTGAATTGTCATTTGTTTCAGGGATTTTACAAAAATAAAAGTCTAATTTCAGCAAGTTACACTTATTGTAACTTAACTTCAGTAAATCTAAACGTGAGCTCGTTCTAGTTATTGTGTAAATCCAACATTTAGTAAAAGAGTAGATAGAAATAATAAAACTGTTGCTTGTGCTTGATAAACTAAGTAAGTAATATACGTCTTGCCAAGATCATCGTCTTTGTTACTTTTGGTGCCATTTTGCATACATTTAGTCGTAGCTGTGCTGTACCAGAGCAGTGACCTGAATAGGGTTTGCATTTATTAGGTATAGCACATTTCTATCTGCGCCGTAAACACATATTTCCACTTCTGGATCCGTTGAAATAGTATTTTACATTCAAAATGTCTGTGCACTGCTGTCACCAGCGAGTCAACATATTTATATCCAAGTTTGGGAATTCAGACTGGTTTCCTTTTGCGCAGTCGCTGCCCATCAGACACACTCAGTGCCTTAACCTTTCTGCTTCGCTGCATGTTGTCCTATTACAATTCATTTGCAAATTCCACCTTTCAAAAGAAGCTAAATGAACAACACTGGTATGTTTCCCATCCTTTACGGGGTGGGGGGTGGGGGTGAGGGGGGGGACGTGTGGTCACGTGATTTGAGCATCCTTTCCCAGGCTAAGTGGCTCAGATTAAAAGGATCTCTGGTCTACTTTCATAAAACAAACATTTGGAAATCTGCGCCAATGACGACTGCCATATGGTAAAGTGCTTTTGATAAATCATAAATCCATCACCCAGTCTCTCTTTATTACATTTTCTTTTAAAACGTGAACAAATAGAGTCGTATGTGGGCGCAAGGAAAGGGCCAATTGGGGGACCTCGTTTATCCAGTAGGAGAGGCTAAAATAACCCTCACAGATGTTCCTTGGGCAGCCAGCAGATAAAAATGCGTTGTAAACGTTTCAAAGGGAAATATTTGACGAGCAAATATTAGCCCATGTGAAAACCCACACAGGGCTCGTCTTTTGGCCTGTTTAATGACTAATTGAATATCATTAGTTGGGTCCACACAGATCGAAGTGCCACCGAAATAAAGGCTGAGATTTTAAAATGCCATATGGCCCAAATTATACATTAACCATGGGTTAGAGGACAATAATACTCTCTGTGTACAATCAGCCAGGTTAGATAGAGGACAGCCATTTTGGACACCATCATCTCCTTGCCAACCGAGACAAAGGACAAATAAGGCAAGCGTTTTTATTTATTACCGGGGAGTTGATGTGGTCATTGATTTATAGTACTTTATTGCACGTACAGTGTGTGCCAAACGAGGTTGATTAAAGTACTTAGGTTGTGTTGTTAAGACAGTACCGTATATTAGTGGTGCGTAAATTCAAATCTGGGCTCTCCAAAAGAGGGAGCGGGAGTTTAAGATGATGAATACTGCCACAAAATAAGTTGTTATTTTATTAACACATCCTAGGTGTTTGTCGCGTGCATAAAACACCTATATCGGTGCTTAAAAGCGCCTTGAAGCGTTGAGAAATGTGGATAATTCTTTCGCGTAAAAGGGTTACCAAAACCTCTCCAAAGCGCACTGAGGTGCCGTGTGCGCAACGGAGCTGCCTAGTCGCTTGCAATTTTCTCCTCCCTGTTATGAGATGTATGTAAAGTCAATCTTTTTCATTTTGAGTTTTACTTAAGTGAATGTTTTTCCATCCTGTGAGGACAGACTCCTGCTTTAATCTTTTATTATAATAGCTTTATTACGTTCATTTAATGGAGTGGCTAAATGTGCCGATTTCAGCGGTAGGCTTAGACACATAAATTGTCTATCTTAACATGCTATTCAATTTTTACTGAGTATTAAGCACTTTATTTTGAAACAAGCAAAAGCATGTCACCTTAAGTTTATCGGTAGAATTGTCCACTTGTTTTTTATTCAAAAGATTTAAGGACTCAAAATTGCATACCTGCCGTGCCAATTAGCCTAGGTTAAAGTACCCGTGCTACAATTATTCATATTCCACATTACTAAATCTGTCACGATCGTCTTTCACCATCGAACTAATAACTTTTTTTATTTTTATTATTTTAAGAGAAAATTTTTAATGCGTTTATTTTATTCTAACATTGTCTTAAAACATTGTCTTGTTCTTCATCATATCTCCCTGTCACACAGGTGAAATAGCATGGCCACGGCGGGGATCGTCCCTCTTGATCTAAATCCACTTTTAATACGATTCTTTTTGGGTGAAAATGTGCGTCACTCCTTTGAAGACAGTCTGTGTTGTGCACTGCAACTCGAAGACGCAGAAATATGATAATAAACAAGCTGTTTCTGTTCCATTCATGTTTTCCCAAGTATCGTTAGGTTTGTTGGCGAAGAAGATTTAGTCAATGACATATTTTTATATTTATTTTCCAACTTTGCGCACTACGGTATGACAAAACAAACAATATCCGTATGGGGTTTCAATAAACTACATTATCTATAAACTCTCACTGTTGCCTTTAACCGCCTTCTTAATAATAATGTCGCATTACTGTTCAATAATGCAGAGAAGCATGTAGCCTGCTGCAAAGACAATTACAGATTTACTGAATATGACCACAGTGGACAATTTTAATACGGTGTACTGAAGGTCAGTAGTAGAGTGCATGCGTGTTGGTGTCATGTTCATGCATGATTATCTTTCCTGTTACTTTTTCATTATGCATTTCCATTATGAATAAGTATGAATATATATATATATATATATATATATACTTTTCCTACATTTATATTTGTATTTTCATGAAGACGTAGCTGTCTGTGCCAGTGCCCGATCACTACCAATCAGAGAATAAAAAATAAATCATACCATACATTTATTTTAAGTCATTAATTTCTACAATCTGATTTGTTTATTTATGACTTATCATGTAAATAACTTTTCTTTCTTTTTCCCCCCTTAGGCGATATCACAATGCCAGCTTCTCTCCTGACACTACTGAAATAAGTGAGTAGCTGATAGAACACTAATAAAAAATACTTGTGTTTTATGGAAATAAAATCGACTCTGAAATGAGTCAGCTAGAAACTGGGTAATAAAAATGGAAGATGCTCTGGCTTGAATATGTAATATGGTAGATACATATCTTCCAATGATGTCAAAATATATTAGTTTGATAATGTTTAGTTGTTGACTATTAAGTAAAAACTTCCTCGCCAGCCCTGACCGGCTGTACTAAACATCCAAACATACTCTAGCATAATCACAGATGCTTATGGTAAAATAAAATATCCATCCTGTAAGTCATTACCACTTACAACTCATTGCATATGTTTATGTACATCTAAGCTACTATAATTTGTAGTATGCACACATATGCATGGACATAGGTAGGCGAGTGGGGAAGGGAGATTAGATATATACTTAAATACAAGATTAGACCCGTAGGATATGAAACTTACATTATACTGAGAATGAAGAGCTTCTTCTAAGTTTAACTGACATATTTCCTGTTGCTTTTCACACAACTGGTACTAGATTTCAGTGCACATACTGCTGTGGCCTTCACAAATCTCAACAAAACTAAATACCAAAGGGACATTTCGGACCACCAGAGAGTTATAATCTATGCCAAGGAGCATTCTGTCTACTCTATCTCCCCGTCACACGCAGTTCGTAGTAGTCGTTACATGCTACTCCTTTTGGGAATTAATGTCAGAGCATTAAATAAGTCATAAAAACATCTCAAGCCTGCAAATATTTAGAGTAAGTCCCATGAGCTTTAATGTTCTTTACCAGCAATGCCCTGCTTCCCACTCACACAGTTACTCACAATCACATCTGCGAGCTGCTAAGTACAACCGAGCAGCAGCATAAAAAGAAATCATCTGATGCAAGATTATCCCCGGTGTGATGAAATCACAATCAGATACTTTCCATGACTCATTATTTATCATCATATTTAGAATGGTTTCATATTCATGTTAAGACAAATCTTATTAGAGTTTAAAGTGACAAACGTTCACAGATATTAGTATTAACATTAACAATGGCTCCATAAGTGTCCCAGTAAGCCATACCAGTGTGTGATCATACACAATACCAGAGCCCTGGAACTGGCTCGCCTAAATGGAATGCAGCCGACATTAATGGTATTAACTCCACCTGTGCTTTTCCTGCTTTCCAAATGTCAGTCGTAAAAAAAAAGGGTCCATAGGTGAATGAATAGTCCAATTTCAAGAGAATTTAATAGAATATTTTACTATATTTGGCCATAGTGCACACCAGCTTGTTTGCGTGTGTGACAACCTGTGAAATGTAGTCTGAAATAACAATACATAGAATCACATAACTATATTATACTACACTATCCTTTTTGGTTTATTTCATTTCAGTCTTGAACTATTGTGGAACAAAGCTGCAGGGCCAGAATTAGGTGAAGAAGATGTGCAGGAGATTGGGGTGAATTTATTTCTTAAAAACAAAAAAACAGTTAAACAAAGAAGGAAAATGACTCAATGCAGCTGACTACTTATAATCACTTACACTACATTAAACAAAAACATTTAATTCAAATATAATTTTTTTTTTTAACATTCATTGTTGACACATCTTCTGTGCTCTCAGAACCCTAATGATTTCTTTCTTTCTGGCACCTGTTGCAATATTTATACTTATTTTATCATTTTGTAAGACCGTTAGAATGAAGCTCAGATCGAAAGAGACATTTCCGACAACCCGTGAAGGCAGCATTAGCTGGGTTAACACTATGCTGACGTGTCGCACCTCTTGCTCCGGAAGACTTTATTTCAATTTGCTTACGCGGTCGAGAAGAGGCTCCATTCGCTTCCATTCATTCTGCTCCCCAGACCCGGAAAGATTTTGACGTGTGTGTATGCATGGCAAAGTGTGTTTCCGGTATAACGTGTGTGTTGATCGGTGTTCAGCCTTTTTCTCTTGGCTTTCAGTAGAACAGTCATTCACTTTAGAGTCCCAGCTCCCTTACCTGGTCACCCCTTAACGGCGTTATATCTCAAACCGGTGGACATGGCATCTGTTTCGGCACCAGCTCAGGCTGCCACTTCTCCGGCTTCTTCTCTGCAAAGAGGAATTGTGAAAATGGTAGGAATCCTAACATGAATATGTGAGCTCACTACGTGAGTCTAGGCATACAGCTAGTTAGCTTAGTTAGCCAAGGGCTAATGCAGGCTAAAATAACTGTCGGTTGTCATACAACTTTAATTGAACTTATTTGACGATATAGATGCAACTGTCCGTTAAATGCCAGTGTTGGCAACGTGTCACTAACAACTGTCACTAACATTCAGCTCACCTGGCTGCGGCAGCATGCCAGCTAACATTAGCTGGTTTGCTACACAATTTGCTAGCCTGCTAATAAGCTGAAGCCAACAGACCTTAGCCATTGTGTGCTATCTTGCTAGTTAGCTTTCACTTAAACTAACCATTTCAGTAAAAAAGTAATGTCTATTTACAACTAATAAGCTGTCAAATAGTCCACTGTCACGAGACACTGTTGATGTCCATGTACTTATACCCAAGCTGACTGGAAACTGACATTTAGTAACTAAGTTAGCTTTAGCTGTAACGTTAACAGATGTTTAGTTTCTCAGCTATCGGCTAGCTAACTGCCGTTTGCTGTCTAGCAAGTTTTGACTTACGTTATATGAACAAAGTTCGTAGTCTGTGGTGCTACTGAACACGGAGTTGACAGCGTTTACGCATTTTATTTATCTTATTGGCCCCATGTGAATGAGTACTTAGCCAAGTAGCGTGTAAGCTAACACCCAAACCTTTGCCTTTTTATATTACTTTATTATTGTCCCTCTCAGCATTTCCTACAAACGCCATTGTGTCGTATTCCAGCGGTTAAAGTTATTAACGTCAGGAAATCTTGGTTTCCATTCGCTGGTTAATGTGTTCCGACACTAAGTCACAGACCGAGCATTTCCCCAGTGTGCTGGTTAGAACCAACCACGGGAAACTGACACGTAGCTACAGCTTTCATGCGCCTGTAATCTCCCGTTCATCTTGCTCGTGTGTAGTCTCTGCTCTTGTTACTTCACCTTTTTTCATTTTTAGTTTCGACCTGGCACTGTTGTTCTAATGGCGAGATAACCTTTTTAAGTTACTCATCTAGATACGGTTAATTTTCTCAATTTCCCCATGTTTTGACCCGTGGACGGTGCCCAGTGGACCCACAGTCTTCTGTATACGGATGCATTCAGAGTTATCTGGTTGTAGGCTATATGGTAAATTGTTTTTAGGTGTCAGTATTAGTAAGAAAACACTTGTCCCCAGGCGTTGTAAGAAAGACTGTCTTTGTTTTTCTAACTGCGGTAACTATAAACACGTTGGAACTGCTGTCCTCCCTTGAGAGGGAAGTGTGTGTGTGAGTAGGTTACACTCTTGTGGGTTTATTACCTAAGGAATTGAGTGTTTTGCGAAGCATCTGTTAGTGCACCAGAGTCTGAGTAGTTTGATTCAAATGATTTTTGGTAAGAAATGAACTATTAACCTTCCCCAGGTCGGTCTTTGATTTATTATGCACACGGTATACAGTTATATAGATTTTTAGCCAAACCTTTTTTTTTATTAACGGCACTTTATCTAGTACAATCTACTCTGTGCCTTGAGAAAGGTGACCAGGGAGTTGAGCAAAGCCAAAGTAGTGCATTCCAAGTGGAACTTGTACCCTGTGTGGGGGGAGGGGGGGGGGGGGGGGGGGGGAGTGCCTCTTTTTTCCATGCCTGGCCAGTGTATAAAAAATACATATACTCCTCTGCTAAGCGTATACTTTGAGGGACTGAGTCCGATTGTGGGGAATAGTGGAGGTTTGACGAAAGACTTTTATCTAGCCCACATCTTAGATCAACAGCCCCCAGTGATGCTCCCTGCAGAGGAGAGTCCGCAGATAAAAGTTGTTTGCTCAGATTCGTGTAAATGCCATGGTTGTCAAACCCAAGAGTAGGTTATCTTTTTTTTTTTTTTTTTGTATTTAGCTACGTTATCAGATGGTGTGATCTCACCTTGCGTTTGAAGGACAGACTGTCTCCATGGCAACGTGAAGTTGCTTTCCACCCCTATAAAAGTTTCCTGGCTCCTGTAACATCTTTTAAGATTTTGCTCATTTAAAGCCACTGTGATGTTGTGAACTGGCAACTGATTGCGTGTGCGATTCCACACACACGCTCAAATTTAATCCACTAAATTGATGATTTCCTTATTTGCCTATCTACTGTACTTATTACTTATTTATGTTGCACCAGTTTCAAATAAATCATCCATGATCCCTCTCAAAGGGTTCATCATTTAAATGCCAATACAACGGTTAACTGAATGTACCAGTGCACCTGTATTGTCTGAGAAGAAACGGAAACTAAAGGCCACCCATCATTTCTCCCTTCCACACAGGTGTTGTAGTCTGGTATTTGATCCTGTTGTTTGTTAATTGCGTCAACTGTTTTTGTGACGAATAGATTTTAAGAAGCCAGACGTGTGTGTGAAGATATTATCTGCATTTGTAGACTGAAACGGTGACATGGCCAATTCTTTCTACTGTTGATTTCGTCGCCTCCACATTGACTGTCTTTATTGTCATCTCTCCCAGGTCTTGTCAGGCTGTGCCATCATCGTTCGGGGCCAGCCTCGAGGTGGCCCACCCCCGGAGCGTCAGATCAATCTCAGTAATATCCGAGCTGGGGCCATGGCCCGTCGAGCCGCTCAGGGCCAGCCCGACACCAAGGACACCCCTGATGAGGTGAGCAGCTCTATCCCATTGTGTTTGTTTGTTTATATTTGTGTGTGTGTTTGGCAAAGGCAGAACAAGGTCCCTCTATGTCGCCCTGCAGAACACAGAACTCTGATATTCCAATTTGGTTGTCTTTGTTTTTACTGTGGTTGAAGATTTACCTTTTGGAATTCTTGTCACATGGCTTTGCTTAAACTTATTTCCATCCAGCAGTTGTAATTATGTATGAATTGTTATTCAGGCCATGCTTTATTGTACAACTGATTATGTAGCCTAGAGATAAACATGTCAATTCTAAATTGAGCTTGAGGCTTGATGTAATTTTCTTTTCACTCCTTTTGAAAAAGTCCCTCAATGTGTTTATCACAGCCAGACCATACTACTGTCTGTTCTGCTGCCTGTGTTTTTGTTGTATAAATATATTAGTATCTGAAGGTTGCAGGACTGAAATTTCTGCTTTTTTTTAAAATTTGAAATGCATTTCCAATTAAGCTTCGACAGACGGTCATGCCTTTTTACTTATCAGATGAAAAAACTAAAGGAATAATCCATTTGAATCGGCTTACAGAGATAGTTCGCTTTAAGCAAGATAGTATCTTATTGAATTGTGTGTTGTTGCAGCAGTAGGCTTCTACTAGTTGTTCTACAGATAAGTCAACATTCACCTTTTTATTAGCGATAAGTGATTCACTTTTGATATGATTGCCCGTATGGAAGAGTACATTAATATTCCTCTCTATTGCAGCCGTGGGCCTTTCAAGCCAGAGAGTTCCTCCGGAAGAAGCTAATCGGCAAAGAAGTGTGCTTCACTGTGGAAATCAAGACCGCTTTGGGCAGGGAGTACGGCATGGTCTACCTGGGGAGAGGTGAGTGGACTGTCGCACAATCACAAACTGGTCTGAACAATGGGAAAAATACTCATTCCATAAATGTTCCTATTCCCTTTTTAATTTATTAGCAGTTAATTTTTTTTTGAAGAATAAAGCAAAATCATATGAGAAGGAACAGGTTATACTGAGTTCAACATACCTGTGACGTGGAAGTCATTACTGCGTCTCAGTTACAGTTATTGCCACTCAAGGGGTCTCCCCAAAATTCTGGGTTATGATTGTGCTGTCACAGAATTGTGTATATTTTGGGCTAAAATAGCATTAGAATTTGTTAGATACCTTGTTTTTCAAATAGTTAGGTACAGTGCTGTAGAGTATTTTTCAGGAAAGTTGTATCAGCTACAAGTACGATTTGAACTGAGAATTGTTTGTAACCAACCGTTAAATCAGTGCACCTGCAAAATGTCATATATGTGTACCTATATTTCCTCTTTATCCGAAATGTCAGCACTCATGATTGCCTCTTGTCTACTCAAATAACCCGACTTGAACTAAGTGCGATGTAATTCTAATCATACTGGTCTAAAAAAAAAATAAAAAAAATCAAGTTCCTTTTCTTAGGAAGTGTTTTTCTTTTCTTTCCTCCGTCCTCTCATTTTAGACACATCAGGCGAGAACATTGCTGACACTTTGGTGAACGAGGGCCTTGCCACAGTCCGCAGGGAAGGAATCAGGGGGAACAAGTAAGATTTTTACTTCTCTGACACCGAACCTGCAATGTATTACTGTTTGTTCGTTGACACGAATGGTTTGTATGCAGGGCGACTGGCACGACACTTTCTTCACAGTACATTTCCATGTGCTTGGTATTATTTTGTCAGGCGTAAAACATTCACTCTTAGATTATTTAGGCGTTTGCATGAAACTGATACTTATGTGGAAGGTTGGATTTCAATTCTGTCTGTGTCTCTGCTTTTTGGTAAGATGACTCAAAAAGAAAATAAATTTTAGATTAAATAGTTTGTGCCAATTAGATCCCACACAATGTGTGACTATAACAAATGTACTTTCTCTTTGGAATATCTAATTGTTACATATCAGTTTCTGTGGTATGTATTATATTTGTTATGATTCCAGTTACGTTGGCACGGCTCACCTTGCGGGTCTCATTATCCAAGAAACCGATCCCATCAATACTTTCCCTCCAAAACTGTTTGCTCATTCAGTGTGTGTGAAATAATGTTGGACCTCAAAGCTGGTTTGAGTTTGCAACTCTACACTTCGCAGAATGAGGAGGAAATCATTTTTGGCAACATGATGACATCTTCGTATAGCATCATAACAACTCTGCTAGATCTGTGGGGATATGTATATATTAACACACACACACACACACACACACACACACACACACACACACACACA
>CALSCE010000077.1:1935311-1945856 GCA_943593645.1 Bovichtus variegatus
TATATATGCGCAAGAAGGTTGTCAAATGAGTTTCTATGGCACTCATAGACACTCTGATCTTTTATAGATGTAACCTAGTTAATAGCAATATTTTAACTCGAGCTATCACAGCTTTAGTGCAGCTGTGTTCTTTAACAGTATTTTCATTTTTCAAAGCTGGTAAGAAGCCATTTGTGAAAGTTTCAATATCGGCTTCACTCAGCTGCAGGTTTCAGTCGCAGGCCAAGTTTCTAACTGTCCTTATAAAGGGATATTTCAACCTTTTTTAAAATGACCATTTGTATATCAATTACTCACTGCGTATTACCTTGAATTCTTGAGGAAAACCCCTGGGAGAATGAAGAAAACGACCGAAAACAGAGTAAATCAACAACCGCAAAACTATATCAAACATCCCTTTACAAACTCTCCCACACTTTGTACAGTATAATCCAAGTCTCATTTATCCAGTCCAATGCTCACTACTTCCCAAATACTATGCATTTTTGCTAAAACCGTGCTATTTAAAACACTTCCTCCACTACCATGTCATGCTTGCGCAGGGACGCTGCGGGTCTGGTGTTGCTTTTAAGGTTTTCAGCCTTCACACTGAGGCTGCCCCGAAAGAGAGGGAAAATATCGGTGCCATATTCACAATTCTCATTGGCTAAAAAACTGCAGCAAAAACTCAAATGGATCAAAGTCAAACAATCATGTTGTAAGAAGGCTGTACAGCTAAATTCTCACTCACTACATATATAGACCGCAACATATTGATTATTTATTTTATCTCTTAAACTGTTGTCCAAAGTTTGAAATGTGTTTTGTGGGTGTTTTCTTTTTATTGTGTCTTAAACTTTCCTTTTTGTGTGTGTGACCAGTCCAGACCAGGCCAGACTCTGTGAATTGGAGGACCAGTCTAGGGCTTCCAAGAAGGGCCTGTGGAGTGAGGGCGGCGGTACACACACCATCCGCGACGTCAAGTACACCATAGAGAATCCCCGCAACTTCGTTGACTCCTTGCATCAGAAACCCATCAACGGTAATGAGTTTGGGAGGAGCACGCAAACAGACACACTGACGCACTCGTACAGAGAAAGCTTGGCCCAGGAAACACGGACACATGGCCTATTAAAGCACACAATATTACACGTAAGCCTCTATTTTCCCCGTTAAAGCCACATTTGCAGGCTTTGTCGGAAAGATATTTAGTTCTAAATATCCACTTCAGGGTAATGGCACTACACTATATAACCCTTCGCCGGCTCATTCCTCCAGTCTCTCATCTCTGACCCTACCCGAGGTGTAATGTGCCCCTCAATTCATTTCCAGGCGACTGCCATTTACAGTGGCTCAGCTCGTTTCACTGGAGTGCAAAGGAGAAATGAACAGGGGAGGGCTTTTTCCTTCTTTTATTTCTTGTTCTTACCATTCATGAGAGACTGTCAGGGTTGTTTTGAAATTGGAAGCAGCAATCCAGCCGAAGCGCTTTAAATGTGCGTTAAGTTGCTGTGGTTGAAAACCGGAATACCAATTTCTCTCATCTGCTTATGCAGACACACACATACACGTATACAAGCACACACGTAATACACAGAAAGAAGGCATATAGAGGCTGAGAGCCCCCATCATCAAAATGCACATTTAGGCATGTAATACGTTTTTTACACAAGTGAGTCATCCTGTCCAATTTCTAAAAGTACTTTTAGAGGTCAGGAGCAACTGTTGGGTGATATGATCTTGGCGTAAAATACAACGCAATAGATCCAAAAGCTTTCCAAATAAATTGGCCTTGCTATGTTTCAGTATATATATTCACCTCTGTAGGCTTGAAAGGTGTCTGTAAAAAAATAAAAACGCACTAGAAACCTGTAGATTCCTTCTTCCTATAGAGCAATGGCTGCCACCCTGGCTTTCTTACGCCTACAGCAGTGAGTGTTTTGGTTGGATTACCACTTTTTAAGTGTACACAGTCGGCCTAGGAGGTCAAGACTTTCTCCTCTTCGAAAAAGTATGAGAGAGTGGCCCTTTTTTTTTTTTTTTTTTTTTTTTTTTAAAAGAGACCTCTAAGTTCCACTGCCGAAGAAAACACTGTTTTTTCCAGATCACAGCTGTTCTAGCTTTGAATTCAACGATTGCAATGCAGGGCATTGTTGACAATCTTCCCAGGATTATGGAAGATTCAATTTTTTTTTTTTTATTGGCCTGGCCCCGATTTGCCTTTTGGGCAACTTTCCTGAAAGTTTCAGATATTAGGTTTCACCCTGGACGTCTAATCATTCAGTCCTCACTACATTTCCCAGTTTGAAATCTAGTACTTATAAGCTCCTTCCAGCCCACAAATAAAAATAAAAAAAACAAGTGGAATCTTAGAGCTTGATGTCTGTATGGTCACCACAATTCGACCCACTCTCCTCTCTCTGCAAACATTTTTACATTCCGTTCTCCTTCCTCCCCCCAGCCATCATCGAGCATGTGCGTGACGGCAGTGTTGTTCGCGCCTTGCTGCTCCCCGACCACTACATGGTTACTGTCATGCTGTCCGGAGTTAAGGTAACCACCACCCACTTGCAGCTCTTACACATGTGGTGAACTGCTGAGCTAATGTATCGTTTTTTGGGAAAACTGTTTCCCAACTCTAGTTTGGAGTCTTGAGTAACAACATAAAGTGAGCAAATAAAATGAATACACAAATGGTTAACCACATGCATATAAAATGGCTGTGGTTTGACGGTTTCCTCCACACCACCTTCACTTTACTGTCCCAAAAGATAAGTATTTTGAGTTTTTTATATATATATATATAAATATAAACGAATAAAAAAATAAAAAGAAGATATTTAAAGAGTAGCAGCTAATTTTAAGTCTGTTTGTTCTACCAGTGTCATATCCACTCCACTAAATTTCCCCCATCAATCTCTTTCACCAAGCCAAGATCTACCAATGGGCCGCTCAAGATAACTAATCTTTTTTTTGAATTATTTTTTTTTATCTCCCACTCAAAGATATTACATCCACTTCAAGGTGTTCTTTGTCTCATTGTTCAAAGGCTCGTCTGCGCCTGTTGTGTTTATATCTGCCTGGTGTTCTGCCACACTCGAAGGACAATACAGATAGCAAGTCTGCAAGGTGACATCTGTTAAAAGCACTACGCAGAAGAAAACCGATTGTATCAAAAGAATGTGTTCTCAAAAAGAATGTCAAAAAGAGGCACTGGTTGATTGCTGGGAATTCCGCTAGACAAACTGTGTCCTTCTCTTCCATTGGGGATGTAATCTAATCGGACACATGTCCCATTGCTCACAAAAGACTTATCGATTAAGTCATGATTATTATTGTGTCACTGTGCGTTTTCTTTCTCTCCAGTGTCCCACGTTCAAGCGGGAAGCGGATGGTGCAGAGTCACCAGAGGCATTCGCGGCAGAGGCCAAATTCTTCACTGAATCCCGCCTTCTGCAGAGAGACGTTCAGATCATTCTGGAGAGCTGCCCCAACCAGATCATACTAGGCACCATCCTTCACCCGGTAAGACACGGGAGTTGGCACCCGGTGCTGGAAGTGTCCTTTTTTTTATTCAGGCTTTTCTTGTCTCATTAACTGTGCTTTTGACTGACTATGTTTTCCCCACTGTGTCAGAATGGTAACATAACAGAACTCCTACTGAAGGAAGGCTTCGCCCGCTGTGTAGACTGGTCCATGGCTGTCTACACTCAGGGAGCCGAGAAACTGCGAGCTGCCGAACGGTACGCCACTGTAGACGCACAGAAAACACATTTTGTTGAGTTCGATTCTTCACGTTTGTCAAAATGTTGCTCAAAACAGTTGTATAGTGCCCGGGTCTTGAAGAGCTACACAGGAACTGTTTCGGCATTTCTTTATTTGATGTGTTGATTCCTAATAAAAAATACATTCAGCTGTTGCTCAGCTGAGAGATAAAAGTGTAGGAATTAACAATATCTTTGGTTCAGGAAATGACATGATGAATAAGGAAAGTACATGCATTCTTAAGCTATTGAAAATAATTGTGTTAATTAAATGGTATGCACATTTATACCACCATTACTTGAGATGATCTCACTCTATTGCTCTGCTGCAATGATATTCTCCCCCGACCATCGTCGCAGCAATGATTATAGGCTAATCATCTTGGAATTTTTGCACTTTAATGAGCTTTTGTAGCTTTTTCCAGCCAAATGGATAATTGTTATTCACTCGATTACGCCCTTTATGTCCTATGTATTTCTGGCTGATGTTGAGGACTACCACTGATGATGATTATGTGATTTTGTTCTTGGCCAGATCTGCTAAAGAGCGCAAGGTCCGCATCTGGAAGGACTACGTGGCACCCACAGCCAACTTGGACCAGAAGGACAGGCAATTTGTCGCCAAGGTGAGATCCTGAAGTGGCTTTTATATGAGCCGTGTCCCATTGGTGACGGTGCCGTCTCTAATTGGCCCTTTTTCTTTGGCCGCTAACATAATGTCTTTCAATTTGGATCATCTTGCTTCCATTGAACGTCCTAACGTATCTATGAACTACAGAGCAAAAGCAGCAGTACGGTATAAAACCTTTAGCATGACATGCAGACATTATCCAGCAGGAATGGCTTCTGCGCAAAGGGGAGGCCGGTTGTTTCCTTTGCTTCTATCACTTGATGTCTACTGCGGCGTTTCCAATTCTCTCCCAGCACTGCAGCAGAGGCAGAACCACTTTGAGGCTACTAACAAATTATATCCTCCTGACACCTTATTTTCACATCTTCACCCCCAACTGAATAAAACTAAAAACTAAAAAATCCCTTCACTTAGATACTAGGAGGAATGCTTAACAGCAACCTTGAAGCACTCCCCAGTCAAATTAGGGCCAAATCGCTGGCGTATGCTGTAGCAGCAGCACAGAACGACCCCCAAAAGCCAAGAAGTAGAGATATTAGCTTTGGAGGTTATTGGCCAGGGGCTATGGGGAAAACAAGTGTCCTTAATATCAAGTACACGGGAGTGCCTCCCTCCCTCCCAGTTGTCAGGACGCATTAGCTCAAATCAAGTGAGATTGACGCCTTCGTACATTTTGTTAATACACTTTAACTGTGAGCTGACACATTCAAGTGTCCACGTTGTAGCTTTAATGTAGTAAAGCAACTCCGGCCTTAAAACATCAGCTTTAAATCTGTTTCCCTCTGTGTGCATTTTGACGATGGCTTGCACGCCACCCTTCCCTTCAGTTGATTTTTTTTTTTTTTTTCTCTGAATAGAAAAAAAAAAAAGAGAAAAGTTTAATACCTCCTGAAGTTTATCTTTTGTCTGTGTTTGCTCCCTCCAGACCCTGAACTTTTAAGACCCTGAAAAATTCATGGCTAGCCTGAGGGTTACATAAAAGGTGTTGCTTTGGAAATCTGCTTACAGAATGAATTTGATAAACTGCACACGCCATAAAGAAGGCGCAAAAAGAAACTATGCGTTTGTATATTTTTTTTTTTCCTGAGTCAGAAGCAAAAGGCTAGAGAAAGGATAAAACATTTATATTATCAGTGTGAGCTGCTCTCAGATCTCTCTGAACCCCCTCAATAAGAGAGGGTTGGATGTGGGCAGTGGGGGTGGGGGGGGGAGAGTAAGGGAACATTTGGTGGTGAGCTCCGGAGGGTGTATGAAAGAGGAAGAAAGAAAGGTAGAGGGCTGAAGATGAAATTAGAAGTGTGTGTGTGTGTGGGTGTGTGGGGAGACTTAAGGGGAAGAAGGATGAAAAGACATGAGAAGTGAAAGTCAGTGAATTATCAAGATCCCTGAAACTATGCGTGTCCTCTCTCTGGTATCCTGGCACAGTGTCTTCTTTTTTTTTTTTTTTTATTGCTACGGTACCGCACTGCTGATGCCCCCACTTAAACCTTGAGGCGCTTTTTGATCTCTGCAGGACTTTTCTCTGTCCTCTGCTCTCTCCTAAAACCCACAGAGGAGCTCTGCCCCATGTCAGCTGCTGCGGTGTCGTCTGTTTTTGTTTGGGGAATAGAAAGACGTCTCCTGCGCCATGCAGACTTCTCCAGATAATCACCTTTTTATGGAGTGTATGTGGTTAATCTTGAACCATTTTCTGTAACATAAATATGATCTCAGATTAGGGATGGGACGAAATTGGTCTCGCAAAAGGTTGATCATGGTGAATTTCTACTATAGGGATAATCGTGAATATCCTCACACGAGTGACTTGAAAAAGCTGTCTAGCTCGCCATCATGGTAGAGAAGTTGAAAAATACAGAAATGATTATGTAACGTTGCTATTTTTCATTTATTTATTCATCCTCAAGCAGGGGAACCTTATGCTTTTATGATTATCTTGTTTAAGATGATCATAAATCACAAAAAAAATATGTCTACTAAAAAAGATGCATGTCCTATCTGTGATGCAATAACAATCTTAGTTTCTTAACAGAATGTAAGACAGTGACTGGAGTATGTTTTTAGTGCCGTTTCAAGAGTTTTAAGCAGATTTTTTGAGGATTGAGATTTTCGCGTGCCTATCTAAGACGGCTTGAAAAGTTGCAGTAGGACCACGTGACTCCGAAAACTTTTAGTTAAAAGCGGCAGACGTCATGCTGACCCTGCAACTGCTTGAGCCATTTTAAAGCTTAGAACATATTGGACAGGCTAAGGTTACTCAGGCCTGTCATTGCGCCTCCATACTTGTCCCTGTGACATTTGTCGGCACCTAATACTGCAATGGACCGACTCTCCCAGGGACACATCTATCCATCAATCCCATCATCATACACTCCTCTCCTCTTCTCGTCCACTCTGCTTTTCACTTCTTATTATCTGAGTGATGGATAGAGTGGAGAGGCAGGAGCAGGTCCAATCCCCACAAGTCAATCCTGCTGACGCATCTCCCTTTTTGACTGTCTCGCCTCTCTCTCCTCGCACCTCTACTGGGACTGGAGAAGTGGATGTAGGCCATGCCCCAATAGTCTTCCTCTCCTTTCCTTTCCCTTGCCCTCCCCTCCTCTCCCCTGGGTAACCATCGACCTGCAGGGTGATGGATCAAAGGTGACGTGGTGTAAACCCCTTCACCAGCCTCTAATCACTAGCTTGTCAGGAACACTGCTACTGTTACTTTCAGGTTGACCAAATCCATATGAATATGGTAGTTAAAATGTAAAACGAGGTGTGTATTTGTGATGTTTTAGGATTATGTGAAGAGTATGAAGGTGTTTTGGCAGTAGTGTAGATGTCTCTCTTTGTGAAGCAGTTACATATGTGAAATATTTTCCCTCCTGTAAAGGCTCGATGTATTTTTAAGCATCCGCACCAGCGATATCCAAGGCCGGTTATCTCAGGAACACAATGAGGGAATTTCCTTCAATTTGGCACAAACGTGCACTTGGACTCAAGGATGGCCTGATTAGAATTTGGTGGTCAAAGGTCAAGGTCATGTTGACCTTTTTTTACAAAAAACATTTTTGGCCATACATCAAGAATTCATACGCAAATTATGCACAAATTCACACATGTATGTAAAAGGATAAAATGGGGGAAGTGATGACATTTTGGACGGACATGGATGTAAACTGCAACTTGACTAGTTGTCGGAGGCATACAACAGCAAGGCGGTAATTCTAGTTTTATAATGGAATGATTTTCTCACACTATGATCATTTTGTATCCTGTTGCCACTTGGACAGCAACAGGAAACACTGACTCAGCCAGATACTGGCGTTAAACATAATATTGCACTGAAATTGTCACAACATTTTAAAGGTTGTGCTTTTGTTTGGATGAAACTCCAATATAAATGTATTTGCCGGCCTATGTTGGGAGTAAGCAGTGCTCTAATGTACTGGTGCATAAGAGCATTTGAAGGTCCTGCTGGATAGAAGGAGAATAGTACACTTAAGGGTTAAAAAGGAAAAGAGATGGCATGAGGGCCTCTTGGCTGTTAGTATACTGCATGCCCCAGTTAAAATAAGTCAGACAGAATGGTTACAAGGTCAGACGTCTTCTTTGAAATTAAAAAGTCACTTTTGGGGGAAGATGATGAGAAAAGGGTATATTGGTCCGTGCCCCAGTTTAAAACCAGTCAAGCGATTGGGTCAGAAATTCTCTCTCGATATTCGGTACCTGTCCCAGGATAATGTCCCCACCAAGCATCATATGCGCCGCAGCACCCATGGGCTATATGCCAGCATAAGGTGTTGAACATCACAAACGCCACTAGTTTATTTGAAGCCATGTCATTTGGGTGAAAAATCCTCTCCACTGGCAGCGACGCTGAGACACTGCCATAGGTGTTGCTGCTTTTGCAGGAGAGGATGTGACACGAGTAATGAGTAAGTCCTGGCTGAGGCCCTTTTGCTCGGCCCTGTGGTTAAAAACCAACTTAATGGATTCGACTGACAACCAAGCTCAGTCCCCGACGGTAGCCAAGATGCTCCTTTTCTCTGTGACTGATCTTGGCCACTGCAGATGTCATGTCAGCCACGGGCAGAGGGTGGCAGTAGATCCCCACCTCTCTCGTATCAGATTAGACCAGTGAGTCATGCTGCCCGCCTATTTGTCTTCTCTGCCTGCTCACTCGACCCCTCATGGCAGCTACTTTGCAAAGACTTTTTTTTCTCCTCTATTTTTCTATCTATTCTCCATCTCTTCCTCCGTCTCTGTTCTTGTGATATTTGCCGAGAGATTACACTCCGTCTTTCTGGCTCGCTCCATCTTTCTGTTCCTCTATCTCGGTGTGTTGATCTGTCCTCCTTCGCCTCTCTCGTCTCGCCTCCTCCGGCTGATAATTAGCCAGTAAATGCTGAGCCATTTTCTTCCGCTCCTGCCACATTCTCTCTCTTGCACTTTATTTACTTGGGCAGGCCACAAAATGACCTTGTTACAGTGTGAATTTGTGTAGGCTGGTGTGCGTGCCTGTGTGTATGTCGCCGTGTGCATGCATGCTCCCCCTCGCACTTACTCATTGCACCTCTCCCCCCTCTCTGACTCCCTCCTGCTCCCTATGTCTCTGTATCTCTCCCACTCAGCTCAGTGATTAGTATATGATGTATTTTGGCTGCTGTTGTGGGCAGCCTATTTAGCATGTGGGCTGGTCTAATTTCTGCTCTCTGGTGGCAAATGCAATGGCAGTCTGATTTTGTTTTCATGGAATAATGAATCTCCCAAAGAGCCTAATACACCTGGATCTGTGTCTCTGCATACGCGCCATCATAAAGGTTCAACTCAAATCTGAATAACTCAACAAAACAAAAAGGATTTTTGGTTATTTTGCTTTTTCTACCACACACACACACACCCACACGGTCCAAATTGTGCTCGAAACATGGCTCAGACCTGCATCTCTCACTTGAAGGACTTTAGCTCGAGCGCAGCCTACATATGAGCCACATTGTGAGTGATGATGAGGCCATTTAATGCACATGTGGGTGGCAACATGTGTAGGGCGATTGATTTCTCCGTCTCTTGCAAGCGGCCTACTTAAAGGCTCTGGGCTTGGATGCCTCCTCCATCTCAGTCACATTATACCCCCAATCTGTCTTTCTACTTGGAAGGGCTCGGGCACACAGAACTGCACACGCATAGATTGGGCTGAGTTCGACACGTGTGCTTTTCTTCCCTGGGAAAACCGACGCTGTAGTCATATACTCGACATTTGCTCGACTGATGCTCTGGTGAAATGTAATCTAACAGGTGTAGCTTTGAGAGTCTATAGTCTTGTGAACCGTACCTGCTATGAATTGTGGCTGCTTGAGAAATAACATTTAAATGCCAAACATAAATTAGTCTGTGTCTTTTTAGTTACACTTGTAAAGGTCTCCAGAACAAAGTGCTGCCAGACAGTTTTGTTGTGCAGAGGGGCTGTGTAATGCTTTACCAGTCTATCTTTAACAGGATGTTTGTGTTTTTTAAAGCCGTTTCTCTTTCACTCTGTGTCTCCCTCCCCTCCCTCCTGGTGCCAATCCCCCAGATATCCAAACGTCCTCGCTCTGTCCTCCAAACCTCGGCGGCCTTCTGGGACTACTTAGCCCGCTTACTTACTCAGTCACTCAAGGATCAGTCTTTCTTACCTCGCTCTCCGTGGCTTCTGCTCGTGACGGCACACAATCTGCACTGTCACTCTGCTTCCGCCTTTTTGAAAAGATCTCTTCCTCTCCATTTATCCTTTTACCTGCTCCTTCACTTCCCATCTTTCTTTCAGTCTATCTGCTCACTCCCCAAAATGCAATGCCAGTCTCTTTGCTCCAACCCTCCTCCATCCTGCGGGGCTCTGATGCTCTGGTTTAGTTTTCTCCTGAGGGATTACCATGTTTTTTGGACCCTTAAATTCATTTCTTATTGAGTTGCTTCCTTTTTGGTGCTTTGTTCACCCGGCAATGTTTGTCCCTCTGTGTTTATTATGCTCAATTCCTCTCCTCTCTTCTTCTGTCCCTCTAGGTGATGCAAGTGGTCAACGCTGATGCCATGGTGGTGAAGCTCAACTCCGGAGAACTCAAGACCATCCACCTGTCCAGCATTCGGCCCCCCAGAATTGAGGGAGAGGTACAAATAGACTTGTGTGTCTGTGTGAGTCGCCTGTGCGTT
>CALSCE010000077.1:1945956-1965937 GCA_943593645.1 Bovichtus variegatus
GAGAGGTACAAATAGACTTGTGTGTCTGTGTGAGTCGCCTGTGCGTTTACAGCTTTGCACAGAGCGAGAGGCTGTGTGTGTGTGTGTGTGTGTGTGTGTGTGTGTGTGTGTGTGTGTGTGTGTGTGTGTGTGTGTGTGTGTGTGTGTGTGTGTGTGTGTGGGTGTGTGTGTGTGTGTGTGTGTGTGTGTGTGTGTGTGTGTGTGTGTAAGCATGTATATATGTGCACGTTTTCACAGTCTTGAAGTGCTTCGGAGTAAATGATGGGAGTCTGGAGGGGAGGGGGGAGGGATCGATCTGCCTCGCTCTCTGCAGTGCTGCAACCACTGGGTGTGTGCAAGTGTCTCACTGTGTTTGCATGTGCCTCAACTGAGGGGCGCCACCAAGTGGTCAAAATTATTCCCACGGTCATTTAGAGAGACGAGACTAATGTGTCAGGGAAGAGAAGATGGCATGAGCTCTGGGGAAGCAGAGAGAGAGCGAGAGAGAGAAATATTTTTGAAATACGTAAAGAGCTTGTGGTCTTGCACGGTCAGCCCGTTCATTAGAAGCTCCACAGAGACGGGTCATGTCACTGCTGCCTCCGATGTCTTGCAATTTTCATTTTAAGTCACAAGCTCTTTATGTATTTCAAAAATATTTCTCTCTCTCGCTCGCTCTCTCTCTGCTTCCCCAGAGCTCATGCCATCTTCTCTTCCCTGACACATTAGTCTCGTCTCTCTCTAAATGACCGTGGGAATAATTTTGACCACTTGGTGGCGCCCCTCAGTTGAGGCACATGCAAACACAGTGAGACACTTGCACACACCCAGTGGTTGCAGCACTGCAGAGAGCGAGGCAGATCGATCCCTCCCCCCTCCCCTCCAGACTCCCATCATTTACTCCGAAGCACTTCAAGACTGTGAAAACGTGCACATATATACATGCTTACACACAGAAGTCGACTTTGCTAGAAGTCCCGTCCTCCCCCCCCCCCCAATAATCGAGGCATTTATTGACTTTAAAATGAAGCCCTTTTCATCATCACTATATACAATTGAAACTGGCATTGCTTACTCTTCCAAAAGCCTAACGCCATGTATTTATTGTGGAAAAACAGGGTTGCCATGGATCCTTCAAAAGGCATTGAATTAATAATCCTGGAATAAAGCCTTAATTGGTATTAAAGTGCCTTAAAAAAATCTTTCTTAAAAATACTTGGGAAGGAGGATTTTATGAACGTTACTTTTTTCTGACGTCGTATTTCAAAATCTCAATAGTTCGTAACATCTATTAAAAAAAAAAGAAAAAAAAAAAGAAGATAATTTACCGAAATTCCTCTCGCATTAACGTCACGCCGATCCGGATAGCGGAAAAATGCGCTTAAGAGTTGGTCCTAAATTTCATTCCGAGTGGCATTTAAGAAGTCTTAAATTTAACTTGCCTTGAGCTGCAGGAACCTTGAAAAAAAAAGAGTAATCAATTTTCATTTCTCAATTACCCTTGGTGTCTAAGTCCTCTAAAATGCTATAATTTTCTAAATAACAGACTGAAAATGTCTGAAAATGTCACTCCCATTAATTGGAACGTTCAAACCGGTAGTCATCTTTCTTTTTGTCGCATATTTCGAATGAAACCCTTTCCTCTCTTTGTTTAACACGTCTGAGGCTGTTTGACAACCATTTCTCTCGTCAACACAGTGTTTACTATAATATCCTTTTATGAGCAAGTCTTGTCTCGCGTTCCCCTGTTCAAAGAGGTATGAGACGGAGAGGGTGTTGTGCTTCTGTCTAGGAAATAGTTGTAAATAGTTGCGGAATGTCTGCAACAGACCTTTATTTTTTTTTCCCGGTTTTGATTGCTTTTGCTTTTTATTGACTCCCCTCTCCGCTTGTCTTCCCATTTTATGGTTTACTCTCTCCCATCTTTTCCTCTTTACTGTTGTCTAGTTTTTATACTCTAACCTCTCTCTCCGTCCTCGTCTCCCTCTCTCCCCTGGTGTCGTTAGTGTCTCGCATCATTAAGAGACTGCTTTGTATCTCTCCCTCCCTCCTTCTGTTCTCTCCTCTTCTCCCTTCTCCTCCACAGTCACTTTCTCCTGCCGTCCTTTCCCTCCGGGTGTGCAGTACAAGCCGTGGTCAGATTGTTGACCTGCATCGGTGCCCTTCGTGTGTGTTTTATTCTCCTTAGCTCTCTGTGGTTGTAACAAGCTTGTGGGCAAAAACATCTCTCCATTTTGTCTCTCTTCTCTTTCTCCTGTTCCTTGGATTTAACTCTTTTCTGAGTCCTTGCCGCTTTTTGGAGCTTCTTTCTTTCTCACACGTTACTTTAAAAAAAAAAAAAAAAAAGAAAAATAGTTTTACCTTCCTTTCCTCCTCTTTATATTCTTGTCTTGTCTATATTTTTCCATCTCTGTCTGCCTTTCAGTGCCCGTCTGTATTCTGTCTGTCGCCCTGTCTTTGCCCTCACCAGATGCTTCGACAGTATGTGTTTTGTGCTTCATTACACTGTTGTATGTTACAGGGAGCCTGGGAGAGTGAGCCCAGATGTGAATGTTTGTGTGTGTTGAGTCGGTGTTATATTGGCACAGGGTTGTATTGCTATTTCCTGCACTTCATGCATATTTAATTGCTCTTGTTTGGTTGTGTGATTTTTCATGTAAATAACCTGCATATTTCTCAAAATCAGTCCATCTGGGTCCAGCTCTTCTGGGCTAGTAGAGTTGCATATGTAGAAACCTGGATAAAATATTATGAGCCCGGTAACGCAATGTTCATCTTGAACTAGGAAGATTATGTTCAAATGTTGCATTAGTTTGTTTACGAAAGTGCACTAACATTTTTAACACTAGACTGGAGTGAAATGATATCAAGAGAATGTATGCAGGTTATCATTTAAATTAAAACATGCAAGACAACCGGAGTCATAAGATTTGACCTATATCATAGCCTGTGCTTCCTATAGGTAAGAGGGGCCTTTTTTGGTACTGCAGGAGGACATTCTTTTTTATTTTTTTATTTTATTTTTTTTCTTGTAGGCGATCTTACATAAAAAAAAAAAAAAAACTGCTGCTGCATTTTACGTTTTGATGAGGGTTGTTCATGGTGCTGCTGCCGGTGCTGTTAGTTGGCTAGTTATTTCTGTCTGTAAATATCTGCCTGCCTTCCTGCCTGTAGTGCTGTTGGCCTCGGCTTTGAGTGTTGTCGCTATGGCAGCAATGCAGAGTTGCGATGAGCCCTTTGACTGTAAGGTAGGATAAAGGCAACTGAAAGGGAAGCACTGAAATGTCTCTGATATCTTAACTAGGCTTGGAGGGAACCTATTCTGTCGTACCTTCCGGACACTGAGGAGTGGCTGTAAACGGAGAGTAGCCGGTCCAGACCAAGTGAGCCTGGGCCGAAGTTGGCGCTAACTTCGGGGCTAAACCCCTTCCCTTAAATCAGCAGGTGGCAAGCATGAGTTGTACAATTTGCTGACAAATATCCTAAACTGTACACACACACTGCACTGCTGGGTTCATGGCTATAACGTCACACCCACAGTTCACTCGCTAACGTTACGCACACAACCCACGCACTGGTTATTCCTTATAGGAGTTTGACACTTGTATAACGCATGTTGTTTAAACATCTTAAAAATAGCCCACATAAATTTTTTTAAAATAAAATCCCAGGTGCTTAGGCTCTGCAGTGAGTCCACTTTGGCATTGTTTTATGTTCATGCATGGGATTGAGAATTTTATGTCAAGTCTCATTTGCCAGCTGGACTTGTGTCTGATCACTAAATTAGGCAAGTGAGCTGTTACCTTAGGCAAGCAGGGGAACTTAATTTCATGCCCTGTCTAAACTCCTTTTACAGATGCAGATATAGTAGTTCACATTATATTATTGGAAGCCATTCTAGACATTGTAACTGTTAATTTTTCCTGTCATTACTATCGCTTGAACAATTTTTAAAGGCAATGAAATTGCCCATTTAGCACCTCCCAAATGTTGCCGTTCACCTGCCAAAGTATGTGTAAAGAAGAAACGCTTGCCAGCCAATGGCCAACAGCTGTGGGTAGGCATTTTTCCTTTTCCTCCACCATGCCTAAAGAAAAATAGTGTCGGTGCACATGTAGGAGGCCTACGTGCAGGGACAGCGCTGCACAAACTGACAACTGATTTCTGTGAGGTTGTAAGCAGCAGGGATGATTCCCTACCACACAGGTCACAGCAGGTACCTCTCAGCCACAAGCGCTACACAAACTGACATCGTGTTGGCTAACATTGTCTCGAGTGAGCTGGCTTCTTGCTTACAATGCAGCAGACAGACACAAAGACGTCGTCACGGTTTGCAGCACAGCTTACAAACGCGCGCGCGCGCACACACACACACACAGTGACATGCTTGGTTAAGCTGCGTTAGCCTATGTCAGGGAACATCTTGGAAATTGGAGTCAGCATGTGCACAAACATGGATTACACACATGTGATGTATGCGTGTGTATATAGAGCCACTCCAGATGTGCGTGTGTGCGTGTGTGTGAATCTCTAGAGGTCTGTGGGGATTTTCTTGTGCCAGTTGTTGTTATTGTCACTGTCCGTGTGGATGTGCCTGTGCACTGGTTGACCGTGTATTCTGCAAGCAAGGCCATTTATGTGTGTGTCTGGGTGTGCGTACTGATCGGGGGGGGGAAGCGAGGTTAGATGCAAAGTACCAGTGCACTGACGAACTGTGACCGTTCCTGCCATCTCCTCCTCTTCCTCCCATCTCCTCTGGTTTCTTTTAGTCTCCTAACACCCCCCCATCTCGTGACTATACTAATTGTGCTCAGGGATTGGTGGACCAATAATGTGTGTGGCTGCAGCAAAACACAGGACACATAGACTTCCTCCCTTGCTCTCCTCTCCCTCCTTGTTCCTCTCATTTTGCCTCCACTCCTCCCCAGTGTTACTGCTGTGGCATATCTTCAGATGTGAGTTATTTTGAGCTCGGGAGTTGGAGTCAGCTTTTTCTTCTCTCGCTCTCCTCCTTCCTCTTCCCCCCCCTCCCCCCTATTTATTTTTTATTTTTTGCTCTCTTTCTCTGTTTTTCTCTCATGTGCAGCAGGACAAACCCAGCGTAAACACGAGTAGAGATGTCAATGTTACTCAGTGACTCACTGTTACACCCACTCACTCACTCACAATCGGTGTGTTTTGGATGCACTTGTGTGTATCTGCTCTGGCGATGTCTCGAGTGTTTGTGTTTGCGTGTGTGTCTCTTGCATCATAATGCATCTGTGTGCCTATGTGGTTTAAGTAGGGTTAAGGACAGTGCTGATGGAGCACATAGAGAGGTCAACTCACTGTCCTTATATAAGGCAACACAATGACTGGCTCATCCCCACGCTACTCCATACAGCCCTGCCTACTCGTGTAACCTCTCTACAGGCCACCTTTTGTGTGTGTTGACTTTGTAGATGATTTTAGTCGGTACTGTCTGCTGCCGCTGCCTCCCATAACCACCCGTCTAACTCTCTGCATCTCTTCCCCTTCTCTCTCTTCTTTGGTCTCCTTCTCATTTTTTTACATTCACATTATTAGGTTTATTTTTATACTGGAACACTGATTAGCATTTCTGTAAATACGCAGTTTCAGCACAGGCCTGAAAAGTCTGGCAAAGTGTGTAGGCAGAATTTGACAATTTCCACATCTTCATAACTATGTGAAGAACATCAGAATGTGTATATACGTCTGGAAGGCTTGTCACAAAACAAATGACTACATACTTGTTGTCGGTGCACAGCTGCTCTTGTTTCACATATTGTTATTTTGAGCAGTTGCTATACAGTAGTATGTTTTGGTTGCTCGTGTCTGCACATAATGAATTCGATTTCACATCTACAACTGCAGTCAAGACATCAAGGTCCTAAAAAAAAAATAAATAAAAGGTGATAGAATATGGAAATAAAAAATGTGTTGTAATGCAGTTAGTAGTGTAGGGCAGGATGCTTAAAGACGATAAAATAAAAAACACTGATAAAGAAATCATCCAAATGCTGTCAAGTTTGTACTTGTACCATACAAGAAAAAAAACATGTGGGACCATAAGACAGACAGGTAGGAAGATAAAAGCTAACAAACGAGTCCCAAAACTGCAATATGAAAGACATAAATTGGGAGCAGGCGTGGGAGATTATTGGAATTCTGGTTCAATCTTTTACATTTGTGTGATTATTTTTGTGCTGACTTGCCGTGACGTTTCAGAACGGAAACCACTTTCATCATGCAAATGTCACTGTAGGAATATCATTCACGAAGTTTGATTTATTTTCACTTAAAATTTGAATAGAATGCAGTGTTACGATAGCTGAGTCTTTTAAGCAGACGGACCCATCCGTGTGGCTTCTCTTTTCTTACACTCCTATTTGTTTTTGTCTCTTCCCTCCTTCTCTCCCTCCCCATTTCTGTCCCCATCCTCCTAATCTTATGTCTGACCATGTGTGTGCCCTCAGCATGCTCCTATCCTTGCATGGCATGCTTTGACCTCAAGTTTGGGAGGACGATGACGGGGCGGGGGGCGGGGGGCGGGGGGGAGGGTCTCCCACTTTGTGATTCACTTGTGCATTAGTGGCCGGGGCGAGGAAGATTGGTAGCATATATCCCTCCTCACTATTGGGGGAATTTTGTTTTGCCCCATTGCACTATTTGGCTGACACTGTTGGAAAAGCAAGGATTTGGCTTGCTTGAGTTTGTGTGCAAGGGGAGGAAGGTAACCAAAGGCTGTGTTAGAAGATCCAGGACGAGCCGGGGGCGGCAGTTGCTCAGTCTGTAGGGACCTGGCTTGGGAACTTCAAGTCCCAGACTGGACCAATACTACTTGGATTATTACTAGGAATAAGGTTAAATGCAGAGAGTGACATTGAGACTCGCAGCAGGTGTATGCTGTGTGCATGTGTGAAATCATATTTGACCAGAGGCCATTTAGAAATTGCCACTTTGTGTTTGAGGCTGCAATATGTTTTTATATTATCCAGTGTAAGCTGTGCAAATGCTTATATGTGCCTTCAACAATTACAATATATTTAGCAATATTTTAGTTTTTTTTTTTTTACATTTTTTTTAAATTTTTTTTAAATTTTTTTTTTTTTTAGGATGTAGCAAAGCAGTTGTCTGTCTACTGGTACAAAAATAAAGAAACGCAACATATGAAATCGCAGTGTTGCCGCCTTACTCGCTGCTTTAGCTCACTCTTTTTTGGTATGGCGTCCTTATTCATGACTGCACAATCACAACTTGGGCTGCAGCCTGTTACAGCTGTCCCAGTAAATGTACCTGCACCCGTCTGATAGCAGCTAATCATGAATCGAGTGGCTGTTTGTTGTTCTGGTTCTACAGGTAATTTCATTCTGAAATCCAGGTTCTCTCTAGAGTCTATGGTGGGATCAGTTCCAGTCAATTTAGTAATTACTTATTTTGTATTCTGGTATATGGACAATAATGCTGTGAATGTAGGGCTATTTGATTACATAAATTAGATTTTGTATTCTTGTACCATAACCAGCTACATCCTTCATGCTCCTGCTTCAGGAGGTCTCTCTCCACCCCCCTCTCTCCCACCCCCCACCCAATCCCTCTGCAGGCATTTAATGTTTATGCATGCGCAATTGAGTAATGTTGCTAGGCATACAGTAGTAAATGTTGACTGTTTGTCCGAGGCTCCCAGTGCACTGCTTAATCCAAAAATAATGTCCACTTTGTCTGGGACAACGCAACGTAAAGTAAGTCCTAATACTGTACACTCCCCCAACTCCACTGCCACACATCAGAAAGCATGACATGCTCCTGAGTCATGATTTCACCCTTGGAAGTTCCAGAAGCTGCAAATGCTTCCAGCTGTAGCATCCACACATGTGCAGCTCGGGCCCCTGCAGCCCTGCGACACTGTACATTCCAGCTAGCGTCATGCCTCTGCAATAGTCAAAGAAGATTCCTGAGCTTTAGCTGGTAATTTGGAACGAAGGGAATTTACCCCAAATAGAACAGAACTCCCCCCGAGGATAGTGAGAGCAAACTGTTGTTATTGGGTCACGGTTGAGACGTAGCAGAGACTCTCTCCTCTTTCTGTAACCTTGCTGCAACTGCAATATAACAGTTTGAGGATGGTGTAGACAGTTTGTCTTGTCTGAGTAATTTAATGATGGTAATGTTGTCCG
The DNA here is from genome assembly GCA_943593645.1 of Bovichtus variegatus. NCBI lineage: Eukaryota > Metazoa > Chordata > Actinopteri > Perciformes > Bovichtidae > Bovichtus > Bovichtus variegatus. Next base: position 1,954,113 of record CALSCE010000077.1, read on the forward strand.
TTTATCTCCGTCTGGAGACTGAATTTGAAATCGTCTCCATAGTCAAATAATTAGAATTGTCACGGTCTGTTTTCACATACTCGTCAAGGTGGAACAGCTTTGTGTACCTTTTTTTTTTTTGGTTTGATTGGCAGCGGGGCGCCTTTATTTTCAACAGTTTAAATTGCACTTAACTGTCGGGAAATGCTTAGTGCACCTTTTTTTTGAACAGCACTGCAACTGATGTGGACACTTTTGTAGCTTGAACACAACGCGGGTGGACCAGGCCCATTGTGAAATATTGGGCAGTTGTTGCAATCAATTGGCATCATTGATTCCTGCGACTGCCTGTGTTTTTAGTTGTAATATTTCCTCTCATTTTCTTGTTTTCTGACTCTTTCCCCTTGCCGTCTTCGATTTAGCCTCGCTCCGTTCCCCATAAACCTCCTCAAAGACGGAGAAGTACCGTTTGTCCGCCTTATCTGCTTCTCCACTCCTTGTGCCTAATTGTCATAGAGGGCTGGCATTTATACTCTTTACCCTCAGTGACATGGCTACCTTTCCACCGTGAAACCGCTTATTAGTTAAAAATGATTTCTCCTGTCTCCTTTTTTTATTTTTTTGTCTTTCCACTCCTCTCTAGCTCATTCTTTACTTTCTCCTGTTGAAGTTATCCTGTTGTTTTCATTGTCAGAATCCTAATGGCCTCCAAAACGGACTACTACCATGAATAGGCTGTGTGTTAAAGCCCCTCAGGATGCAAACACACCATCATCCAGTGTCTGGGAATTGTCTTAATGAATGACTTTAAGATAATATGGTCCAAAGGAAGGATTTCACCCAAGCGAGTGCCAGCTCGGTAAAAGTTATCCTCATCCCCAGCAATGGGCGGCTAAGTCCGCAGCTCAGGCACAAAATGCAGGATTCCTTGTCTGGCAGTGCTCCTAAAAGGCCCCATCATCCCACCGCAACTGACTTGGTAGGGATGAAAGACCCTGACAATAAGCCCCGACTGACACAAAATGGAGGACATCGGCTCTTGGCTGAGCAGTGGGGGATTTCCACTGGCCATGTGTGAGATTAACTCACCTCCGAGGTTCCATGCTGTGCTGACGCCGCTAGAGAAAGTGGAGAAGGATGGGAGTGAGGGAGTAAGAAAAGAAAGATGGAAAGCTATTAAACTCAAAGGTTATTACATTCCTGCCAAGGTTAAAGGAACTGGCTGGTACATTTGGCAGTTTTCTGAGCTCCTTTACAACGGCCCAATCCAGCAGGCCTTCTGTGCAGTCATGTTGAGACTTACTCTAAATATTAACAGTATTTTGGAATGAAAAATTGTCACTGAAACATTGCTTGGTGTCGGACTTTTTTTCCCTGGTTAACACCAACGGAGCCTGTCCCCACAAGATTTATCTTAAAGCCCTTAATGAAGCCATACGCGCACGCTCGAACATACAAACACATGCTCGCACACCCCGTGCTCCCCATGTGTTCTCTCCGCATCCATCAGCCCAGCTGTGTGCCACACCTGGCGGCTCCGAACAACTGGAGAGGCATTAAAAATGAATGGAAACCATTGAAGAGAAGAGGAAATGAGGAATTAACCCAACCCTGTGTGTTCATTTGGAAGAGCGTTACTTCTGTTTGTACGGCAGATAATGATGGCGTTCATGGAGGAGCGTGGGAGGGGCAGGGGTGGCGAGCACACTGGTATTGTCATTCATAGCCTCATTCCTCCTGTTGGCGCCTGCCGTTTATTTTCCCACTGCGTCATTGTCATTCGCTGTATTATTATATTCTATCCCGCCCCTACAAAGTGTGTGTGTGTGTGTGTGTGTGTGTGAGAGAATCAGCCTCCTTTTTGAAAATGCAAATGGGATCTATTTGTGTCCTGCTCCTGTCAGAGAGTGGGTGAGCGTATTGAGGGAAGTTTTTGTGTGCAGCTGTGCGAGTGTACGTGTGGCGACATCTGTGTATGCACATAGTGTTAGCTCGCCTTTGTGCATCAGTTTAACACAAAGTGTCTTTGCCTTGGCTGTTTGAATCTGTGTCCTTGGTAACTGTGTACTTTGATTTTGTTTTTTGTTTTTTTGGGAGGAGGGGGGGAGGGCAGTGAGTCTGTATTGACAGCGAGAGTGTTTGAGATAAGGTGTTTGTGCGACTGTGCGCGAGTCCAGATCCTCCCCGTCACAGCACTGAAGTAGAGGGGAAAGCGGGAACAAACGAGCCTACTGTGTGTCTCTGTGTGTATGTTTGTGTGTGTATGTCTGTATGCGTGAGGTGGGGGGGGGGTTGTTTTTGTGTGTTTGTGCCTGTTTCTCAGAGGTCTGCATCTGCAGCGGATATGTTAAGCCACGCAGTTTAGAAAGTGCAATGTGAATAATCTCTCTTCTCTGTTCTCTCTCTCTCCTCACATCCACTTCCTGACCCTTCTATCCAATCCCCCCCCCCTGTCTCTATTCAGGAGAAGAACAAGGACAAAGACAAACGTTTCCGTCCGCTCTACGACATCCCCTACATGTTCGAGGCCCGTGAGTTCCTGAGGAAGAAGCTCATTGGTAAAAAGGTAAGAACCAGTGACCGAAATGGAAAGCTCCCAATCACTTTTTTTGTCGCTCCCTGTGTGTATGTGAACCAACTTGATTTAGCTCTAATCTGCTTTTAATGAATTAAACAATAGCTCTAAACAGGGATTCCCCCAGTGGCTGTACATGCGCTCCGACACCCTTTTCCCCCGCACCGGTAGCCAAACACACATTTCTAAAGCCCTAAGCTAAGTATCTATTTCTCTCCCTCTCTGTTTGAATACCAAGTACTCTCGGTAGATGCCCTGTGGCTCGGTATTGGCCTGGACGCACCCTTTAAACAAGCAGTGTTGATTTCCCCCTCTTATGTCTATTGATCTACCGAGTGTGTACACCTAGGGGGCTGCTATGATTTACACACATCTGACCCGGCAGAAGCACTCGAGACACACGCCACTGCTTGAACATCTGCCTTTTTTGTGTTGAATTTCAATAGATGCACTATGAATCAAGGTTGGTTGTCTGAGAGAGAGCGAGCGAAAGAAACATTTAAACAGATTTAGATTAAATTAAGTGTATTGAAATGATTTGGGTATAACTATTTTCAGTGAGTGCTAGCTCTGTCAGTTTGCCAACTTTACATGTCAAAATAAAGTTTTACACCGGAGTCCCCTCAGTAAATCAGAAAAATGACGCCTACATTGTTGTCATTGAACGTACAGTGGCAGTAATGGCACAGGGAGAGAAGGCGGCTGTTGCTCACAGGCATGCCTGGAGCTGTTGTCCACCGCCTGAGTTGAATGATGGTTTATGTTTTTCCCAAATAGAAAAGTTTTACCACTTGTCAGACTCAGAGGGGCCGCATTATAATGGGAACCACGCTGGAAACGATTGGATTCTTTTTTTTTTTTTGGAAATAGAGTTTGTAAGTGCAGATTGTTTGGAAACTACGCCAAAATGATGCATTTTTGCACAATCATACTGAGAAAATGACATCCCTAGTCAGTGTTTTCTCATACATTCAATAATGTTTTGCAGCTGACTCCCAAGTATCAGATTTTGGAGCTTAAACCTCCACAAATCAATAGTCAGCGTTTTTTTTTTCTTTTTTTTTTTTTCCTTTCTCAAATCTCAACCCGTGTTTCTGTTGGACTGAGAATGTACCAAACAAATGTACACATTTCAGGGGTCCAAAGACAATACGTAGATGGAGGGGGAGAAAAAAAAACCATTCCTATCTCACACACTTTAACAAGTGTACAGCGTTGAAAGAACAAAACAAAAAAACATTTTGCAGTACAGCCTGATGAACACACAAACATACACCCACTCAAAGCCAAAAGCCAAGAGAGTTCCTTTTGGCATTCAGTTCAGGACTGAGATTCATATCTCTGTCCCAGCCTCTCATCACAGTCATTTTAATCATCCTCATTAATGTTTTTTTAATGACAGAAAATTCAGCCGTGAGCTGGCCTTTGACGAGTGAAGCGAGAATAATGATTCGGCTGTTTATTTGTGCTGTTTGTGTTGGATGAATAATGAGTGTGTGTGTGTGTGTGTGAGATAGGGATAGGGTGACTATAGCCTTGTCAAGGTGTAAAAAATGCTGTGCAAAATATGCCATTAGCATGGTGATATAAAAAAAACACACACATGCAAACCAACATCTGTCTACTGTGGCCATTACTCATGCTGGCACCAGTGGCAAGCAACCCACAGAAAGGGAACAATAAAAAATCAAATCAAACAATTCGGCGCATAATAACCATACCTGCACTAGGACTTGCACAAACATCTCACACTTCCCTGCGCCGTCATTAAACCACAAATATATGTATGTACATATATATTCTAGTATTAAAATTGGGTCTCCCAAGGGTGTACTTATAGGGTCTCAGAGTGGAGTTAGTTTTAAGTGGAGGACTCTTTCCCATTTTCCAGCAGTACAGCCTCCTCCTTCCTCCAATCTGAAAAATCAATAACGAAAGGGCACTGGAACGTTCCTTTGTTGTTGCTAAGTCACGAGGCTAATCCTCTGAATTAAGCCCCCTGTCACCGTTTTTTATTTAAAAAGAAATATATAGATATATATATAATTAGAGGCCCTAAAAACGTCAGATTTTTGAAGGTAACCGCATCACTCTTGTTGTTGTTTTGGATGAAATGATCAGTCTCTCTGTGGGTGATGGTTTATTTGCGAGCACAATACTTAACCCTCCAAGTTTTAATGTTAATCTATGCTACCCTGGCCTACTTGAGTTGTCAAGTTGCATGCAGGTAGGTGCAAGTGTACAGATGCATGTTGCACTCCAACAAGGAGGGGAGTTTAGTCGACCCACTTACTGTCATCCTGTCTCCCAACACTAAGCTCTATAGAGACAGATTTGGAGCAGTAAGCATTAGTAGAAGACTCTAAGACCACTGCTCTCCTTGAAATTCTGCTCCAGAGAGCTCCTCTTTTATCTTTTTTTCTTTTCTTTTTTTCTCTCCAACACAAACCGAGACAAGAGATTTTACCTTAACAGTGGGGTAATTGGGCATGACCCGGTGGATTTAAAAAGGAATACTCTGTCTGGTCTGGGTCTTTCCTGGAAGAAAAAAAAAATAATAATAAAATGGGACGAGAATTTGAGTCTCATACAGAGGCGTGACTGCAGATAACAGAAGGTGTATCTTTTGTGTCATCTAGCTCAAACTGGACTTGAGCAAATCTAATTGTCCTATCCAGTCACAAGGTTAAGTTATCAGACTGACCTCCAGGTATTCCCCTTGACAATATTCCATTTTAAAGCCTAACGTCTGCCTTTGCGTGCATTTGGAAACAAGCAGATTTCCCCCTGACAAAACCTTCTAGGACGTGACTAAGCATTAACGACGAGTCTCAGTGTGCTGAGCGAAAGCTCAAAGCCCCAATGCCACCGCGCCGCTTTAGGGGAACAAAGCTACATTACTTTTTCTTTTTTTTCCTATTAAACCTTCATCTCTATAAGGAGAGTGTGGTGCTTTTGATCTTTTATAAAGCATATCTAATATCCATATTCAAAAGACTGCCTTTCTGTATTTGATGGCTCTCAGAGGCAGAAAGGAATTGGTGCAACACCTGGTCTAGTCTTTAAAAGAGGACTTTACAGCTACAGGTTGTGATGAAGTCTTGTTCACAGCATCCACTCCAACAACCACTCATCCATGATTCATTTTGTTTTGATGGAACTCTTTTGAATTCATCATTTGCTTTTAGTTTTTACCAGCCAAAAGCTACTTGAGACGTTAGAGCAGTTGATAAAAAGTTATCACTTAGGGTAATGAAAGTGGTAGTTCCGGTATATGTTTTGGTTTTGCATCGATTTTGCTATAACTCGTACATATTAACTATCCTTGAGTAAGTCATGTCACCTTATGTGAGAAAACATCTCCTGAACTACCTCTGTTAAGGTTCGCTAAATGTGCACTGAGGCGTTTTTCCTTTTTCTGCTTTCTCTCTCTCACTCTACGTCTGTCTCTCTCTCTCTCGTATATATCCCACCCCCATTGAAATGGCAGCGTTTGCATGGTGACATAATCCCAAAAAGCTCGATTTGGCTAACTTTATAAGTAGCGCTTCTTGTGCGCCTGGGTCTCAGCCTCAGCAGAAAAAAAGTCCAGTGGAAATGTTGCATTAAGCCACTTATCAGGGTTGAGCACATTCGGATAATCCTGCGTGCTCAAAGTGGCTCCTGTTATGCAGCTGCTTGTGTAGTACTGTTAGCGCCAGAGTTTTCCCCTCTTATTGGTGTGCATGTGAGTGAGAATGCCATGTGTGCAATGTGGTATTTGATCTGGTGTGTATTTGCGAAACTTGATTTTCGGGGAAAGCTTCAGGTGTGTGTTCAAGCTGCGCGTACACCTACGCGTCACCAGGTAACATGGTTGAAATTCCAGATGGGGCTCTCCCTTCTGCCTCCTCCCCTCTTTTTCTGTTCTACGTTGTGCTGTCCCAGCCTGGGTATTTTGTTCCTTCCAGCACAGCTCACTTCATTAAATGTTAAGCAGCTATCTTTCACTTTGTTGCATAAAGATGTCTGGAGAGCTTGTATTTTATTCAACCCTGTGTGTTGTGTGTGTGTGTGTGTGTGATGTCCCGTTTCCACATGTCTACTTCTTTTTTTTCTTTCTTTTCTTTTTGTTGTTTTGTTTTGTTTGCAGATCAGTTTAAAAATATTTCAGTTCGAGGAAACATCTTTACCATATCATAGTTCAGCATAAGCAGTTTTTTTTTTTATTAAAGGTCCTATCAATTAAGACCACCTCCAATGAAACTCATTATTATTATTATTATTATTATTATTATTATTAGCAATCACAGGGTGTGTTTTGCTATCGTTGCACCATCTGTTTAATATTATTTTAAAGTACGTTTGCATGCGTACACATTAATGTAAATGCATACACGTTTGGTCCCATGTAAGGTATACAAGCACAGAAAAACTTGCATGCGTAAACATGTCTGTATATACTCTTGTTTACGTGCAAAAACACCAACAATCAACCAAGATTTTCTTTCTTCCCCAAAGCGCACACACATGCCCATTACACATACAAACATGTTGCAAACATGATTCGTTCCGGCCGAGCAAACCATATCTCTCCATGCTGCTTGTCCCCTCAGAAGAACAAAAACATTTTGTCTCACACTTGTCCTGCTGTCCTTGTCCTTATCACTCCCCCCACTTTCTAATCCATCCACTGCCTCCCCCCCTCCGTCTCATTCTCCTCTGGGGGGTTCTTTATAGATGGCTTTGCCTTATCAGGAGATCGGTTAGATGGCCCGTGGAGAATGGGTCTGGAACTCCTCTAATCTAACATCGCTTGGTCAAAGTTTATAATCTGTCATCACCTTGCTTAATGGGGAACTACTGGTTTCACAGTTTATGGCATCCTGTGTTATATACTGCTTGTGGGTTTCATTCTCTTCAAATCTTCTCTTTTTTTTTTTCCCCCGTTTTCTTTTCTCATTTTCCTATTTCATTTCATCGCATTTTGTCCTCTCTAGCCAACTTCAATTCTTCCTATTTTTCTGTGTTTGTTCCCCTATTCAATAACCCAGGCCTGGCAATGCTTAGCCATTAAACCAAAATGTAACCAAGAACGGCACAAATGTCCCCCCCCCCCCCCCTCATTTGAACGGTTTCACTTTTCAATAAAGCTGAATAGACATGAAACTCTGTCAATTTTGGGCTACGAGGAAATGAACAGCTTCAATGTGGGAGTGAGGAGGAAATAATTTCCTTCAAGACGATAGGAATGGCTTATTTGCATGGTTACAAAATTTAATGAAATTGGATGCGTTTTAAAAGCGAGGATATTGCATAATATTCTACGGCTGACGAGATCACAAACCAATTCTGCTGCTGATGGTATGACTGTTACTCAGGATAGGGTTGCTATTAATGCACATTACGGTGCAAGGGGATGTTTATTTTTGAGCTGATGATACAGCTGGGATAAAAATGCTGTCTCATAAAGGTTAAATGGCATTTTGTGGAATGGCAGACGCTTCTGCTGACCAACTTCTCTTTTCCTTTCCTTCCTCCATTACTTCCAGATAATCCCAACACAGAAAACTTAAATCTGAACTTTTATTTCCATTTGTAACCCACCATTTTTGCGCCATAGCGGTTTCAGATTCATACTCTTTGGTATGTAAGGGTGCAGCCACTGTAGCCTCCAAAAACCATAATCCATCTCCTGGTATCCTTTTTTTTCCCTTTTCTTTTCTCTCTGCTCTTGAGATGCAGACAGCACTTCCTGCTGAACAATACATTACAACACATCCATTCTGCCTTGACAGAAGCTCTTCTCTTTCCTTGTTCTTGTCACCATGTTCTCATCCTGTCCATCTAATGACAACCCAAAGTCGTTCTATGTCCTGCTTGGCGTCTCTTTCATGTCCCTGTAATAGGCCTGTCTGCATTGTCTCTATTTGACTTGTGTTTACGCTGTGACGCTTTGATCCAGTGCCAGATTCCCACTTTCAGTCCCCCCCCCCCCAATCACACTTGATACGTAGCGCTTAAACAGCCGATTTGTGTGTAGAGGTACCTGCTGTTAGCGTTGTCTGCCTGTGTCTGGGCCACAAAGCAGGCTTTCCCCGTCACATGCCCGCAGATATGCGCGCGCACACACAGCTGAGTGACAAAATTGTATCTTCAGGGTGGGTGGATTGGAGTCTATCCCCAGGGAGATGTTTTGAGAACACACAGTGTAGGGTCATTTGAGTTCCATCACTGTTCCCTCTGTGTGTCAGTGCGTGTGCGTGTGCGTGTGTGTGTGTTGTCCCAAACACCCACAGTGTGTTAATACCACTCCCCTAGGGAGATCTACAGTGCTGCCTGATGTGATTCACACTGACTGGAGGTGACCTTGAGAACTGGGACAAACACACACAGACACACACACAGACAAAGTCAGAACACTCCCAACACTAATTATTATCATTACTGGTGTTGCTTTGAGTTTGTTCCAGTACTTGTGGTGTGTTTTGAGACCCATTCTCTTGCTTTGCCCTTTTAGGTCAATGTGACCGTAGACTACATCAGAGCAGCTACCGGTCCAGGAGAAGTCACCCCTGCATTCTCAGAACGCACCTGCGCTACAGTCACAATTGGCGGCATGTAAGTACTGAACGGTCTACTATCATTTTAGTTTGTTCTATTCTTCTTTTCTTTTTTTAAAATTTGTTTATTCTCCTATTGTTGGTACAATAGAACAGTTAAGACGAGCTCGCTGCATGATGGAAACATGCCCTCTTTATTTCTTCTCTTTGCAGTACACACCACCTTTTTAAATGCACAACGAGAAGAATTTTCCTAAATAAACAATGTATAGACTCGTACAAAAACAATGCTGCTCAAGTGTGTGTGTGTGTGTGTGTGTGTGGAGGGGCCTGTATCTGCTAAGACCCTGCCCTCTGCCTTTGTTTTTTAAAATAAATTTTGCTTTGTTTGGGACGTTTCTGGGCGTCAACTTCTATAAAAACATAGCGACCAGGTGCCTGATCTTCGGCATGCATCCAAGAGGAAGCTGCGAAAACGGCCTACACAGCGCTAATATAGCGAGGTGAAAAGCGAAGCGGACAAAGCTCGCTTCAAAGCCGGAGTGATTCCGGGGTTGGCTTTCACCCGCTGGCGAGCACTCTAACCCTCGTAGAGCCCGGGAGGAGGGGCCAATTTTGAATGTGTTTACCAACTGCAATCGAAAAATCCTACAAATTGTGCCTTTTAAGCTTCCACTAAGGGTTTGTTACAAAAAGAAGCCCTTACTGGCAGATCATACAGTATTTAATTGTCAGTGTAAGCGACTTCACTAACGCATTTAATTTAATTACACCAGCTGTCTCCCTGTGTGAAACTTTAAAAGTTAGGTTCTTTTTGATGTAAAACGACTCAGAATAAACATTTAGAAATGCTTGGAACTTGTAATCTCACCATGAATCACAAAGTAACCTGAAAGGGCTTCTTTGTGTTTTCATTTTCACAAGAAGGGTCGCCTCAGTGCAAGCAATTATTTTCTATCTACAAACACCGCTTAGAGGAAATCTGGTTTATCTGTTAGAAACATGCATTTTCTACAGTACCACAGATCTAAATGTTATTAAAACTACTCAGAGGTTCAAATTGAATCAGAACCCGGTTAGAGGAGCTTTAATGCCTCGCAACTTGAAATAAACAGAAGTCTGTTTTCTCCCAAACGACAGTTGAAAGCCGCACTTATCTTCTGGGCTTCTCTGTCTGTCTGACTCTGGGCTTTATGGCACGAAGCGGAGTTGAAACATGAAACTCGGATCCCTCTTGGTCATCAACGGTCTTGTATCTGCATGCGTACACAAAGGTCAGGACCCGACCTCGTGACCAGCCAATTCCAACCCAGCATTAGCCAACTGCACCAGCCGCTCTGCTCCACAGAGAGCAGTTGGCATGGCCCCCCCGATGAATGCTGAGGTCAGGAGGGCGAAGCGGTCAGTGGGGCAAATGTTTCCGACCTTGTATGTCTTATGGTGTATTGAATTATTCACACTTTCCTTCCTTGTGGTAAGAGAGTTGGTGCTCAGTAACGCAAATGTTTTTGAAGAAACGGGCTCTGCTTGAGACTTTGCCGTAGCCTGTTAAACGTATAAACTCATGCTTTACTTAAAGCTGTGCAGAGGTGATAATGTTAACAAGCTTGGAGCGGATAGGAAGTAGTGGTGGGCAATATTGCCCTAAAATAATATCACCATATTTCAGGTTTTTTCACATCAACAATTAAAAAAAATATTTAATTCTTAATTTCAATGATGCACACAATTCCAACAATAAGTTATAGTTTTGATGTCAGCATTAACGCAACAGTTTGCCTTTTTTAAATATTCAGTAAAAACTAAACACATTTTTTCCTCTTATTTGTTTGTAAACAACAACAAAAATTCCACAAATCTAAACAAAACAAACAAAAAAAGTTGAAAAGTTTACTTCTTTTAACCTCCATAATTATTTATTTCTTCTGATTTTGTATGCTTTGCCATTTGTTCTTTTCCCACTGTTGCTCAGACCCCCCTAACTCCTCCACTGTGGATACGGTTGCAATTTCCCTTTCAGCCGTGCTCGTTGTTGCTGCGCATGACGTCATTACCCCAACAAGTGGGAAATATTGCCATTATCACAATAGGATTTTCTTTCCCATCATATTAGAAATGACATTGGTATTATGGTGAATGAAATGACATGGCCCACCCCTAACAACAGGACATCCTCCTTAGCAACTAGAGCAAACAATATCCCATAGCAAATGTGTCTAAATGTAGATGATAATAATAAAAATGAGAGGCAAACTTTACTGTTAGCTGGGTTTCTGTATTAAGTGTTGATGTAGGTGTAGAAAAAAGGTAAATGAAAACATATTATTGCTGCTAACCAGGGCTGTAATATTGTCAGTTTCCATGCCAGCAAAATGACACGAGCTCAGTTCTGAAGTTTACTTCATGTCCCTTCATTTCCTTTGTCCACACTTCAACCAGAACAGCGATAACCAAGGGGCTAGCCACTAAGTGCTGCTTTAAGTACAACAATACTCCCCTCTTTCTGCCCTTCATCCTGTCTTCAGTACATCCACAACACAGCGAGGAAGTGGTTAGTCAAGTGTGCAATGTCAACATTTAAGTGACCTTTGTTCCTTTGCAAAGCCACCTTTGGGATTCGTCATGTTTTTTGTTTTCTTTCCCCGTTGAGCTAGCTCACTTTGAATTCTGTGTGAAGCCATGGGGTTTTGCTTGTTGGTTTTTATTAAAGTAATCTTTCTCTTTCTCCC
>CALSCE010000077.1:1975937-2011194 GCA_943593645.1 Bovichtus variegatus
GCTAATGAAAGGCACTAAGTGTAACCATGCAAGTCAAAATTCTAACGCCAAGCACACGCTACATGCATCTTTTGAATGTGACCCACCAGTGTGCTTCGCCAGCGCCGTCTTTTCTCCTTGTTTTAAACGTATTATTTGTCCTGATTTGATACCGAACCCCATTCATTGTTTTATTTATTTATTTATTTTTATCTCCAGTGAGGCACCTCCAGTATTTTCCTCGCACATAGTCTCCTTCCTTTTTTTTATTTGATGGAACGACAGTGCTTTAAGAAAAAAACAGGGGCGAGGAAACAAAGGGTAGCAGGAGAAGGCTATACTTCAAAGCGGGCCGGAGGTGTTCTCCAGGAGGTGAAGGGAAGTTCCCTCCCCTCTCCTCCCACATCACCTTGCCTTTCTTCTCCTCTCCCTTTCTGGCCCGCGTGGTGGCACTTCCGTATGCAAGTTTGATAAAGGGTAAAGGAGTCATCCTGCTTCCGAAAGGGAGAGGAGAGCTTCTACGCAGTAAAGGGATTCGAGAATGCGGTGGAAGAGGGGGTTGAAGGGTGATGAAAGGAGGAGGAGGTGAAGAAAGAACTGTGGAGGCAGGCAGGACAGGGGAGGGTAAAAGCGAAGACAAAAAAAAAAAAAAAGTCCAATTGATGTGGAGTACGTGGGCATAAAGGCCTGTTGAAGCAGTGAAAAGTCCATAAAAGTTTACTAGCTTCCATAGCTTCCAGAGTTTCCGGTGGAGGCCACGGCAGGTGAAGCATACTTTCAAAGTTGCTCAGGAAGGTATGTTGAGCAGCGTTCTGTCAAAAAGATGAAACGCCCATCACTCGGACACAAAGATTTACAGTGTCAGCAAGAAGCCTTCGCCACCACGGTGTGTGACTTAGTGCCAGTTATCGGATTTTTTTGATATGTGTGTGTACGGGTGTGTGTGTGTGTGTGTGTGTGTAGCTGTGTGCTGGTACACTTCCTGCAGTGTGTGACTGCAGGAGATGGTAGAGAAGTGGAGCAGAAAATTTGTAGACTTGTTTCCTGAAAATATGTCTGTGCTAAAAAAGAAAAAAGAAAAGTTTAGCATAGGAGCGAGTAAGGAGAAGTGTGCAAATAAAACGTTATTGTGCTCCGCTATGACCCGTGTGACTGCAGCACGCCATCTCATTGAGATTCACACGGTTATAAGAAACCCTGGGGTCTGGATGTTTTTAAGCCTTGAGACGTGTTTCAAGGCCTGCCGCATAATAACGTTGCCGGTAAGGAGGAAATAATAACTTGTTTTTTTAATTGCCATTTACTTAACGGCACCATAAGCTGTAATCTTATCAATCATCCACCATAGCCGGCGCTCCCCGTCTAGCCTACAACTAACTTTAATAAATAACAAATTGAGTTTGCTATGCATAATAAATAATTAAAAGTGAATTTCATTAAAGATGATGCTTCTGACAAGTGAAGGTGACATCTGATATGTGCTTCAGTGTATTGGGGCAAGGAAATAATGATCCTAATCATTAGTATCCAGCCTTTTTTTTTTATTAAGCCTACACCTCATTATTTGAGTTGCATTATCCAACCAGCTATGCATACAACAGACCAGGCCACAGGGTATGGGTTTTATTTATTTTTTTAATTTAAAATACTTGACGATATGCTGAAACATTCCTCAATCATGTTTTAATTTTCAAAACGAAATATTAACCGATCTAATATTTGAGAACTTTCCTCTGCACTGTTGCGTGCTCTGTAGGAAAGGACGTAGCGTTGCCGAAGCTCCGTCTGAGGTAATGAGGCCTTACATTAGAGCCGCAGGGAGATAATGGTGAGACGGAGGGATGGATCGAGAGGATATAAAAGAAAAAAAAAAAGAGGCATAGTCAAACAATCTTCGGATTTTCCTTAACAGCATGCTCCCCCCGTCTGCCCCCCCCCCCCCCCGTTCACCCTCTCTAACCGCCATGTCTTGCCAACCTTCATGTTTCACCCACTGCTGAACTTCTGCTCGGGATATTAATTAAGATATTCATTAAAGCATGCAAATAACGATTCATCGATTATTTTGTAGATCAGGAAATAGTGAAAAAATGTCCATCCCAGTTTGTCAAAGTCCAAGGTGGTGTCTTGTTTCGGCAGTCCAAAACCCAGAGAGATTCAGTTTATTATGATATAAAATTTGAGAAAAGCAGGAAATCTCCATATTTGTGAGGCTCAAAACGGCATTTTCTGCCACTTGTGCACGAATAATTACTTTGACGATCATTTAATTACATCGATGCAGCTCTAACATTCATACAGGGGAGGACAGCGAGGATTAATAAGATGGCAAACGCATTTAAATGGAAGGATAGTCGTATGGGTGATGGCGGAAAGAAGCACGAGTGCTGAAATAACACACAAATGTGCACACTCGCACACCTCCCTCAGCTTTTAGGTCTGTGTTTGTTTACCTGTCGCGGTGCTAATTATGTCCTTGTCAACGATCAAGAATTAGTAACGTTAATAACCTTTTTAAAAAGATGGACACTAATGGATTCATACTGAGCTGAGTGTGTCCTGCAAGCATCCATTTATACGTGCATGCCAAAGCGGGAGCACCAAGCATCTGGCAGGTTATGAGCAAAAAGTCAGAGGCTAATCAATATGCACATTATTAGTACAGGAATCTGCGACATGATGTATGTTGGTATGTATAAATTGCAGTGATGACACTAATGCACAGCAGCCACTTCTCTCCCTCCAGACTCATTTCTACAAGATGAAGCTCATTATCTCGGCTCGGTTAGTGGAGGAAGGGAGGTCGACTCAATCCTGTTCCTGCTTTGTTGGGTCAACTGGGTATAAAGGAATATATATTAGAAAAGAAAACTGCTTGCCAGAAATGAATGCATATGAATTCGTCCAATTAAGTTTTTGGTTTCTGAGAACTACAATAAAGACCATTCCTCTCCGGAAAGAAAATCCAGCTCTTGTATATCTGCAGTATTAGATTACTTTTACTAGCATGGCAGTTGGATTGTGATACAACAGTTAAAAGGATAGTTGGTCATTTTAGGAAATACACATTCGCTTTTTTTTGCCACGAGTTAGATGAGTAGATTGATCCTCCGCTCGTATCTGCCTGTTAATACGAAGCTGTAGCCAAGACATTAGCTTAGCTTAGCACAAACACTGGAAACATACTCAACACAACTAGCATGGCTTTGTTCAAAGGTATAAAAAAAATAAAAATAAAAGTGGTAAGCAAAGGTCTAAAGTGTGTGAACTACATTTAGAAATGCATCCAAAACACCTTTTGTGTTTTTGACTTTGAGTGATTGTGGAAGAAAGACGGAGATTTATGAAGAGGACGATTGTTGAGTCTATGATGAAGAGACAGTTTTTTGCGGTGAGGAGGATGGGCGGGTGTGTGCGTGTGTGTGACTGAGCGACAAAGCTGTGTGTGTTCCAGTTAAGGCTGGCTGGCAGGCGCACGGCTCACCGTGAATCGCAGATTAAAATGTTGCATCTTCTCCACAGGGCAGCGAAGTGATACAAACCCACAGCATTATTAAATGAAAACCGTTGATAGGTTGTCGTCTTTCCGGGAGATGGGTTGCAGACCTGGGAAACAACACCAATTGATTCTTTAATCTGTTCATTCAGTTGTGCACGCTTTGGTTTAAGTCTCTGCTGACTCCGTTTCTGGTTCTGTCTCCATGCCTGACACACACATTTTGAAGTAAGAAGTGTGTGTGTGTGTTGATGTCAGTAGTCATCAGCGTACGTCTTGTTTGTCTCCGAGATCAGATAAGATGGATATCCTGTAGTTTGACCCAGATGTTTATCTTGGTGTCAGGCGTGAGTTATGTATCATGGTGCAGGTTAAAATTGGCTGTGCTAAGTGACTCCCTGGCTTGGTTTAAATGCTGCAGGGAGGAGACTACAGTGAGTGTGTGTGTGTGTGTGTGTGTGTCTGTGTGTGTGTGAGTCGCAGGATACTGAGTGCAGTTAGGAAAGCCGTAGATCATTTTAGGCGAGCATGCCTGTGTGCATTTGACAGCAGATATGGACTTATTTCTTAGACTTATTTTTATTGGACTTCTTATATAGGATTATTAGATTAATATTTGACTTATTTAACATCCATTTTTTAGTTAATAATCCTATTACTTTTTCTTTGTGTATTAAGGTTTTTTGGGATGTTTTTGTCTTTTAAGAGAGCTTGGGCTGGATTAAGAATTGTTGCTGATGTGGGCCTGAAAAGCCCTTTGAGACATTGTCCTATATACTGTATTACATTCCCAAGCAGTCCCAATTCCTTCACTTCTTTTTTGGGTTCTATCCACATGGTTGAATGCACTTATTGTAAGTCGCTTTGGATAAAAGCATCTGCTAAATAAATGTAATGTAGTCTTTTGTGTGGATTATGTTATAAAAACACAGCTCCAGCTCTTATCATAGCTCCGGCCAACCCATCTCCGACTCTGCAAATACTTCATACACCAGTTTTTGGGTGCAGTATTTACCATCCCATTGTCTTTCCTCTCTTCCTTTTCACTTCCTTTTGTTCTGCATCCCTCATCCCTCATCCCTCCGCTTCTCTTTATTCTGGCACTGTTGTAGCCACAGTGTCCCACGTGGAAGCCCTGTCCTGGTCCACTTCTATAAATACTTTCAGATGATCTTGGCCATCAATGTCTCCTCTTCCTCCTCCTCCAGGAAGACTTTTTATTATCATTGTATGTTATTATATGTTTGAATATAGTAGGACAATTTATAGAATAATTACAATAAAAAAAATATTAAACCATAATCTGATATACATTATCTGAAGTACAGCCTAACAATTACAATAACATTTATTTTCTGTCCATATTTGTGGGTTACATTTCTAAATCGGTTTATTATGAGGCTTGCATTTTTACCCTTTTTAAAAAAAAAAAATAAAACATTTTTTATATAGCTCCTTGTCATTTAAAGCACACGAAATCATTTTAACTACCGATTTGCAGAATATTACAGCTAGAGTGAAAAGATACAAATGGTTTAGTGCAAAACTAAAATGTGCATGTCTAATGGGTTTTGATGCTCCCCGCTGTATACTGAAGACATTTATGTCTTCCAAAAGGTTGACTCTACAGTTCTTCAGAAGTCTGGTGCTGACTGTCCTGTGGCCTCATTTGGCCTTCCCTGGGTCATTTTCCCTCCTCTGTCTGAATACGCTGATATCTCCTGTTCTTGTTCTCATAAATGGGACAAACATGGTCATTGTGTAGGGAACAAACCGTGCTAAACAAAAAAATAATCTAGTTTGTTCTTTTTTATCTAGTTATAAAATCAGCTAGGAACTGAATGTTTGCCAGTAATGTTCGCTGACTTGTCAAAAAGGGCCCGACATAAAAACCTCCCCAAGAATTTCGCATTTGGAATTAAGTTAAAAATGGTAAAAAATAAATGAATAAGAAGCTAGTAGGTTCTTTTATCTAGTTATAAAATCAGCTCGGAAATGAATGTTTGCCAGTAATGTTGGCTGACTTGTTAAAAGGGGCCTGACATTAACCCCTACAAGAATTTTCCATACGGAATTCACAAGAAGAAAGAATAATAACAAAAAATAAATAGAAAGCCAGTAGGTTCTTTTATCTAGTTATTAAATCCACTAGGAAATGAATTTTTGCCAGTAATGTTAGCTGATGTGTTAAAAGGGCCCTGACATAAACCCCTCCAAGAATTTTGAGTAAAAATTGAGTCAAAAAACAAATAATAAAATAAAAAAAAGCTATTAGATAGTTTAATCTAGTTATAAAATCATCTAGGGAATGCATGTTTTCCAGTTAAGTTATCTGACTTATTAAAAGGGGGCAGCATAAAACCTCTCCGCACATTTAACATTTTGAATTCAGTAAAAAAAAAAAAAAAAAAAAAGTAATACTAATAAAATGTGGCTTGTATAACAGATCTTAAGAGATTTCCTTTGCTAGCATTTACAGAGAGAATAGCAGCCACGTTGAGACACACCTGGTACAGTGTCCCAGATTAATGTCACGGTTAAGCACCAATGACAAATGTGGAAAAATGTTAAGGCACTGTGTACAGTATGTTATGTCAGTCCCCATTCCAAATAAATAAATAAAACAATATGCAGGAATGCATACTTTTTAAGCACACACATCTATTCCCAGCGCTTAATTTTTTTCCCATCCCTGTCACATAAGAGCACAGCATCATTCTCTCGAGCGAAAAGTCTGGGAAACGCTCTTTATAGGGATACATCCCTAGTCAAAGGAAACCCAGGGGAGCGTGGCGGGAACAGGAAGTCATTTTCAAAGCCAGAGTTGTCTTACTGTGAGGTGACCATGGAATTGAATCTAGTTGAAGCTAGTCGTGCCAATTGAAGCTAGTCGTGCACCTACTAAAGAGGCTGTACATGCAAAATTCAGTGTGTGTGTGTGAGACTTTGGACAAAACTTTCTGTAAGTGTAAGATCAACACACACTCACACACTCTGCTTTATAGCCCAGTCACACTCCTCTTCAAACACAGAAATTCTCTCATATGCAGATATACCTTTCTTGCATATATATACCTCCTTTTTATCACAGTATATTCTCTTAAACAGGGTGAACATGAAATGATAGTCTCCCAGCGCCTTTAAACCCACTCATTCCTCTTTCCCCCCGCCGCTGCCCTGAAGCTTATCCATTCCTAGCGGAACTCTACAAGAAAGCCTCTGAAAATCTAGCAGTTGACGTCAAAAGGTCCCGAAGACGCACATTCCGACAAGGCTGTTCTTCAGTTGAAACTGCTTATGCAGGAGCACTTTGCACACTCAGGTTTGACCTTTTGATGACCAATTATCCAGCGAGTGCTGATGATAGTGTAGCTGGTTAATCTGTGCCGTGCCACGGACGTACCTTTTGCGAAGTAGTGTGGCTGAGCGGATTTGACCATGACCTTTTAAGAGGGATGAGACGGATGCTTGATGTGGCATCAGTTGTTCAGAGCACTCAAGGTCGAGTCACTGACTTAATATTTATATTAACGCTCGCAGTATTTCTACATCTTTTTTTTTTTTTTTGACAAATAAACGGGTTATGTCTCCCGGTCTTTTCGGACTCATCAAGCCAAATAATGTTCAAACTATTCAAGGACGTCCTGCCGTTCTTTTGATTTTGATTAACTGCTGTGCTAACCGTGCTAACTCCAGCGATCATGTTGTCTTTGGCCAGGTATCGAATGCCCACGCAGTTCCAGGAATATGCCTGGAGGGATGCAGGTGGCTGAACCCTTCAGTGACGAGGCCATGCTGTTCACCAAAGAGCTGGTGCTGCAAAGAGAGGTAAGCAGTGTAGCGGGATATTCTGGCCCCGGTTTCAATGCCCGTTCCCATGCCGCTAACTCTTGGTGTTCTGCTATTTTGGCACCCCACATTGCTGAATTTTATTTTCACACTCACACTCCAAGTTTAGTCTGCTTTGAGCACGAGAGCGTTTTGGTTCAGAGATGTGAGAACAATAATGGCTATTATATACTTTTCAATAACAGTTACTGATGACCACAGAAGCTACTTTTGGCTTGAAAACAAATTTCCATCAGGCATTCTGGCTTTGTTTTTGTCCGATTGCCACATTGAGCCAAGCCCATTTTTATTCGAGCAACAAAAATTAAAACTTAAAAATAAAAATCTACTGCAAACAAAATTCATGTGACAGTTTCACATTTGCTTTGATGCTTGACTTCAGAAAAAGTCAGTACAAGGATGGCACCACTGGCTTTAATATATCATCTGATCAAATTGTTTACTCCCAAATGAATCTTTATTACACCATTTAAAGCACTGTACTTCCTGAGTACTGTGAAATCTCAACAAAAATACAGACAAAAGGCCACAATCAAGTTGACTAACCCCAAAACGCACACACACCCACACACACGCACACAATCCTCCCCCGCTTACTCCCAGTTTATGGAAAGCTCACCTGATAGTGGATCAGTGCTCCTGGGCTTTAGAAAACTCCACTGTGTGCCTGTTCATTCACATGCTAATAGGTTTTTATAAGAAGCAGTGAACGGACCAAAACCATAATGGAACTAGCTATAATCCCGCCACCACTTATCCAGACCTCACACTCCCTCTCTTTTGCTCTCTTTAACTCCCCCTCTCCATTCCTATCGCCGCTTTAAAGGGCTTTTTTTGCATAGGGTGGCTGACTCCACTGTCCTCCGGTGTTTAATTGTCATGGAAATGTACCATGGCCAGCGTTGGAGGTGGACTAGTGTTGGAGTGTGTGTGTGTGTGGGGGTGTGTGTGTGTGTGTGTCTGTGTCTGTGTGTGTGGCGAGTCAGTGGTATGGGTTGGATCAAGAAAGCCTCGGCTGTGAAATAATTGATGCGAGCAACAGGGGATTTTGATTGACAGTGCTGCAAACCATGAGTCAGTGCAGGGCAGAGGTTCTCCACCACTGACATGTTGATATGAATTTTTATTTTTACCGATTCACATATACGAACAAATGCATAATTAATGAGATTTATAGGACGCATGCTTTGCCACACTCCCGTTAGTCTTTTGGATACACGGGCAGATTAAATTATGCATTTTCTTCATTTACTTTTATTTTTATCATGCACATAACCTCTTCCATCCATACACTGACGCACACGCTCTCTCACACATTTTCTCCCTTGCCAGTCATTGGTGGTGTCAGCAAGTTTTTCACAGGTAGGTGGGAGTTAGCAGGCAGGACCGAGCCATGTAATGAGTCCTGAGCCCGGTGCGGGGGCTGCTTGGCTGGCTGCACTGACCTGCTGTTATGGGCTAATATGAACACAAACACACTCTCAAACGGACACATTCAAGTAGATAACAACACAGTTAAGCGTTCGCACATGAGAGCTGTCACTTGTCCAAAAGAAAAAAGAAAAAATCATTAGCCAAAAAAAGTAACCGGTTGAAAATCCCTGTGGAGAAAATCAGTTTGGGTGTCATTCTTCTGGTTCAGGAAACAGGCGACGGCTCTGGAACACGTGTATCTAGCTGCAAACGAGTGAAACGATAGTGTAATGTCATACAATGACACTGAAGCAGTACATAAAGCCGCAGTGAAAAGGTGAGAGGAAGTGCCGAACGAGAGACGAGTGAGTAGCAGCGGAATGAAAGACCCGACGTAGGACGGAGAGGTAGAAATAGTTTGCGGCCTTGATCTGTCTCTCTCTCCATCTCTCCCCTCCTTGAGCGTGGCTGAAACGGGTTATTAAGGTGTGTTGCACTCGAACATGAATATGGATCATTTCATTTCATTAGCATAAGATCCTGCTGTTGATTCGTCTCTGAATGGCATCTGATTGCAGAAGCTTTTCACGATGTTCAGAAGACGGCCTCACGTGAATAACATTTGATTTGGTTTTTGGCGGCGTATTTATTTGCATTCATAAAATATTTTTTCGCTTGGGCTGCTCGACAGCCATTTTGAGTTCTGTAGGGCTTTGTTGATGTGATGACATTTTTTTATTTATTTTTTTTTTAAACGCACTTCTGTATTTTGCCACTCTGTTATTAGCTCTTCTTTCTCTCACGTCTCCTTTTTCAAAGTGAGTCGGGTGAAGTCACGAGCACGCTTTTTCTCTCTTTCTCGCTTTTGTGCCGCCGTTTTGGGCTTTCTCTAATAGCCTTTTTCTCTTCCCCCGCTTTCTTTTTGTCCACTCATTTGTGCCTCACTCGCGCCTCCCTCGATGTCTTTGGCGTCCAGTTTGAAATCTCTCCCTGACATTTGCTCTTAGCTCTCTCCCTCCTCGCCTGCCATTTCTCTCTATCCCCTCCTTCCCCAAGTTCTGTCTCTAAACTGCCACACAGCCATGTCTTAATTTCTCCTGATGCAGACACGCATAATTAATGTGGCATCCAGCGAGAGGAGAGGCCCTGGTTTCTGTCTCCTCTATTTATAAACACCACCACCACCCCTCATTCCATCTGTGTCTCTCTGGTGATTCGCTGCTGCTTTTTTTTTTATTTTATTATTTTACAGATTTTTTTCACTTTCAGACTCCCTCTTTTCAAAAATCCCTTTTGTGTTTATCTGCTCTGTCTTCCTCTAACCCTCCCTCCCCTCCCTTTTCCCCCTCCCCCCCCCTCTCTCTCCCCCTCTCTCTCTCTCTCTCCCCCTCTCTCCCCCCCCCCCCCCCCCCGCTCCCTCTGCGTTGTGTTAATCTCTGACAGACACCGCTCCCGTTGCCAGTGTGGAACCAAAACAGCAGCACAGAATTCTGAGGAAAAAAGAAACGCACATTGGTAAACACCACTCCCCAGACGTTTCCCTTTTCGTTTTTGATGTCTTCCATTTAATTTCTCTCACCTCCCACCTTCCATTGACAAAAAAACAAAAAAAAAACATCCATTCAGAGTCTCAGTCACTGAGGCTCTCTGTTGATTTTCGCTTTTTGCTTTTGGGTGGCAACTTCAAACGCTCAGCCTAACCAGGAGGGAGGAGGACGGGAGAGTTATACCGCATTGACGTGTTTATGGAGGATGAGTCAGCTAGAGATGGGACATAATTAGTGCCGTAGTGTTGGTTAAGAAATTACACAAGTCAGTGAAACAATATTTAAACTGTTCCCAATGCCTCATTAAAATATTGTATGTTTAATTAGCGTCCTTCCAATCTGAGAGGGCTGCAAGGTGAGAAATGCGACGATGACGCTGTGACACTGCGTCAAAGTAACGCGCATCGTACTTTAAAGTTGCAAACTATTTAAGACTTGCTTGTAAAAAAATTCTTCTCAGGGTGGAACAAACTTTTATTTAATTTTTAAATTTTTTTTAATATTGAATTTCGTCCTCTGCCGTGTTTTTCTTTTTATTTTATTTTTTTACATAATTTCACATTTTGCAGATCCCGTTACAAATTGCCTCTACTTGTGGCGTTTTGTAATATTTTATCTTGAAGCAAATGGTTTGCTAATGAGCACTGAGACTTTTCTTTACTTTACTTGTTAATCGCCGCAGAACAGGTGGATTTGCGCCGCCGTTGTTTTACAGTTCCAGTTGTGTAATTGATCACCAGGCGGGAGAGGAAGCAGCAACAGGAAAAGAGGGTGCAGCAGAGATGGAGTGTTTGATGAGCAGGCATGAGAGCAGGCTAAGTGGACAGTAATATGCGATGTACTGATCCACCTACGTGTACCGTCAGCCCTGTTGACCTCATTCAGTCTGGGTGGTCCCTCATCTCCTGCACTGCCCACACACACTAACACGTCCTCTGTCAGTGGCATGTCGAGACAAACATGCACCTAGAGGGCCTTTGTGTATTGTCAGGGTGTTTTTTTTTTTAATCTATTTTATGTTTTTATGTTAAACCCCAAAGTTTCTACATTTTGTAAAGATTGATTTCCAACAATGCGTTTCAGCCATAATAAAAAAAAAAACCCCTGTTTGTTTTTAAGAAGCTAAACTGTGCATCATGCCCTTGTGATGGATTATCTTACATTTCAGTGCAGCTGAGAGAGAAGAATGTCCTCCAGTCTCTGAAAACCTGTCAACAGTCTATTTAGTAGGGAATAATATTTTCAAATGATGCAAGAGCAGCCTTAGTCCATGTACTATTCATAAAAACAAAAAAAATAAATACAATTGATAGCTTGTAGTGCATGTCATCCTCTGGAACAACAATTTAGAAACACTTCATTTCACCTCAAATTTTCAAATAACATGGCAATAATGAAAAATGTTAATTGCTGTAATCAGGCAAAAAACAAAGCAACATTGAATTAGCATTTTAACATAATTGCCGTAGTCCTAATCCACAAAAAGACACACACACACGCACACAGGCGCTTACCTCTCTCCGTGCAGAATGTCAATTTTCGGTGTCATGTGGCTTGCACGTTGCTCCTCTGCACCATGCCGCCCCAAACCCTGACTAGACCTGCTTAAAACGGGTCCCCCGCAGCCACCTTAGCCCACCTTGGGACGTGAACGCTGTGCACGAGGCTGCTATAGGTGGGGGTTGGCACAGGCTGCCTTCAGACCTGCAGGAGGCTGTGTTGTGGAGCGGTGATGAGTCATTGTGCTAGCATCACAGATGCCCCGCTAATGCCTGCCTCTACAGATCGTAGAGCTCTCTGCTTTAATAACTGTTTTGGTGAGAATTTCAATGAAACGCTAATGCATCCAGACACCTTTTTGTAATATCAAGAGGATGTTGCTTTCAGTTCTCTGTGTGGTAATTCATATAGTACCATACCACACGTAATTCTAGGAACAATGTGGCAATTGGGTAATTGAAGTGCAATCTAGTTGTCTGTCTTCTCTTCCATCTGCCTCGTCTGTGGTCAGTTCGACTTCGATCAATTCATTTAGCATTACACACACACACACACACACACACACACACACACACACACACACACGGAGGCACACAGAATGCATCCTTCATGCATTCAAACCACTTTTATACGTCTTATTTTGCCTTTCAGGGCCTCAGGACAGCATTGGATTTCTCCACAGCTTCCATGCTCACATTGATTTCCGATCACGCTTGAATTATTTTGGCATGAGGCCGATTATACAAGTACCGCTTTGACCGCGTCTCTTCCTCTCTCCTCCCCTCTCCCTCTCTATTTCACACACTTGCCTCACATTCTGTCGTCCACATTGGCCTGTTTTGTTGACATGCATTTGTGTGGCTTTTTGCATCTATTTTTGATTTTTAGTTTAGCTTTTTCATACTCGAGCGTACACATGCAAAAAAATGCGAGTGTATGTTGGAGAGGGAGCGAGCTGGAGAGAATACGAGTACACATAATGAATAATGCATGGTGTGGTTTCCTGGTCAGCGAGACAGACAGACGGTGGGGACGGTGAACTACCCCTCGGGTCCTTTTTTCCCCACCACATACTGTAGTTAAACAAACCACGAGTGCAGAAGGTACCCCGTATGCAGGTTATTGCTGCTTAATGGCCACAGACAGGATATGTCCCCATTTATTCATAACTGTAGCCGTCTGGACTACCATACCAGAAATATATAATACTTTTTTTACCATCATAGCATCGCTTAATCTTCTGATGGTGTTACCAGCCCCACGGTAACATACAAGTGGGTTTTTTGAAATTTGAGTGCTATGACCCAATGAGGCTTTTAATGATTCCAGCAGTAAATTGTAAACTCCAAACAATCACCGATGGGGCCCAATCTGCATTTATTATTATTGATACAAACCTGACTGGGGAATAAAACAGTCTTTTTGACGGTTGTAATATACAACTTTTTTTTTGCTGTATGATGAATTGATCAATTTCTCCGGTTTCTCCGTTCTCCATGGCCATGAGTCACAGTTGAGCAATAGTTGTGTTTCTGTGCTGATGGCGGATGCGTCTCACTTGGTGAAACGGAGCAGCGGCTAGTTTTTCAATTTGAACAAGAGATTACATTTGTAATTTCGAGTTTGACCTTGAAGCCCATCTCACAAGCCTAGTGCCAATAATGGCAGTTTGTACCGGCCATAAATTCTGATGCTCACAATAGCCTGTCCACATTACTGTCGACTAATTGGTGTCACGGGTGGGGTTCAGCTTTTGCAGCCGTTTGCAAATAAAGTAGTGCTCAGCCTGTTGTGTGTGTATCGGTGTCACAGTTGAGCGGCTTTGTTCCTTGGAAATGGTGAATTATAGCCTGAAGGTGAACAGAGCGGCCCACATAAACACATTCACACCATCGCGGTGACGGAGAGATGGATGGGCCTGAATAGAGATGGAAAGATGAGAGGAAGGGAGGAACCTGCTCACCGCTTTATCGCCCCAACTCGTTTACGAGGGCGACCTTGTGCTGCGTTTGTGTGTGTCTGTGTGTGTGTGTGCGCGTGCGTGTGTGTGTGTGAGATGGATTTGCAACTTCACTGTCCACCCTGATAAGCATACCCTGGAAACAGTGCAAAGACACAGGCACACACTGTGCTTGGGGACCAGCTGAATCCTCTTAGCCTTTTCCTCTACATGAAGGACACTGCAGCACTCTTCCACATCAATGAGGGCAATAGTATAATGCTCTCATGCACTTGCACTGTACTGTCTCACAGTATATCACTCACTGCATTCACCTCATCTTTAATTCTCTTTCTTTCGGTGTTTTCCCCCTTTCTTTTGCACTCCACTCCTTCTTTTCTCCCACATTGTACTACATTTCAGCTGCTTTCCTACGAGATTTAAAGGGCAAAACTTGCTGTTAGAGAGAGCGAGAGAGAGAGAGGGAGCATAATGAGGGTATAGGGCATCAATGTGTGTGCACACATTCGTAGACTAACTCATTTCTAAAATTTGTTGTTGAACCTTTGGCCAGAAGACTCCATGTTTCATAAGTAATTGAAGCGGCAGGAAAAGGAGACGAGGCTTTTATTGTCTCTGCTGCATCTTTGTTTGCCTTTCCCCGGTTATACTCTGGTCCCTCTCACTTCAAAAGAAAATAGCCAAACTGTATTGAATTTTGGTCTGTCTGAGAATACTGCAGGCTGCCATCCAGATAGCTAGCGGCTGTATCAATAGACACGTCATTACCTGTCTCATGATTTGTCCTTTGTGCTTCTTTCTTCTGTCTGGCTCTTATTCCTCGCCTCCTCTACCAGTCTATTGTTCTAATAAACAGCACTTTTGTTTGGATTCCTCACTTCACTCCCATCAGTCGGAACAGTCCAGCCGGTGGTTGCCAGAGAGAGAGAGGATTATGAAAAAGACAGTCGAGACAAATAATGAATATATTGAATTGAGAGTTGAGAGTTACTGTGGAGTATCGACTACGCTATTGAGTGAGGCCAGTCTAGTAGAGCACACTCGATGGCTTAACAGTCGCCTGACAGTTGGCGCCATTTAAGTCTTGTTGTGGCTTTTTCTCACAAACAAGGAGGTTATATAAACTCTTGTTTTCGTAACTTAAAGGTCTACTTCTAATCTAATGAATTTCTCTTTGGTAATTAAATGTGACATTCAAAAATAACGTAGAAAAAAAGCGAGACTTTGATTAACTGACACTTCAAACATGAGGTGACTATCATGTTTTACCTATGAAAATCAAAGTTGTAATTATCACAAAATGCCTCAACTTTTACTCTCCAACTGTCCCTTTTTTTTTTTTTTATTTAAATGTTTTTTTTATAAATCCTCCTTCGGTCAGCTGATTCTCCATCTTGTTCTGCCCCACGAGGCAGCTTCATTTTTATTGCTCATCTCTTAATTTACAATTATTGTTGTCTCGCCTCACCATTCTTCTCACTTGACTGGCAATTTATGTTCCTCACTAAATTAATGTTGGCGTTCGCACACGCGCGTCCATTCTCCTTATTGTGTTGTCACGGCTGTCTTTCATTACCCCGACATGCACCCCCCTTTTGTGATTTTTGTCTACACATGTTAATTTCTCTAACCTCTTTTTCAGTCTGGCCCCTCTTTCAGCCGTACCCGCCAGGAAAATACACTCGCACAGTTTCACGCACACACATACCCAAATCCCCCTGCTGCTTCGCCTCCTGAGCTGCTGGCCGCTAGGTGTTTGCTATCTAAACACGAACACTGTTTGACACTGTAACAGAAAAATGGCGTGCGGTCCGCTTCAGAGGCGGCATTTATTGATTTATTGCAGAATAAATTAGCAGCAAATACATTCTGCCCTTAACTGGAAACGTATTAAAAGCTATTTTTGTATGAAACAAATGTGGTTTATTGACATGAAAAGCTAGAATAATACCAGAATTTTCCCTGTTGCAGTCTGACCTAGATAGTGCACAGTACTAGAACCACTAGTCTGTCCTTCACCATATGTTAGTTGAATCTCTGATGATCCGGCCTGAGGAAATGGCTCTAGGCCTCTATGCTTTATTGATGCTTAGATTGATCCTATTCTGTTGATGACTGGGACACAACAGCATAACATATTGACAGGGTTTGACGGATAAATGCACATCTATCTCTGTATCTTTTGTCCCCGCTGCGCATGCATCAAAAACGCAGATATATTTTATGTGATAAAGCGTACTGTATTGATGTTGTTTGCATTGCAGTCGGCGTCAACTGTAGCTTTACTTGTAGCTTCTTACACGCCGGGATGTATATGTAGAGCCTATGCAGAGGAATTCATTTCTCAGTCATCACTAACATACTGTACATGCAAGAGGGTCGATGTGTGTGTGCGTGTGCGCAGGATAGCGCTGAGCAGATCCCAGCCTTTCAGTCGTGCTAATGGTTCCCTTGACAACACAGCAGTTGCTACACACATTGACGTCGTCTTGGCTGTAGGGTTTCGAATGCATACCACAAACAATCGCGCTTGCACATGCACACACTGAAGCCAGCTGTCGTGATAAAAAATGGTCCGTCGGCCCCCGTCTTTTAAAATTTTAAAATGTTTCCTTTTCTATGATGGCAGAATTTTGCGTATGGTTCATGCAGCCCGACACACACAGCCTGCTGTTCACACAGACCTTCTTCACCTGTTCCCTTCCCCACATCTTGTGCATGCGTGCGTGCGTGCCATGTCAGTCCCACGTTTCGTGCTCGATTTATTGAGTTGTCAACGTCTGGCCCCTGCCGCGTCGAGGGCACACCTACTTAGACCTCCCATCTCCTCTTTTCTTGTCCTTTTCTCTCTCCTCTCAACTTTTCCTTGGCTTTCACAAGACGCAATTTTTTTTGATTTATTTTTTTTTTTTATCCGTGCGAGTGTGTACCTGGCGTGAGCAGGAATGTAGCCTCAAAGATGTGAATAAATAATCGGCAAATAAAGGCCAGAAAGAGGAGAGATTTGAAGCGGTAATCCTTGGGCAGCTTACCCCAGCATAACGTCCTGACGCCTGTACCCTTATCCCCATCTCAGCATCTCCTTCCATCTACCTCTCCTCTCATTCAATTTCTTTATATCCCTTTCCAACAAGAGAGAGGCTATCTCAGCGGCTGTGTCAGCGATCAGCATCTCTCTCTCCCCCCCCACTCCCCACCTCCTCTCACGCTCACTCTTTTTCTATGTTTTCCCAGAGGAGAGTCGGGGGCATAAAGAGAAGAACAAGCCTGGCAAAATCTTTTCAAAAAAAACCAACGGGGATTGGGCTCTCAGCTTTGAATTCAGACAGATAAAGCTAATGGCAGTAGTGGGCGACAGGCAGAGAGCTGGGTGTATTTGTGCGCAAGCATAGCTTCAATTGAGGCCAGCTATAGAAATGTAGTTTCTTTAAACCCCTTTGCTGGCTGAATCTCTCTCTGAATGTGCAGGGGTGTATGCAGGGGAAGTTCCAAGAAAGGCTGGCCGGGGCACTGCAGTTTCTTAAAAACGCTTTCGTTGCCAGCTGAATCTTAAAGTGAGAGCGTTTGCTGCTGTGTAAGTGTGTTCAGTTAGGCTTGTCTGAAAGGTGATCAATACTTCCGAGGCCTACAGTACATTTCATTATCTTTGGGGCTTCTGTGCTTATGTTGCTCTACTCGACGGTAAAATGTGAACGCCTCGCCTTTCTAACTATGATAAAACAATCCTTTTTTTTTTTTTTTTTTTGTAGCATTCAACAACTCCGGCTAAGGTTTTGATGGCCTGTCCTCCCATTGCTTAAACTCATGGGATCTATAGTGTTCAGGAGCCGTGTTGTTGTGAGCACCGTGGCCTCTGGTGTGTCTATATTGCTGACATTTAGCACTAAAGTCTGACACACCCACAGACAAATGCTTGCTTCCTCGTACATTTTCTACTGCTTGCTCCATAGTGCTTCGTCTGCCACCTCATAGCAACTCGTTTTCCACTTTTGGCACTCAAACACACACATGTACGTACACACACACGCACACACACACAGTTATTATCTCCTGGAACAATACTAATAGATGCATGTACTGCTGTGAGCAAACAGTTTGTGCCTCTGCTGCCAACGGAGTGGGAGGGTGAGCTCTTGCCAAGTCTCTTCTACCCTGAGCCTCCTCTATTCCTATATTCCTCTCTACTATTCCGCTTCTCTCCCCTCATCCGCCATTAAACTTGAGACACCTTTCTCTGTCTTCCCTCTTTGTATTTTCTCCTTTTCTTTGATCATTTCCCTCTGCTTACTCTCCCGTGAGCTGCAGCCACATCCTCCTCTTCACAGTATTAAACTCCCATTAGAGTAATAACTCTATAGGTTTTCTGCCTCTCATACCGCCACCTACTTGTGTATCGTTCCTCTCACTTGTGGCACTAATCCCCCCCATGTTTACACTCTTTATAGCACACCCCCAACCACGGCTCACGACTCGGTTTTGAAGTAATTTTTCGTGCAACAACAACAACAAAACCGTAATTGATGGACAAACCGAAGCCCTCTCGCACATTCACGTCTTTGATGTGCCGTGTCCCTCACTGCAGCTAATTAAACACGACTGGAGAGTGTCGAGCAGTATAACTAGCTGTCTAATTATTGGCTCCCCCGTTGGGCAGGTACTCTTATATCAGGCAGACCTACGAGGTCACGCTCAGCTTGCGGCCACGCAGCGCCTCTTGATTCACCTCGTCGAGAAGTTGGTTTCTGAAATGCCTAACACTCCCCTCTTTTCATGGAACTTTTTTTTTTTGCTTTTTCTAATAAGAATAAGTGTGTCAAACGAAATCCTCCCTGAGGGCCTCGCCGCTACACATGATGTGTAGCTGTAGACGTACTGACACTTGACATGTGGTGGTAAAGGATCCGCTGGCCTAAGCCCTTACTTTGTGTGTACATTTGCAAGGTTTAAAAGTTCATCTTCATATTTATAATTTTCTTCATCCGTCTCCAAGGACTCACGTTTTCGGTTGTCCCAATTCTGCCCTAGAGGATCCCACAAAGTTGAAGTCTTAAGTGTAGTCTGACATTGAGAAGCAGCAACCGGATTAAACTTAGCTGTCTTTTTTTTTTTTTTTTTCCTCCCCGGGATGGCATATGCTTTGATCAGTTTTTATGCGGAGGTGGCAGTTAGACTGGCACAGGTTCACCTGCAGTGACTCATACACAAGCACTTTCACAGCATGCCGTCACACATCTGTAAGTATTAAAAAAAAACAATAATAATGTTTTACAGAGGGCTGAATCATACCTAAAGACTTGACCAAAAACCACTGAACACTGGACAGTACATGGACAACAATAACTGCTTTGTATATGCAGTTTCTTTCTTTCTTTCTTTTTTTTTTTTTTTTTTGTAATACAAATACACCACAAACACACATACACACAGAGCTCGTCTCTTCTTTTCCTCTTTATGCTGAAGTCCAACGCGATTTATTTGAAGTCGGAATCAAAGGGAGAAAATAAATGCGCTAAATGTTTACAAACGGTGTTATTGTTTCACTGCTATCTCAGATCTGCCAGCAAAGCCGCGTCCTTGTCTCTTAAGTAAGAGCTGTCTTTTTAAACGAGCACTTTTGGAGACACCATTCATTTAGAATCCATTAAAAACTCGTGGCTGGGATCAGCGCCTGGACCCCGGCACCACATGAAAACAGCTTGAGCTTATTTCCCCTGCCTTTCCGCTTTGAATGTACTGGAGTTGCATCTTATTCATTCTGCATCTTAGATGAAGTAATTAAACAAAGCCTGAAATTTCCAAATACCCTCTGCTAAAGAATAAAATAAAAACTCAAGTGTGAGGTCGGGGGGGCAAAAAGACTTCACTACCTACAATGCAGTGAGGCTTTATTTGTCCACTGCAAAACGGAGGTTAGCCATTGATTTGTTTGATCTTTAAAGATCACTGCTGACCCACCTGCACACACACACACACACACACACACGCATTCAAATACACACAGCAGTTTGCTGCAGCGGCTGAATAATTCTGCCACCACATGAAAACTGCGTTTCAACCCATGGATGCTGTACGCAGCCTGTCGGAGCTTTCATCTTGACGTTGCTTTCATGTGCCATTCTGAGCTCCGCGGTGTACGTTTTCTCAGCAAGTCTTTGACAGTAGCGCACCGCTTGTCATCTTGAAGTCCACGTCAGTGTAAATTCATGATCCTGCAGTTACTACAGAACGAATCCTGAGCTCTCCCTTAATGTGCCAGATATGGGGCTTCTTATCTATCGCAATCACCTTTTTTTTTTTTTTTTTTTTTTTTTTTAATACCCCACTTTCTTGTTCTTCTCTTCTTGCCCACGTCTCTATCTACGCAGCCTTTTTCTTTTTTTCTTCCCCCATCTGGCCCTGCTCTCCTCTGACATACTAGATCAGGGTGTCATAGATAATGTGTCGCCCTCACTATCCACCTCAGTTAATTCTCTTACGCTAGTCTGTCTTTCTTACTTTCATGTCTCAAGCAATGCAGGAGGCCATTTTGTCACCCCAATTCCACCCCTCCACAATCACCAAAATGTCTTCAGATAATCTCATTCCCATCAGAGAAAAGATGAAAATCCCAGAACTCTCCCTGTAACCCCCAAACTTCTTCTTTTTTTTATCTATCCCCAGATTTGTTACAAAGCTTCCTTTTTCTTCGCTTCTGTCCTTTTTCGCCTGTACATGCAGCATAAAGGCAAGGCTCTTCTTATCTGCACACTATGTGCCTTTTTCCCATCTTCCTTCAGAAGAACATGCAGTATACAGACATCTCTGACTGCATGTCGTGCTTTTTCCGATGGTCAGCAGCATCAGGTTTAAGCCTTGTAATAAGCTGCAATCGAAAGTTTCATTAGACAGAAGCAAAATCCTTGAGCTTGTGCTTATTTCGGTTATACATGCGAAGAAAGCAACACGTTAATGCCGAAACTGATGGACTGTGTTTATGCGTGTCTGTGTTTGTGAGTGAGTGAATGAGGGCTCACCCCGAGCACAGTATCCTTGGTGACGCCGCGCCTGTGATCATGGTTTCTCTCCAGGCCGTAAATCTCAACAAAAGCAGTGAAATTAATGGTCAATGGCTTTATTTTCCCCCCACTTGTGTGTATGTGCACGCTGCTGTGTTCATGTCTTTTTTTTTTTTTTTTTATTTGTGTGTGAGTGCACACAGAGAACCTCCACAAACCCCCCCCTCCTTACATATGTCTCAGTTCCCCCCCCTTTTGCCGCTCTCGGTAGACATGATTTACTGCACACACACCTCGGCCTCAACTACTGGACGGGATCATAAAAGTAAGGCTTCATCGTCGCTGGCTGCTATGAAAACACAGGGATATTTCTCACCCACCAAAAGGGCAATAAAGTGTCTCGCAGTGGAGTAACACACTCGAGTTGTTCTCTACGTGGCAGAAATAGCTCATACAACCCACCTGCCATTCACTCAGTTTAAGCAACAAAGTGTATATATCCAATAAAAATCTGTTGGCGTGCACCTATTCCAACACTGCAGCCTCAACGGCACTGGGCTCAATGCCAACAGTATACTGTGATGAAGAATTTTCTTCTGCCTCTGTTGACCTCAGTTACAAACAAATCACACCACCAGCTGGTCACTGAATATGGCTATTTACATCAGTTTTCACACGGTCAAAGTCTTTTTCCTGCAGTCCGCCAACACCTTCCACACCCTTCCCCTTATGCTTTATATGTCTGGATATGCCAAAGAAAATGTACACTGTATAGTGCACTGTATGTACAATGTATCCTCAGTTTAATTGGCAAAGGCGACGAGATGAAGCCAAATATTAAAGGAAAACCGACTCGATTCCTCTTTTGTCATAATGAGCACGACCTTGCTCTCTGCATACATGAAGTGCAGTCTCCACCTTTTTGACTCTGCATTCCTTCCAGTCCCTCCTATTTGACATTAGGACCGAACGACTCTCTGGCCCTGACTCATGTTGACTCACAAGGCAACATGCTCCCAGGCGTGCTTAGAATAGCTTCCTGTCTGCTCCACTAGCACACTGGCTAGTGCTCACACAACAATCCCGGCACACGCACTGCGTAGCACACACTCCTAGGGATGTAGATTTCTGGCAGGCTGGCTCCAGAATGTAAATGATCAATAATCAATGAATCAATAAAAGCTTAGAAAATACACAAATTCATGAAAACGCAATTCAAGCAGTTTGTATTGGCTCTTCTTTTTTTTTTTTTTTTTTTTTTTTTTCTTTTTTCTTTTCACCGATATTCAGCTAAAAATTAAACGAGGTTCCAACCTTTTATAATTACGCAGGCTTTTCTGAAAATATAAAAATCAAGTAAGACACTTCTTACTATCAATGGAATGGGAATCTTAAAAAATAAAAAGTATGTATCAAGCAGAAAAAGGTAATGGGCTAAGAAGCACTTTTTTGTTCTGGCTGTTCCTATATATAGACGGCCCCTTGTGCTCAGGCCTGATCACAGGCTCTGGTCAAACATGCTGTAGTAGTCCTAAGTGTATGGGAATCCTGCTTTAACTTCAGCCCCATCACACCTGCATGAGTGGAACCAAGGTCCCAAAAATGCGGCGACATATTTCTATATTCTGTTAATAATTGAATCTTGGTCAAAAATTTTTTAACAGAGATTGATTGTTTGCAAATGAATCATTAAGAATCCCATCATCTTAATATACATTTTCAGCAGACACTGATAAATATAGCCTCTTTAAAAGAAGTAGAATATATTACAAAAGTGAACATTCTCGTTGCTCTGCTGACATGACTGAGTGAGAGGCTTTAGTTGATAAATGGCTGATGCAATTGAGATTATATTGCCTATTGGTCTTGGTCATTTTAATGGAATAACTTTATTACAGCCATCTTCCGCGCCTCAGTGCGTAGTAATTTACAATGAGAGGGGGGAAAAAAAAAAAAAAAAATCTAATTAAGAGATTGCATCAAAATAATTGGGTTTCCAACTTTCCTACAAACCCTTTTTTAAGTTGAGAATGACCGCCTTCTTTAAATCCAATGGGAGCGAAAGTACGTAGCTTATTCTTGCTACTGGTTTAAGCGCTTTGACCTGTTAAATTCCGTTTCCTCTTGGTCACACTGACGACACGTACGCATGCACATGGTTGCACTCTGGCACTCATCGTCCCTACAGTTCCATTTGCGCTGACCTCTTGATCCTCCCATCCTCCCTGCCGTCATATTCACCGGTCTCCCTTCCTCAAGTACCCCCAGCGGTCAAGTCCATTACTGGTATCAGCACTTCTGATCTGCTGCACTGTGCTATAGTAACATCACATGCTACCCCCCTTCCTACCACCACCACCACCCCCACCACCACCACCACACCCCTTGTGGTGCAGTCCAGGCCATTCACCAATCATGCAGGAGCCTTGATGGCCAAGCTATATATCCCCCATTCCATCTGTAGCTGGCACTCTTGCATCACATTTGCTCTGCTTACTCCTCTACGGAGCGCCTTTGCTCTCTGTCGCTCTCTCTCTTTCTCTCTCTCTCTTTCTCTTTCTCCCTCGCTGCTTTGCTTTCCCCTCTTTTACTTGCTTTACCTAGTCTTCCTTTTCTCCTATTTTAATGTAATCCTAATCAAATGTCCCTTCTTCTGTCCGTTTCCTTTTCTTGTTTTTCTCTTTTTGCGCCCTCCTTCCCCCTCCCTACTTATCTTTTTTTTTTTTTACTTTACTACTTATCCCCTTCACCTCTTACTTCTCGTTCCTTTCTTTTAGTCTCCCAGAACCACTTCGATGTGCCGTCAGCCACTTTATCTAGCCCTGTAATATTTCTCTGTGTACATCTTGTTTTCCCCCCTCGCTGTCTGCCCTTTGCTTCTTAGATCTGCTCCCTTTTATGACCCCTATTTCTGGTTTGGCTAAATTTCTCACATTTGCTCGCTCCCTAATGACGTCTTTCTAGCAATCTGTCATGCTTTCCTCCCCACTTACATTTTCTTTCCTGCATCTCAATTTCTATACCATTTTTATCTTTTTCCTCCTCTCCTCTCCTCACCCCCCCCTCCTCCCCAGGCTCTGTGAGCTGTGGGTAAATAGGTGCATCTTGCCTTACTTCCTCTTTCAAATGGCTTCATCATTGCTAATGAAGCACACAGACAGGAAGGGAAAAAAAAGAAATGAAAAAAAAAAATGACGTGGAGGAGGAAGGGATGGAGGGAAGGAGTGTTTCCCATGGAGACGAGCCCTTGGGTGGCTGCCTAGCTGATTGGCTGATTTATGACCCTGTAGTCATGTTGCCTGATTAGTATGACAGAGCCTTTTTATAGCACAGCACAGCTTAATATGTGACCACATAGCACAACATACTTCAGTATTAAACATTATGGTGTAGCATAAGCCCCATCTTGCTTTACCATACTGCGTGCAATACAGTATGGCCAATCTTCCAATAGAATGCCATAACCCAGTTTAATGCCTAATACAGAGCTTGCATCTGTTCATACAACTGCTCACAATCCATCCAACGCATCTACACTATCCATTTAGATGCAACGTACTGATGCCGACTCGTTTGATCATTCCTCTCACATGCTTCACATTAGAGAGAATCGGGAACCCGCTGTCTGGCTTTGCATAGCTATGTTATAAAAAACAATTAGATGTACACGACGGGAGTGGGAGATGTGCCGTCTGAGATATGAGTCAGTGCAGTGACAAATGTTCAGTAAAGTATCAAATGGGTGTGTTTTTTGCGTGCGTTTTCTTTTTGGCCCTTTTGCCTTTTTATTGCCTTGCATCTCTTAGTGGAGAGGCAGACAGGAAACAAGTGAGGAGTGAGAGGGGTATGACGTGACGCAGCCGGATTCGAACTGTGGATGTTGCAGTTATGTGTTGTACAGACTGACAGATCAGACGTGCAAGTCTTTGTTGCACCTGCACGAAAATGCTCAATATTTAAAAGGCAGGCTGAGTTATCAACATGCAAGAAGGGAGCGAGAGCTGCACTTGATTTGATCATGTCGGATTTTCGCCTAAGTGACCAGTTGTGACAGTCCTGGCTACACTGCAGCAGGGTATTTTTACCCCAATTTGATGACAGTTGACAGAGAATAGTAAAATGGATGCGGCAGTCACCACTTTGTATGTAACCACACCTATATTTGGACCTCAAAATGTTGCTTATTGCATTGCCTTTTAGATGAAAAAGTCTAACTTTCTCCTCCTATGTCTTTCTGGCTGTCACTGTATTTACATGACGAACACAGGCCTCTAAACGTGTTTCATCAGGAAGAAATTGTTATGCTTTGCATATTTTTGTTATGCTTTAATTTTTATTTAGTTAATCTATTTTCTCTGTGGTTTGTTTTTCCGTTGCGCTGCACAATTTTGCCATCCAGATTTTTAATCCAGAAAATAGTCTCTACTTATTGGGATCATTATATCATCCCTGCCTCGTAATGTAGCACAACATTAGAGGACATTAATATTATACATTTACAACAAAGCTCTCACAACTTGTGATGTGTTGCCAAGCACAATAGATCCTCTAAAGCAACTAAATGTAAAAAAAACAAACAATAAAAACCTTGCACAAGAGGCTCACTGTCCCTCTTCAGCTGTTCTCTTTAACCTGCATCTCTTACTCCATCTATTTCACACTCTCCCTCTTTTTGGCACTTCCTAATTTCTCAGAGCTGGACTGTCATCCACACAAACATATCGCATATCCTCTTCTGACAGCCTTCTACTACAGGTTAAGCACATCACAAGATCCCAGCTAACTGCTACACTATTTTTGTGATGCGCCATGTCAACCTCTCTCTCTCTCATTTCTATAACACATTCTCTCTCTCTCTCTCTCACACTGAAACTCTACAGTGTTGAAGAGGCAAACCCTGATATTGTTCTAGTGGCTCTCGCAGGTACTCTCCCTAACCAGGTCTCCATTTGCCACACTTATTACTGGTTATGTAAACTGGTGTCGTCAACTGCACTGCTAGGCCAAAGCGTTGCCTGCAAGCACAGGCCTGTGACTGTGGATCTGATAATGTCACGCATCTCCAGACGCTGGTTATTGTGTTTTTTGATTGATGTTAATTTACTTTAGAATTGTACAGCTTTATAAGGATTAATGAAAAGGTAGTGTCTGTGTTCGATGTAATGATTAGGGTCCACACAGCTTGCAAACACTCCCCTGGAGCTCTTTTATAGTATTCTCTTTGTCATCTCTCGCCTACATGTTGCCCACTCTAAACATGTTATTCTGTATATGTAAGTGATATGTGCTCCCAGGGTAGTTCACACCACCTTTCTTTTTCTTTCGTCATTGAAATTGGCCTGCGTGCTTAAAACACTGTACTCAGTTCTGTCATTAGGTACGAGTAAATAGCATGGCAACATCACTGCTTGGTCTTCAATCCCAGTCACTGTGGTTCCCAAAAACAAACTGTCTGCATACATACTAACCACTGTGTATGTTGTATGTTATCTTTCTTTGTTAGGCACAGAAGCGTGGGGCTATATTATGATTGAGAGGGGTGATATTGTTGAAGATGAAAAATGCACAGTTAACGGCGAGACCCAAATGCATTTGTCACCATAAAAAGCCCCCATACTGATTGATGACGGCACAACAGCTGGCAATGCAATGGGAAGTGAAATGAGGATCTATATTTTTTGGCAAAGTGCAAGACAGTCTTAACACCCAAACAGTATTCCACCTTAATTTATCACCTTTTTCACTCACTAGATACATGATTAATATGACCAGTTTGTATTGTCGAAAATGACAATCTGTTCGTATCATTGAAAAGCATTATGTAATGGGCATTTCAGTTAACATTAGATGTTATGATAGCACTGCTATACAATTGCAACAACACACTAGCAGCATTTGTAGAACTTAAAAACTTAAATACACTGTTTTGATCAGCCACACCTTGATGAAGCACCATGACACTCACTGGTGGTGTAAAAGAGAAACTGAACAAACTCTACTGTTACATATAAAAAAAAAATACAATAGGAGCTGTTGAGAGATAAAACATTCTAATTAAAAAAAAAAAGCACTTCTGCACCGTGATTCATTCTGCCGGAGTCATTCAGCACTCGTAGGGTTAAAGTATAGCTGCAGCGTCTTACTGCAGTGTCTAAAGCATTTGGCTGATCGTTACAGTATACACCAGAAGAAGAAGTGAAGGGGAACAAAACATCTCTCTCTAATACTTCCTTTTTTCTTCCAAAAATCCTTTTTATTGCATTTATAACATTTGGCACAGTACAAATTCTTGGTGCTTTTACAAGATAAACCTGTAAAGATCGACACTGACCTTTTTTCGGTTTTTGTTAAAGAAAGTCTTCTCAGTATAAATATTTTTTTTTCTTATCACTGCATTCTCTGTAGCATGGTGTAAAAATCACACAGAATGCCCCCTTTTTTAAAACAAGACTACCCTCATTTGTCAAAGTCAAGACAGCATCTTAAACAACTCATTGTTTTAAATAGAAGTTACAAGTTAGAAAATAGTTTCAATTTCTTTTTAATATATGTTTCTCTATCACCAGCCCATGGTAGTTTCAATTTGTCCATATATATATTTATTTATAAGCATGTACAACAAGAAATCATCAGTCTTTTTAAGTTTGCACTCTGTACAAAAAAGTAGTTCCTGTCCTTTTTTCGTTGTGCATTCTATTGCATGATTTTATGAGTAAATGACGAAGGGGGGCGAGGGACAGGGAGGGGGGGGGGGGGGGGGCTGGGAACCTAGGGAAAGGACTGGGAGCCTTTTGAGGGACCTTTTTAAATCTGAGTCTCCTGTACCTTCTCCTTGGTGTGAGTTTTTATGACAAAGGGCTCAGCCATTGCTGTGTTGGTGCTGGGCATGGTTCGAGGCAAAGAGTTCCCAACATTGTTGTCTGTCCATTTAGCCCCATGGCCAGTTGGTTTATAGGTGTTATATTTGGGCTTTAGAGTGCTGTAGTCCACTTTATGGGGGCTGTAGTCCACTTTGTGTGGACTATAATCAAGTTTAGGTCTCTGAGTGTGTGGACTAAAGTCAGACTTGAAGGCGCTGTAATCCGCTTTGTGGGGGCTGAAGTCGGTCTTGAAGGCGTTGTAATCAGTTGCAGTCTTATGGGAGGAGTAAGGATCCTTAGGTTTGTAGGTACTGTCAGTTTTAGATCTCTGGGCACTGTAGTCTGTTTTGGGTTTAGGCTGAGTGCTATAGTCAGGTTTAAATGGGCTGTAGTCAGGTTTAGGTCTTGGGTGAGTGCCAAAGTCGGGCTTGAATGGACTGTATTCCGCTTTAGGTTTATGCTGTGTGTTGTAGTCCGATCTTAATGGGCTGTAGTCATGTTTAGGTTTTGGTTGGGTGCTGTAATCTCGTTTGAATGGGCTGAGGTCAGTTTTCTGCCTAGGATGAGTGCCATAATCTGGTTTGAACGGGCTGTAGTCTGGTTTAGGTTTTGGGTGGGTGCCAAAGTCTGGTTTGAAGGGGCTGTATTCTGCTTTAGGTTTGTGAGTGCTGTAGTCCTGTCTAAATTGGCTGTAGTCAGGCTTTGGTCTATGAAGGCTAAACTCTTGTGTAGATTTGTGAGTGCTGTAATCTGGGATGAATTTGTGGCTACTGAAGTCCATATTTGGCTTGTATGTGGTATACTCAGCCTTCGGCTTGTGAAGGGTGAAATCAGGCTGGGGTTTGTATTCGGCCTTGGGTTTGTGAAAGCTATAGTCAGTCTTGTGGCTGATAAAGTCCAGTTTGTGTATGCTGTTATGGTCCCGGATTTCAGGCAATGTGAGAGCTGTCTCTTGAGCTGCAGATGCTGGTGGAGGAAGGTCCTCCTCATCCACCTGAATAATCTCCACAGTGCGGGCAGCTGCCACTGTGCTCCTCTGCTGGTGGCGCTTTCTCAATTTGTAGAAGGCGATGAGCATGACGGCAGCTAGCAGTGTCACCGCTACAAAGCAACCTATTATAATCTTAGTGGTCTTCATTACTTCATCCAGGCTCGGGCCAGACTTGCCTGGCTTGCCAGTGGCACCTTGGAGTCCTGGCGCCACAGATGTCTTAGCTGCACCTGGTGGGCTGTCAGTGCTTTGCAGCAGCACAGTTGGTGTGGAGATGAAGACTGGTTGAAAGACTGAAGGAGAGGCAGTTGTAGTTGTTGTCCCTAGGCCTACCCCTCCTCCAGCTACCCCAGCCCCTGCTGCAGCAGCTGTGGTCGTGGTGGTTTTAGGTTTGGGCATTTCAGTAGTTGGCCCCAAGACTTCCACAGTCACTGTGGTGAAGTAACTCAAGTTGGATGTATTAAGCTCGGCTGCACTCACATTGAGGTAGGCCGAGGCATTAGAGTTCCCAGCTGCATTGGACACCATGCAGGTATAAGTGCCTGTGTCAACTGCCAGGACATTTGAGAAATTAAGGGTACCATCATTGAGGACTGATATTCTCGGGTGACTCGAAGCATGTGTCAGAATAGTCCCATTGGGTAGGAGCCAGCGCACCGAAGACATTGGGGCTGTGCGGCAACGAACCTCAGCCACTCGCCCTGCTGAAATGTTCAAGTCCCTTGGTGCATCAGCAATGAATGGTGCAGAACACTGGGTTGCAGCACCCTCACCTCGGTCCACCTCAACCAGCTGTCGACCTCTCATGCTGGCAGGTGAGTTACAACGTCCACAGCAAGTTGAATTGGTAGGGATGTACTCCCTTAGCCAGCGTGCTAACCATACAGCCTCACAGCCACAGTTCCAAGGGTTATGGTGGAGATGGAGCTCCACTAGGTACCTGAGCGGGGAGAATAGATCATGTGGCACAGCGCTCAGATTATTATGGGCAAGATTAAGCTCCACCAATGAAGATAGGTCATCAAAACCATTGCGCTCTATCACTGTGATTTGTGAGTTCATAATCCATAGCTTTTTCAGTGAGCGCAGGCCTTTGAAGGAGCCTGGCTTTATCTCCGGGAAGTGATTTTCAGATATCTCCAACTCTTCCAGGCCCTTGAGGGGACTCAGGTTTGGCATATCACCCCTTATGTTGCACATGCCCAGGTTGAGGTACTTGAGATTTTGTAGGCCCTCAAAAGCTCCTTCTGAGATATACTCCAGTTTCCGTAGTTCTCCGAGGTCCAATCGCATTAGGGAGGGCACCCGGTTGAAGGCGTAAGAGGGGATACTTTCGATGGGGTTGTCCCTTAGCCACAGTTCTCTTAATTTAGACAGATACTCAAAGGCCCCACTGGGCACCACCGTCAACCGGTTGTCAAACAGCTCCAGCGTGTTGAGACTGGTGAGTCCATTAAACGCGCCCACCTCAATCTGCCGTATGGCATTTCGCCCAAGCTGGAGCACCTCAAGGTGGTGCAGGTGGCGGAAGGAGTCAGCCTGCACCGCCTCGATGGCGTTTTCCATTAGATTGAGGTGTCGCGTGTTGGCAGGAATGCCGGGGGGCACACGGGTGAGGCCACGTCGGGTGCACACCACTTTCCCCTGCTGATTACTGCAGGAACACTGCGGTGGACAGCCCTGGGGTCCCTGAGACACCGCCGCCCCCGCCAAGGCCAGGGAGGCGCTGCTCCAAGCTCGCGCCATCAGGAAGACTACACAGAGCAGGGCGGCTTTCCTGGCACGATGCACAGCTACCCGCCCCAGGAGACTCATGATGTGGCACGTTCATAATTCAGCATCATCTGGGGGGGAGGATGGGGGTGTTTGGGGGGGGGGGGGGGGGTGTTGGGGGGCTTTGGGGATCAAGGAAAGTAGCTGGTTGGCTGGTAGTAGTGTTAAGGGGACCAGAGCAAAGAAGTCAAGGGAACTGAAGAGGACAAGGGTAGAATGTGGGTTTTGGGTGCTTGCTAAGGGGCAAGAGGGCTGGACCTATCCTCAATTAAGCAATGCTTTTACTCCCATTAACTGTGCTCAGGGGCAGAAGGAGAAGGGAGGGTAGAGAGGGCTGGCTTTTCTGAAACGTGTGTATGAGAAGGACATGATGATAAATTAAGCAACCAAAAACCGTATTACAAGACAGAAGGGAGGGTTACAAATTGATGCAAGAGGGGTTGAAACACTAGACACCTACCTCAAGT
The DNA here is from genome assembly GCA_943593645.1 of Bovichtus variegatus. NCBI lineage: Eukaryota > Metazoa > Chordata > Actinopteri > Perciformes > Bovichtidae > Bovichtus > Bovichtus variegatus. The sequence goes on from CALSCE010000077.1 coordinate 2,006,768, forward strand.
TATTATTACAGGTCCTTGAACTGAGATATATAGCTTCCCTCCTGTTTGCAATCACAAAGAGCTGTGGTATTCACATCAGTTGTATGTATATCCCAAAAGCGGCAAAGAAAGCCTTTTTATATTTGCTCTGTCAAAACAGGTATCAATGCCAAAGAGCTTAACCAAGATGAGCCCTTTTTGTAAATCCACACATCCAAAGAGAAAGGTTCGAAGGCCCTTTTTTGAGTGTTTTTTTTTCTCCGTTTCCTTGTTAATTAGAAAAAAGAAAAAGAAAAGAAAAAAGATTGCAGATAGGAATCCAGTCAGGCTCCCAAAGCAGCAGTGCTCCCTTGCTCGCTTCTTGCTGTCGGCTCCTCTTCTCTTGCTTGTCCTTGGAATCCGACAGTTGATCCCCCTGCTAGACACCTTACCCAGGTCTCCATAGCACAGGCGACCACACAAACACACGAACAATTTTTTTGTGCACCAAAAGCCAAGGCAGAAAGGACCAAAAAAAGGAAGTAGGTGGGGGTGGGATTGAAGAAGGTTGAATGAAAATTCCACAGTCCTCTCCAATGTTCTTTGCCTTTTGTTTGCGATGGTTAGGAGGGGAGGTTGACAAGCCGGGGAAAAAAACAGACCCCCCTCCTCTCTGTATTCCTCTGTCCACTTTTTAGTGGTCAATCAGTTGGTCGGTTGGTCAGTCTGACAGCCCTTCTTGCTCTCTTCCCCTTGCTCCCCCTTTCAATGTGGCGTCGTGTCCACTAGATTTTTCTTTCTTTTTCTTTTTTTTTTTCCCTCCAGGAGTGCTCGGCAGGGGTTGAAAAGACTAGACGACACACACTGCCTTCATTAGCTTTTCCTCTTCTTAACTAGCCACACGCTCCAGCCACGGTGGCGACAGCAGCAATTGCAAACGCACACACACCATCCCTGCGAAGCACACAGCAGCAGTAGTGAGCACACACAGCAGCAGCTGCAGCCTGCCTCCCTTGCACTTCCCAATAATCCGTCAATTTCTTCAGAGGGGGAGTGGGTTGGGGGATGGAAGGGGGTGCTGGGAGGAGTGGGGGTGTTGTAGCTGGGTTGATCGAGGTGGGTTAGAGGGAGGAGGGGTGGTGCGCAGTTCCTCCTTCCTCTCTCCGGCTTGTTTCTTTTTTCTTCTTGTTTTCCAGTTCCACTTCTTTTTTTTCCTCCTCTCCTCGTGGTGATCGGCACCCCCTCGCTAATGCAGCATCCGGCTAGGGAGAGGAGCAGGACTGGGAAGGCAAGCGCTGGGTGAGCGCGCGGCTTACAGGCGTGACGTTAACAGTAGCGTCGATGTGGAAAGGATCCGTTGTAGCAGCAAAAGAGCGAGCGTACGCCGGCTTGGATATCTCTCTCTCTCTCTCACACTCTCTCACTCCCGCTCTCTCTCTCACACTCTCTCACACTCTCTCTCTCTCCCTGCCTCCCTCCTGCTCTCTGCAGTGTCCTAAGGTAGTTGGGTGAGCTCAAAGCACTCAGACCTTTTTAGAGATCTACCTCTTCAAAAACCAGTTTGCTCCTGCTGTCTTCCGCTCCTTCTTTTAATGCTCAGAGTCTCTTGTTCTGTGGCTTTCTGGGCTTTGTGTGGCTTAAGGGAATAGACAGGCTGTCCAAGCAAAGGCAGAGATGGACAGTGGCATCCCCACAGCAACCAGATTTTAACCCCCTCCTCCCCAGCAATAATCTAGCCATTCCAATGAGTCTGGCAAAGCTTTTCAGCATTGCTGTGGTGGCAAAGGCAGGCAGGCAGATGGGACACTGTTTCTCCCACTCTCTCGCTTCCCCTTTCTCTCATGATGCCCTCTCTCTTTCCCTTCTCTCCTCTCTCTCCTAATCTTTGATTTTCTTTTACTTTACCTCTCCTTGCTCTCTCATTCTTTTCGTTTTGTCCTTTAATGGAAAATAGAAGAACATGAATGGACTGCTGACGCATCCTGCTTGGAGCAGTGCTTTGGTTTGATGCAGTGTGTTTTGTGCATTAACTCCCCCCACCCACTCCACTGTCCTCGCTGTCTTTCCTTCTCACTGCTCACTCTTCGTCCGTCACTGTGTCACTCTACTTCATCTCTGGCTGGCTATCTCTTTATATACAGTCTCTTACAAGTTGCAAGGACATTCAGTGCAATTTCAGCCATATCCATACCGATATACCTCTTCAGTGCAATGGAACTAAAAGTTTAGATTGTGAAAATTTGATGAGGTTGCTTTATTAATACCATATGATGGATAAATAGACAGATGCTTTGACTCAACCCATGACTGGGATCAGGTGCAGGATATGATATAAAATCAAAATACAGAGCAAAATGTTCTGCTCTGTGTCTACATATTTTACCTTTTAATATCCACTCTCCACCCCCCTTTCATCATGTATGCCTCTGCAGGTAGTTAGAGCCCTCTAAACAGGCAGGCCTTAACCCTCAATTTGGACATAAATTGTCGCTTCAGGAAGCACACAGCCCTAAAGGTCATGTGAAGGAAGGCGAACAGGAGAAAACAAGACCTGCGTTACCTTCCTGCCGCAGGAGAAGAGGCAAAACAAACGCACCCTACTGTCCCATCACCCCTCTATCTCCAATGATTTGCACAAGCCTCATGTCCATTAAATTAGGAAGCAGTGTTGGTAATTGATGGTTGGTAAAGCTAGCCGTGGACGTGCTGCTTCATGGGTGTGTGTGTGTTTGTATGTGGTCGTCTGTATGTGTGTCTGAGCTAGAGAGTAAGCGTGTGAAAGAGAGAGAGAGGGAGGAGAGAAAGCACGCCAGCTAGAAAAGGTCACTCTGCCTGTAGCGCAGTACGTTATTCCCACCGGCACAGGAGTATAGAGCCAACTCCTATATTATACACACACATACACACACACAGACTTTCTCCTTGACTTCACTGCAGTTGAATACGAATAGGCTTCAATGAAGCACATGTAACAGTGAGGTAGCAGACACAGGAGTATAGGGGGGATTTTCCTTTGTTAAGAGAGAGAGGCTATTTCCTTTCCACAGGGATTCCCCAGCTCTGCAGCCATGTGGAGGGTGATATCAGAGGTGTGCTGCACCACTGCTTCCTCCTCGCTGCATTTTCTGAGCAAGTGAAAACATGATATAATGCAGGCATATATTCAAACAGACATGCAAACGCAGATTATAATACAAATGCAGTATATGCGGCAAATGCGCTGCTCAAAACAACAACACCATTTCATTGAGCTGTTGTCAGTTAAGCCAACCGCAAATGAAGGCTTGTGGTTCTCTGTGTGACTATTGAGTACAAAAATCAGATGTAGTACAGTGTGCGTCCTGGCACTGCTAGCTTTGTTTGTGTGTCGGATGGTAACTGTGCTGTGTCCGTAGGTGTGGTGTGCCACCATTTGATGAGCAAGTGACCCAGAATGAGTTCAGGTTGTGTTTCACCCAACTAGCACAGTACATCCCAGACTACTATCTAACCAAAATCATCCATTGACCCGTAACATGACCAACGCTGCCAGGACAGCTCTCTCCTCTTGGCCCTCACCCTGTCTATTTCTCTCTTTTCTGTCTTTTCTATTCCCACTTTATTTTTCTCTGTCAGTGGACACTCTGCTTTCTCACTACTGATGGAGCGTGGGTCATGGCCTGCCAAACTCTGTAATGCTCCACTGACCAAAAGTGGTCAACCCCTTGCTTTATAGTTTGATCCTGGCCCAGAATGGCCAACATTGCTTGATGGTCAGCCAAACTCTGTGATCACGGCAAGGTTTTCTCAAGGTCCTGTGTGTGTGTTTTGTGTGTTGTGTGTTAAATCTGATTTGGTGGTTCAGACCATGAATGAATGAATTTTGCAAACTTAATTTTGTGGTTTAGATTATTCAAGTATATACTTACACTATCTTGACAAGAAGAGTGTTGTCAGGCCTTAGCTCCAGGACTTACTGCCCGATGATGGCCTAATAAGCTGTCAGATACGTGGGACCTTCACGCTTTTATGGCAGCCCTACGCCCCTGCTGTGCGACCCCTGTCCTCCCTGCTTCACCTGGGGCTCTATGGAGCCACCCCCTGTGCCAGGCCAGGCCAGGAAGGCACTGGGTATAGTTTGGGGGTACTTCAAGACCTACTTTGGTGGGGCTTGTCCGCCTGTCAGCCAACATGTTCGAGTGGTATATGCAAACATTACAGAACCCATCCCCTGGGGTGAGTGCTAGCAAATCTGGGCTGCGGCCAGTCACATGTAGGTCAGCAGCCTGTGTCTGTTTGCATGTGTGCGTGTCAGTAGTTCCATTTGGGTGAATGGCCTGCAGTATGGTATAGCAGCAATGACAATCAGAGTTTATAGTCAAATGATAGATCTAATGGTAATATCATTGCCTCTGCCAAGGATTTACAGTATAGACCCTAGGGGTGTGTGTGTGTGTGTGTGTGTGTGTGTGTGTGTGTGTGTGTGTGTG
>CALSCE010000077.1:2011204-2052442 GCA_943593645.1 Bovichtus variegatus
GTGTGTGTGTGTGTGTGTGTGTGTGTGTGTGTGTGTGTGTGTGTGTGACGGAGAGAGATGCTTTTTCAAGGAGACAAGAGGCACACTATTTTTGGGCTTATCTTGTGCTTTTGAGAGCTATTACAAATTGTTTGCATACATTTGTGTGTGGGTGAGTGAGCGTGTCCTCTAAGTATCCAATAATGTCCCAGTGGATGATTGCATAGCAGTGCCCACCCTGGCCACAATGTTATCTTAAACCAATTTTTCCAGGGCACCGTACTTAACACACGGACACCCAAAACTCTACAATGGTGACCTTGAGCTACATGACTCGCTACTAGACACTTCCTTTCCCATTTTCATTTCAATTTCCAGGAATTAATTCCGCAAGAGATTACGCGTACGTATGTACATACGCACGCTCGCACGCACACACTACTATCAGTGTCCCAGCGAAGGCTTACACTGCTTTGGTAGGGATTGTTTCTGTTTATCATTTTCTCATCACACACACACTGGCACAGATGCACACAGAGACGCACACACCAATCGCATGCCAGCGTATCAAGAGATTATAATAGGCAATAGGTTATATTAGTGGCTTCCGTTTGCCCAGGTTGGATGAGTTGTTTCATCCTGATAGCGGCTCAGTCTTGCTAGTCTGCTTCCACTGACCTTGTTTGGCCTCCACTTAATACATCATACACATATTCATGCATTTTCATATAATGCAATAATGTGGTGCTTTTATTTGGATGGCAAGTTGCGTTCCTACAACAATAAACATGGTTTGATATAAATGAACTATTTTGCTTTTACTCTTGTTCCTTTCTCTTTAGCTCCTGCTGTGCTGTGTCCCTCTTTCTTTCTTTTCTTTTCCATTCTCTTCCGCTGTCCTCCTCTCGGTGTTCTTGCCCTCACTCCCCTTCTCTAAATTGCTACTTCTTACAGTGCTTCTCCGCTCTACAATTTGCAGGCCAGTCCCAAGTTAATTGTGTTTGCTCATTCAGCATATGTTTTTGTGTGTGCGGGAGCAATATCAGGTCATGGCAACTGAAGGCACACAATAAAAGATGAGCGTTTTTACTCCTCTTTTTTTTCCTCTTTCATCCTGTGTTATTCAGTGTTTGAGCTTCGCTAGCAGCCATTGTCTCCAGACTAATGGGCTTCATTATGTTGAGCTGTGTTCATACTGGCTGCCAGAGCAGGGATTAGCTCTAGCGCCGTGTTAGCTGGAAGCAGAAGAAAGATACAAGTAGGTTAGCACTGTTAACCCAATCGGCATGAGCCAAGATAGATGGATAGGAGGAGATACTTCATGCATATTTGGAAGTAGGAGTGCTTTTATTTTGGCCTTTTAAAACATTTAAACCTTGATTTTTTTTTTTTTTTTTTTTTTTATTTTTTTTTTTTTATTTATTTATTTTTTTTTACACACCAATTACTGCCACATTTATTTTTAATAATGGAATTTTGAATTTAAATGACTTTATACTTGACATATTTGTGCCACAAGTGTGATGTAATGTGCGTTATGCTTTTCTCACCATATGCTAATGCTCTCCATGTCTTGCCCTGGCCACTTCATTGGTCAGCTGGCCTCATTAAGATTCATGGAGCATCCCTGTATGTGCGTTCATCACAATGTTGCCTTGCCAACTGCCAGGCTGTAGGAAATGGATGTCTCTTTCTCTGAGCAATGTGAAGGTAAAAATATAGTAATTCACCACTGAGGGAGCAGCTATATCGCCTAGACTTTTAGCTCCTCTGGAGCAAAGACGCTGTCTTCATTCAGTTCCACCCCTCCCTCTCCTTCTTTTACTTTTATGTACCCTTGGCTTAGTCAAAAACAAAATTCCTAACCAGTGAGTTATTCTGCAACATCACATGCCATTAGTCCAATGTTTGGCATTTGGACTACTCCTACTTCACTTAATTGTTTTTATCGGGTGAAATGGGAGTTAAAACAGGGATTTATTGTGCATACTAACGCATGTTTTGTCTCGCCTTGATGCTTGTATTATTGCCTCGCTTATTGTTTAGCCTTTACACAATGACAAGTGTTTAAAACTCTGCTGCTAGAGGTAATTGGATCAAACATGTAGCGCTACAAAAAGCCCTTAGGTTGCTTGTAAAACTCAGATTTTGACATACAATCCCTCCTTGTAGGCCATTTTACACCACCTGGCATCTCCAGGACCGCACATTAAGTTAACCTCCTCCCAGGTCTTTTGTTACTCTCAAAGTGACCACCTCTCTTTCCTCTCCCACTATGGTGTCCTGACCTTCAAATATCCTCCTCCTCCTCACTGCAACAATTACCTTCTTAACAGTGTTATTTCTATGAAGCTGTTAATCCCAGAATCTCCATCAAGCTTCATGTAGGAGAGGATTAGCCACACTGAGGCCTGTTTCTGCACAGACCCAGGGATGGAAGAAAAGAACGAAACAGCTTTTCATCTTTTTCAAATCCACCTGTCCACGCCCAGATTACCGGCAGCACTGTCCAGCAGATACATTCTGTGTGTGCATGCCAATCTTTTTTTTTTCTTCTTCTTTTTCCCCCACTTCCATATTTGTGTGTTTGTGAGCCTATTCGTCTATCTTGCTGAGTATTTTTGCCTTATGCCAGATATCTTTGTACGGACACCACACAGTATTGCAAACTGCTTTCCATTGACGCTTCAATGTTTGAAAGCAGGCGGGAGTGAACGCGGCGTTTTTTCTAATATGCTCCCAATTTGGATTTCATTACTGATAGTTCCCCGTCCACCTTATCTGTGTTCAAAGGAACTATCTGCTATCTATCCAAATGTGAGCATAATAACAAGAAACACACACTAGTCAAATATACTTTAAGGAAGTATGAAGTGTCATTGTTATGATATTCACAAGCATTTTACCTGTATATGCAGAGAACAGGTGGAGTCTTCTATGTGTGTGTATACAGGAGATGCATTGTGTGTGTCCATTCTCTAATAGGACTACTCGCCTCCCAGGCAGTTATTTTTTCCTGTGTAATATCCGCTGTCTCTCTGCCTCCATCATTTTCCCATACTGGGGATTTGAGAAGCCAAGCTAAGTGTGTCTAATCTATGAGCGCAGCCAGCGCAGCGTCAAATGTTTGGTGCCGCTGTACCTGCAGCTTCCAACAATGCAACACTTCAGCTGCTGTCCACCCAAGCAGGTAGGAGACAATGCAGGGGAGGGGGGTGGGGGATTATTGAAGGTTGAGAAACAGAGTGGACGTTCACATTGTTGCTCAAGGTAGGAATTAATGCGAGACAAAGTAGTCATTTGGGTTAAAGGGAAGCGCATAGTAAGATGTAAATGGAATATGGGTCAAAGGAAAGAATACCCCCCTCTCCAACTCCAACCCTGCGACCTTGCTTAAATGTGTTTTTTTTTTTTTTTTTTTTTTGTAGCAGTGTAATCGGGGATATCGTGGGGCGGGGTGGGGGGGTGGGAGGGGCCTGGGTGTGAAAGGGAGGGGGGGGGGGGGGGAGCAGGAGGCAGCACTTTCTAAATTGAAGTCAATAACACAGCAGTCCATTCTGTCAGAGCCAGTCCTCCCACACAGTCCGCTTACAGTCACTAAGGAGAGCTGAGGGTAGGATGTCGATTGAGTTCTCCAAAGTACCACTACACACGGCAACATGTGTTTGTGTGGGTGAACGCACATGAGGGGAAATAGCGGCGTCAGTAAACAGAGGCGTGGCACCAGTTCTGTACACCTCATAAACTTGGCCTTGTTAAAAAAACAAAAAAAACGGTAATTGCTATTCTACATGGGGTTGACAACTCGACGACAAGAATTGAATATTAAGTGGCAGAAGTGATCTAAAAGGAAACACACACGCACTGAGCCTGCTCCATGGAAGTGCTTTTATTCTACATCTAGCTGTTTTATGAAATCTCGCTAATGCAGGCATATCTGAGACACACATGCACACACAGTCTTATTTTGCCTTTAATCCCTTTCTGCATGTTAGCACTTCTACATAGCCTTTGGGGATTAAAACGGGTATGGTTGGCCTGCCCTGAGCGGGGGTAGGAAAGGAAATTAGTGACTGGTAGAGGGTAGACATCCGGCTGACACGAGTTGTCCTGTGTGTTGATGCATGTGCGGTAAGCGTAAATACTTTGTATTCGAATCTGATGACGACGACGTAATGGCTACTGGCACATCCGCACAGCATGGAACGAGCATGATTTGTTCGGGAGCTAGCACTTTTTTGCTTACTTTTGCTGAGCCGAACGCTTAAAAAACAAAAAAAAAAAAAGTAAATCGGCTGCAGTTTTGATACTCTATGTTCCCAGTAGTGTTCTGACAGCCTTATGCGTGTTGTGCTTTTCACAGGGAGGGAAATTCCATTTTATGATAAAATCCCATTTACACTTCAGTTCTGTAGATGGTAGGATTTTAAGTGACTGTATATAAATGCCCCCCTTTTTTGTGAGGCAACAACTCTGTTAGCGGAAGATTGTCCTTGGATGGATTCATAACTGTCGTGTCGGATAGTTTCTGTTCTCAACCCTGTGCCTGGAGAAAAGAGCTGCACACACGGTTACATATGTTCACACTCGGATACATGTCTGCGGTTTTATAATGCAGTGAAATGTTTACATTTTACTTGATGTCACGGAAATAGGCTAAACGAGTCTCTCTCTCCTCTATTCTCTCTCTCCTCTCTCTCTCTATCTGTATCTCTCTATTCTCTATTCTCTCTCTCTCTTTCTGGTCTATCACTGATGCCATCAGTCTAAGTCAATTGCACTGTAGTTGGGTGGACAGTCATAATTTCCCAAGGCAGACATTGCCTTCACTTTTGTTTTCCTGTCACTCATTGTTTGACATCTTGCTGAAAATTGTAATTTTGACTTGAAACCCACCGCTGTATTGCAGCAAGTAACATGTCTAAGTGTGTGCTTCTGTTGCACCTCTCCATAAGAGTCACGATGTATGGGAGCCTGCTGTAATCTGTCAGAAACCAAATTGTTATTATGAAAGTAGGGTTGCCATGGTGAGGAAAAATGTCCCGCCGGGTTAATAAACTTGTGACACTTACAAGAAAAGATTCTCGTCGATGACGCTTTTTCTATTTGACGAACATGGGCGGTGATGAAAATGAACTAAATGGGTTTTACTTCTCTAAAAATGTAACAAATTAAAATGCAAAACGAGGAGGGTGGCGGTGGATAAGTAATGTAATCGGTGTGTGCCTGAACAACATGTTACACTGGTAACACCGTGGCACAGCCTATATAAAAGACATTATCTTTTCATTATTAAAGGCATGTTTTGCTTCAATACGGCCCCATGTGTTCACATGATGTGATTCCGTGCCATTTCTCTTAATAGATGTAGATATATGATGTTTTCCTCCATTTTCTATTGCCTCTAAAGTGCGACTAAGATGTTCAGCTTGTTCATTCTAATTGTTTATTACTAGTAAAACAAACTGCTAGCAAAGCTTTGAGTGCCTGCGTATGCATTTTAATATGCACGTTTTGTCTGGAGATGGCTTTGCTGACTTAAACGTCTAGACACTCTTCTTCAATGGCCTGCCATTTGTTTTCTCTTGTTGCCCATCACCGTTCTGCCATCCATTTGTTAGTAGCTCAGCTGTGCACAGCAATAAATGACTGAAAATTGATGAAACCACGGAGACACATTGGTTTTGAACTTTCTTTTGAGGAAACAATTGAGCTCTCCACTTATTCATTCAGCGGAAATAGCATCAGACAACAGCCTTCGGGCATAGGGTTTTACTTCTTAAAAGGTGCATTGGGTATTCAAGCAGTAAGTCTTGGCAGCGTGAGTGTTGAGCTGGCCACAATATTGTTGTGGCTTGTAACTCCATGTTAGTAGCAGGGTGTCAGCCTTTGCCTGTGGCCACATTGTTGAAATTGAATTTGAAGAGTGTGTGTTGCACTGCTGCCTGTTTTTGAAGGGAGCGTTATCCATCCTATTTGGAAGCACAATTGTCATATGGCACACCTGGTGGCGTTAATAGCCCTCCTGCAGGAGATGGTGCATTCTAAGCCAAATATATCAAGTAAGCGCTGTGACTGTCTGAAATAGTTTTTTATCTGATCCAGTACGAGTCCGTTTTTACACATCCATATTTGTTTGCTTTCGCGATAGCCTGTATTTATTGTGTGATAGACGGTAACACGCGTTACCATAGTGACTCGTTAAAGATGGTAACTGCGGTAGCCTTTAGAAAGTCTCCCCATGCATTAACAACAAAAGGTAATAAATGCGTCCGTCCAGCTGTGACAGACCGACAGTAACTCGTGACATCGCTCGGCTTAAGGACGTTTTTAATGCCCTTGTTGTTCACGAATGAGTCAACCTTCCTGCGTATTGTGCTTGATTGTGTTGGAATGTATTGAGCTGTGAGTGAGCCCTGGCCTTTCGCGCACACGCTTCACAGTCCTACATGGGGTGTTCGTTACTAAAAGGAACGGTTAAGATTGTGCTGCAGCTCTGACACAAGCCCTGTCCCTGAAGATGCTTTGAAAGCGGGGAAAAAAACCACCCCGCAATACTGACATTGTTGACTTTTTCATGACTGATGACTCATGGTTCTCCTTATGCTGAAAGAGCCCAGCTGTGGAAGGAATTCATTTGATGTAATATGTCATGTAAAGGCTCTTACTTGAAGTGTTTTTTAAATCATGTGCACACGTCTGTTTTGTAATGCATTTCAATCTTGTCAATTGAGGGACAATTTAAGTACAATGAAATATGTTGTTGAGTAGAATTTATTATATACCTTTTTAATGTGATTTTTCCTTTCTTTTTTTTTTTTTTACATACAGCCTAGTCCTACATTGTGATGAATCTATAGCTAAATAGAACTTTACCTCTTTGCTTCTTTCATAGCTTGTCCATCTCTCTCCGTTGCTGATTCGCTAGTCTGAGCATGTCCTCTCTAAAGTAGCGCTGATTAACAGCATCTGCGTTTCCATAATCTTGTGGGGCAGAAAAAGGAGGAGGAAGAATATCGTCACTTGTGGCCTCTTCTAAGTTTTCTCCGTCTTCCTCCTCCCATCTCTCAATTTTCAACTTTCACTTCTCTTTCTCTCTCTCTCTTGCTCTCGATCTCAACGTTGGCCCCATATCTCTCCCTAGTCTCCTCATTATGGAGGTGTTATTGGAGGCCCAGTCTCATTTTTTAACACAGATTTTCTTTCCTATCCCCCAAATGGTAGGAGAGGAAAAGGATGACTGGAAAAAAGTGACAGAGAACAATTGATAAGAAACTGAAGGTTTCACATTTGAAGAAAACTTCAACCACGGCCTATTAATGGACATTGGGACAATGCGAACGCAACGCAGGAAAATCTTCTGAAACTTGTGTGGTTTGTTTAGAAATGCAGTTCAGTAATGTAGCATGTTCCTAAAGGTGGTGGGCATGCTAACCAAGCACAGGTGACTGTAATCCTTTATTTGACGCCACATAGATTAGATTTACTACTATAGTCGGGTGCTATTGTATTCAGACTGGTTAAAAATACATTGCTTTTTAAGAGGGAAATTAGAAGGGCAAATCATCTTTGGCAATGAAAAGTCCAGCAACAGAATAACTGCATGACTCGTAAGTATGCATGACTTGGTTCAATCAGCCCCCCCCCCCACCTCCCATCTTTCTCACACACATAACCACACACCACCATCTCAATCCTCTATCTCATTTGTTGATCGTCAGTTGCCATTTATGTCATTGAACTTGCAGAGAGGTTGAATTGGATTTCCGAAATTGAAGGATGATTATAGGATGATTCAACTCGAGGTTTTTTTTTCTATCTTGTACGCCGCTGACTGGGGTCAGATCATCATTTCCTATTATATGATCTCTGACTACCTGCTGGCATGAAAGATTCATTTTTCTTAGTGTGCCTCGCAGTTGCTACACAAGTGGAAAGCATCATTTTCTATTTCAAACCAGGAGGCAAATTCTCCTAGACTCCTGGTTCCGTACCATCCATTTGGAAACGACCAGTCGTACTAGACTACATGCAGTTAGATGGAGTCTGAAAGTCTTTTTATGTCTATAGGACTCCTGGCAGCCTTCAGCCTGAAATGTTGTCTGTTTATTATACTATGTTTATAGCAACATGGAGTACCTCTTCAGTAGCTTGTCTCCACCACTTTTCCCACACTCAAACTTCGACCCCTGCTTAAGAACTCTCCAGCCAGCCCAGCATCCGGGCACTGCCTCTCGATATGACAAGCACACAGAAATTGACAAAAAAAAAAAAAAAATGCCTCTGTCGGCTCTTTCCCTCTCTCATTCTCTCACTCTGTCAGCACCGGCAGGGCCTGGGAGGACAGAAATGGCTTTTTGAGTGACACAGGCCGGCTATGCCATTTGCCATGTCAACTAGTGAAAGAGGATAGAAAAGGATGTGGAGACAAATGATGATGGCCCGGCCATGAATGTCGCGCGCCCTTCTCTCTTTCACCCGCCATCTCCCCCCCACACCCCCGCCCCCCCCCACACCCGAGGTCATTGAAGTCCAAATAACATGGCCACAATGCCAGAAGGTGAAGAAATGTTCTTCACAGTGCTGTGCACAGTGTTTGTTAGTCCTCATTTGCAGCACAGCTTTCTCATTTTGATTTCTTTCAATATATATATATTTTTCTACACGATTTTAAAATAATTTGTCCATGGACAGAACGCTTGTTTTCAGGTATTAGTTGAAATTAAATATCCCTCGGAGTAAGTGGAAATTCGAGAAGATACTATAAGCCAGTAGAGAGAAATGAACCGAGCCACACCACAATTTTCTCTACGTTTTTATGTCCGTGTCGAATTTGTAGTGTTGTTCCCGATTCCTCCATTCGAAACATTTTAGCTTTTGAATCGAAAAACCTAAATTGTTTAAGGGTAGTGCAGTTTCAATGGATTACTGAAAACGGCTGCATTTGATGTTGTCAATTCCAACTCTTCTCTGACGGTTCCTCAATCCCCTCATCAGCTCCAGCAGTCAGTGCCCTGTAATGTCCACTAAGTATTCATGTAACTTCACTGTTTTCCCTACATTTAGCTATATATGGCGCCCCACCGTAGTTTGGTCATCGCAGCCACAGAATCATGAATATTTAAAATTCTATTATGAAATCTTAAATTGATTTAATAAAGCCGTAGCAAGTGGAGCATGAGTGAAGAAACAGCTGCTTGTGCGGTGGATGTCACTGTTGAGAGGTTTGACAAAGCAGAACAGTAGAAACTCCTGCCTTTCACTTTTACATCTCGCCACCTATTGGTAGCCTAATAATTTAGTTTGGACGCGTGGCAACCATTGTGATTCACTTAGAAATCATCAGTATGTTTAAAAGCATAATACATGAGAATGTTTGCACTGTACTGACTACATAGCTAACAGCTAGGTTTATTTATAAAGTAATCCATGGTTAAATGAAATGAATATGATGTATTAATACATTTGACGATGGTGGACCTGTTTTTCCACAATTAACTTGCATTCTTCTTGTTGTAGCAGAATATCTGCTCTTAAGCCGAGGCAGTGCTCAAATCTGTTCGTGAAAAAAAAAAAAACAGGTCATTGTTATTTCCTCCTTGTTGCTGCTGTACTGCTCAGTGATTGCAAAATAATGGCCCATCTTTATTGGTTATGTACTCCAAGGTATATGTGTAAATGGATCTGCGGGAAGGCAACGCTGTCATTTTGAGAGGTAATGTGGCTTAATGCCCTTTCCAATCATTTTGACCACCCCTAAATGTGCTCAATGCGGCTTGACTGCTCCCACCAAGCATTCGCTGCTTCAGGCAGCGATTTGAAGATTTTGACTCTTACCTCTCATTGCTTTCCAATACCCCTCGGGCTCCGAGAGGCTGGGTGTCTCAACCCAGAACACAATGTACCGCTGGGAACTAAGTGAAAAATGTCTAAAAATCAAATTACAGTGGCCATTCAAATGTGTCCAGAGGTGCAATTCATTTTGAATGCACCCCCCTCCCCCCCTTTTGTTTCCATTTCGATCGGTAGTATCTAGGTTGCGTGGACCAAAAAAAAGAAAACTGTTCCACCAACGTAATAACCCTCGCAGAGTTATGTGACTTTTTTTTTATTTTTTTTTTTTTTTTTTTACAACCGTTTAATAACTTACAGCCCAGTTCAATTTGTGTTTTCCCCACCTGCACCCTCACCACCCCCCAGTTAAGCGGAATTATATATTAGTAATATTACAAATGTGGCTCAATATTCATCGACCGGCATGCCATGTCGCCCTTCTCTTAAAAATGAGATGGATTGTAGTTATTGCTGTTATTGATTTTAATAACCAGGCTGTTAAGACCCAATGCAGAGTGCTGCTCAGCTACCTTTTGTGCTACACGAGAGCTGTGCTGTTCTTTCACCCGGGTAACAAAGGATCCATAAACTCATTTAACTACAGGTTTAGCATGATTAGGTTTGCTGACTCCGGCAGTTTTTCCTTTTTTGACTTCAAACCTTTCAAGTCACAGCAGGTTTTATGATATGTACGTTGTACCCGGTCTCCCATTATGCCTCTTTAACTATGCATACATGTGTGTGTGTGTGTGTGTCTGTGTCTGTGTGTGTGTATATATAGTAACGATTTAATGGGAGATCGCTGGATTAGTTGAATGCAGTCGGTCATTACATCTCCAGAGGTCTTGCATTACTCAATGCTGTTGGCCCCTCCATTGTGTTGGTACTTGTCCGACCCCTATAGCCTCTAATTGTTGTACATGTTGTGGCTTTGGTTGTGGGGGATGACAGAAGAGCAAAGCCACAAAGGTCAGTGAGCATTACAAAGGCCTGCAGGTTCCGACCAGAGTCAATTTCCTTTTTTATACGATTCAGCATGACCTTGTTGACGTGTACTGTTTATTGGGCCGTGTCTGATCAATGTTGGATATACATTCAAAGCTGCGATCTCCGACGATAATTGTTAAATACACTAGCTCAATGACTTTAACGGATAGTGCTCCCACTGTCCGTACCTTAGCACAACAGCTACTAGGTGATGAAAGGTTGCAAAGTCATTCAGTAGTTTTGGAGATTGTATGTCACTACCATAGGGATGCATTTGTGTTGACAATACGCAACTTAAAATGCCCAGCACAGTCCTGAAACCCCCACCAGCAGGAGATCTCTCCATAATTTATTGCTTTAGTTTGGTAGTCTACTGTAGGTCATTTGCAGAGGACAACAGCTCTGATCGACTCACTATTGACCCCTGCTTTTTCTCTCTCTACATCTTCGCTCCGACTCTGTTTCTCTGAAGGCTTCATAAGTCTTTAAAAGTCCTCCTTTTGAAAGACTGTTCTTCCTATCTATAACTCTTTCGCCATTACTTTTCCTCAATGCTGGCGGTAGTTAAGGCTATACTGTGGACTTGATAAATTATAGCTTGAATAATTTATTTTTTTCTTTCTTTTCTGAGGTAAGACAGACAAATGATGGGGCCCCAACAATTGCAGTGGCCATTGATTGAAAGTTGTATTTTAGGTGTCAAATTAGACAACCAATCCTGACTGTTGAATTTGCTCATTAAAGAACAAATCCTGTATAGTCGAAGCAGAATACAGACCATGTAGACTCATCAATACTGTTTGCAATTAGAATCTAATAGATGTGGCCAGGGCAGTAGGACAATGTTCTTAGTCAGTGAAATACATGTGAGGTTTGACAGAATTTATATTCATACAGTTTCAGTCGAATCTATTCATATAATATTCACAATCATGCAGGAATTGTCCATAAAAGCTCCCCAACTTCTACATCTATCTTGAAACACTTTACATTTAGCCAAAAATACTTTTTTGTCTTTCTATGTTTTTAAAGCGAAAATGACATGACAGTTGCAATAACAAAGGAGTCACCGTGGCAAACAACCGTGCATTTGGCGTTGACAGTAACCGTTTGTGTGTTGTGTCAGTTTCAGATGGCCTAATATACCATGTGTCAACATCTCAACTCGTACTATGGAGCACCACAGGGGAAAGCAAGCTCACTCTTCATATCAATTTTGGCTGTTGGTATTTTCTCTCTATTTTTGCCAACAATCCCCCCCCCTTTCACGCATGGGGTGAACATAGCTTGATCTCCGCTTGAAAGGCGAGTGATGCCAGGTTATAACAAAAATCATGTTGTCGACCACCTTCATTAACTGGAAGCATATCTGACGTATTCAGCATGCTTCTCCTTCTCGCTCCCTTTTACCCGCCTTCCCCAACCTCCCCCTTTATTTACCTGTTTTGGCAGAACAGCGATGCACGGCAAACATCAATTATCTACTGATAAAAAGAAAAACTCATTAATGGGCATTAGGCAGGTTTAATGGTGAAGATCATGCTTGCTTGCCTGACCGTTAATGGCCCTGGCTATTAGAGAAGCCGTTTGACTTCTCCCCACCCTGCCACCGACAGACAGCAGCCTGCCACTGACGATGATGCATGGGACCCCCTTACTCGCATTGATCACTCTCAGAGAGTCTATACACACATAAGCACCCCCACAAACACATTCCTGTCCAGTGTGCATGCTATTGTTCCATTGCTTACCAACACCAACCTTTTTGCTGAAATTGATCAAGCAAAAAAAAAAAAAAAAAGGTTGAGTGTTTAATTCCTACAGGATATTGATGTTTTTCCCCAAACAAAGAAGCTTGATGTTTGGGTACCAGCCAAGCTAGTCAAGTTTAACTGCTTCTGCTCTACTATAAAATAGATGCAGTGTTTGATCAGGAAACGGGTGGACAGGCCGAGGTGAAACCCTCGAATTCTGCAAGACTAGATAGTAGTTATTTTGCTTAGGTGCCAGATTCAATGCAACTGCAGCTATAACTGTAGACCGGGTATGTGATGCAGTGTCTTTCTGCCACCGAGTTGTTTAGAGGGCCAGATTGAGACGCACTTCAGCTCTGCAGTGAGCACTGTGGACAGCAATATCCTGCCGAAGTGAGGCCAGTCCTCTCCTGAACACCGTGCTGTAAATGGAGAGCTTCTTTCTCCTTCTTTTAACATGAGCTCTACCCTCCATTTCAACCCGTTTGGCGACACTTTAAATCACCCTTTTCAGCATTTATGAGCAGTATATACAGTTTTAATAATCAGATTATAACACACTATAATGTAGGTGTAAGCAGAAGTAATTATTAATGCATTTCTCTCTATATATATATTATATATATCCCTTATATATGTTTACAACTACATTAGTGTGTTAATCATTTATTTCATTTTGTATGCTGCTTATAAATGCTAAATATGGAAACTTGAATTGAAGTGTTAGCAGTTGTTTGAAGCTCTGGTTCAGACCAACCCTTTCAGTTCAACACATTTTTTTTTTTTTTCATTACATATAACATTAACTGCCTTGTCCCTCATTCTCGGGATGTTGAGAAACACTTGCTTCGAAATAACGGTTTTGCCAGCATATTTTACAACCTCTTCTTCCCAGGCTTAACTTGATCAACAGCTGACAAATCGCTGTGCGAACTGACTCTGTGGTCGGATAGTTAATGAACTAACCTAGTTTGGAACTGGTGCCAGAGGTTTGGCCCTTGGCCTACAGCTTAGCTGTGCTGCTGGCTTACCAAAGCAGGGACGGTCAATAACCCGCACACACAGGCATCCTACCGGCTTAGGATAGCCGTCGGGGAAGCTTCACCTCATCCAACCTTTTTCACTCTAATCGGCCCACACTCGCTGATATTGTAGTCTATTTCCTCCAGGTTTTTTAAAATATGTTTTGTGTGGACATCGCAATAAAAGGAAATCCCATTGCTAACCGAAAATTAAACTGCCAGCAGACTATTCTCTGCCATTCTTATCTGCTTGAGAGAATGTTTTTTGCCTCCGACTTGACTTGCCACCTATTTTTCTTTTTTTTCTTCTTTTGACATCACCCAGTGTCTTTTCAATATGTGCGCTACACTGAAAATGTCTCGCCTAACTCACTTTTTTCCTTTTCTCGTGTGTTTGAAAAAAAAATGAAAATAGGTCAATCATTTCTGATGGAGTCGAAAAAAGCATCTGTCCTTGTTTTCCCACTGTTCGATGGTTGGTGACCACTTTCTCCCTCTCTGGCCCTTATTTACAAGTCATCAGTTTCGCAGCTCACCTCTCTTTACTACTGGCTGCTGCTGTTCTAGTGTGAAGATTTCTTCTTTTTTTAATTACAGGGCCCTTTTACACACTATTTACATCCCTGTCTGATCTATGCCATTAAGGGATCAATAGCAGTTTGTTTAATTCATTTATTCTATATTCTCTCTCTCTCTCTCTCTCTATCTCTCTGTCTCTCTTTCTCTCTTTCTCTCTCTTTCTCTCTTTCTCTCTTTTTTTTTTATAAATAAAAGGGATCTATATTTATAGATTGCTCCCGGAACTGACTGGCCTTTTCCCCTCTCGATTCGACCACAGTGACTTGCTAACACATTTAGCCATTTTATGCCCGTGCATCAGTGGTGTGAGGAAGTGAGATATGTACCGAACGAGTATAGCACTTAACAAAGACGGGTCTTCTGTTCGAGTTAGGTCACTTAACAAGTACGACGTTGGCGTAACTACACAGGAACAGGTGCCTATTACCATAATCAAATAGCTATTGTTTATTTTGAATTTAGCATGTGCCCTCGTTTCCTGGCCACGCTGTGCAACTATGTTCCATTAACGGCAGTTTATGGACCTTAGTAATGGACATGCACTATTGATAATGGTCTGTGGGAAGACTTTTAGAAGGTGACACGCAGTGGTAGTGCACTTTTCAACCAAATGACTTTTATGCAAACAGCTTCAGGGTGTTAGTGGTTTACCTTCAGCAGCTTGTCATTTTTCTTATCTTTCCCTTATATGATTACCCAACATAAACATTAGGATGTCACCTCATTTTCTTTCTGGTTAGCGCTGTCCACACCGTCAGCGCCCTCCACAAAGCAGTGACAGCGCTACTAAGATGTTATTCCTGCTCTCTTGCAAGCAAACAATTACATACCTATCAGCACACTGGAGAGAGTCTCACACCCGGACATATTTCAGGATCACTGTGGAGCCGAGCGAGTTCTCTTTCACATCGCTGTCGTGGCTTGTACCAACTCTGTCACACTAATATTGTATTTATTACCTAGTCGTAGTTGTCCTTTTTTATTTATTTTGTTCCCCGCTCATTTGTCTTCCTGGACAGTTTCATTGAGTTTGCAATTTGCCTTTGATTAATTATCTCCGTCCAACAGGAACACCTTCATGAGGTATTGGTTTTTTGGTGAAAATCTGATCAAATTGTGCCATTTAAAGGAACTCTGTGTGTCCACTTAGGAAAAAAAATGATCCATATAAGTCAGCGTGAGGCGCGGTATTGAGGGATGATTGACTTTTGTTGGATGTGGCCGCTCATACCCCCAAATGGAGTTTTCACGCAACACTGAGCAGTGAGGCTGACCCATCAGTGCTCTGCGTTTTCTACTTAAATCCACATGTGCCCATGAGAAGGACAAACTGTCCTATTCATGCGACATTCATGACTCTGAATTAAGTGTCCAGAGCCATTGATTTCTTTCTTTTCTTTTTTTTTTTTTTTTTTTTTTTTTTTTTTTTTTTTTTTTTTTTTTAAGTGAATAGAGAAGGCTTGGAATATGAATTAAGGTATCGAGATGATACGATTGCTTTCTTTTTCTTTTTTTTTTTTTTCCTTTTTTCCCCACTTTGCACCTCAATCTAGGGTTTAGGATCACTCATTGCTTCAAGCAGGTTTGATCTCACACACACACACACACACTACACACACACACACACACACACACACACACACACACACACACACACACACACACACTCTCTACACACCTCCACATCACTCTTTCAATCTTCTCCAAGGCTCAGTTTGATGAATGGCTTATTCTGTTCGATGAGCAAAGGGCTATAGGTGGGAGTGACTCAAGTCTTTCTTTCTTTCTTTTTTCCCTGTCTGGTTTGTTTTCTCTGAGTCACGGTGGTGAGGGAGATGAGCAGATAGTAAGACAGGGATGGGGAGATACAAAGTGATGCTGGTGCTCTCGGTTACACTAAATAGTTGTGGCCTCCCTTCACCTGGTCATGTCGGCAGAGTGTGCTGATGTACGATACATTTATACCCACACAACCAGATTCATTAACGCGGCGAACACTTGTGAATCCCGTAAAACACTCGAGCAGTCGCAAACACGCCCACATAAATATTATCCCCTGCATCATTTGACTTGCTACTTAAAAAACTATTGATATTTTCACTTTGATATGATTTCACACGCACAAATATTTGAGAGAGCCGAGCTAAGTGGCAGAGTACAGGAGCCGTAAAAGCCGCCGCCTCCTTCTTGCCTAATGAGAATGAATGAAGACATGCCAAAACGTCTCCACCTGCCAGTCTGTTTTCCCGGTGTTCACTGCTTGCATCTGCACATTGCAGGGCCCTCTTTGACAAGCAAGTACACACACACACACACACACACACACACTTTCTCACTCGCTTGCATACATAAATGCCAGCAGCCTGGAGTACACTATGAACCAATGCTATGTTTGCCCCCGCTCTGCCTTTAAAGTTTTACGACCACGGCTGGTAATTTGACTCATGCAAACCTAAATCTCTGTGGTGATAACTATGATCTCAGTAATTGGAATATGCAGTATAATTCAGCTTTAAATAGTGGCAGAGTTACCGTCGGTGATGATTGATATTGCTGACGGACAGATTAATCTCCTGTGCCTTGCATTATGTATATAGCTCGCTTCTTCTACCCGACGAGAGAATGCGTAGCACCTGATGTATGCATACATCTCCATACTTGAATGGAGCCAGGTTCGACCACGTGGGGTCTTAAATGGCTTGGACGCGCTAATGGACACACCCCGCTCTCCGTCACCTTTTGGTTATTTATCCATTAGCTTGTTTCCCTCCAGGTATTAAAAATGTTTTTTGTTTGGATGTGGTGATAAAAGAAAACCCCATTGCTTGCCAATTTTGGAATTGCCAGCCCACCATGTTCTTTAATTTTCTCTTAGTGCTGGGTTTGGCTCTGACATGACGCGTCACCTACCGCAGTCTTATTATTTTTTTTTTTTGTTCTTTCAAAGCGCTAAGTGAATTAAATCGGCTGCAGTTTTAAAACATGCCCTCGGGCCAGGTTTCACTTCAATAGTACCAAATGGCTTTGTCTTTTGTACTTGTGAATGACTGCACATGTGTCTGTGCTTGCGTGCACACGTGCAGGGCTTTGTGTGTATGCTTATTTTGCCATTTTCCCCTCTCCGTCCACTGTGTCGACACAATCCCAGCGTTTATGAGATTACCAGAGCCCATTTGTGTTCCGGCGGGAGCCATTTTGGCTCGGAGGAAGCCTCCGCTGGGAACCATCTGGGCTCTACTCAAAGCAGTTTCCACTCCGCCTCCCCTGTCCTCCTCACACAGTGACCAAAGCTATTTACTTTAAAGGGCGGAGGAGCTCAAAATTCCATGCGTGTGTATTTGTAAAACTCTGAAGTTCAGTCTTCAGATCTAGCCCCTGAGCTCCGGCGCGGCTCTGTCTCTTCACAGAGTAGGGAAGCGGGGAGGCAAAAGATGTAGGAGCGATTCTTAACGGGGAACAATGATCCTAAAGTGAGCACTATTTTCATAAGCGATGAATCTATTGATTATTTCCTTGAGTAATCTTTTATTTTATATAATCTCGAACATATATAACGTCTCCTTATCTTAAATCCAGAGAGGCTGTAATGTCATTACAGACACAGATCAAGAACAGCAGAATTATGGATGAAAGTAATGTTTTTTAAAAACATGTAAAGAAAAATGGGGGAAAAAAACATAACAAATAGACCGAAAGGCAGAATAGGAATCGGAAGAGGAAGACGGAGAGAGTTCGGAGTATTGGCGATGATTGCTCGGTGGATAAACGAGCTGTTATCAGTCCATTTTTGATATTAAGTTTGACATATTGCACAAACACGAGCATTACTCTGCAATCCTGCCATGGATTTAAAGCATCTCCAAGTTGATATTGTTCTGCAAGTGGAAAACTGGGCCTCCACTCTCTCTTTTTTTCAATGAATTTGCTCTTTTTAATCCACATTTGCCGATAAATATGATGTGATTTGTGTATTGAATGACTGTTTGTTATGTTAAACTGTGCGCTTGTAGTTTGGCTGTTGTTACTAAATCTGATGTGTTAATGTGCCAAGTAACACACACAAAGTCCTTTCACTGTGTATTTAATGGTTTGGTGTTTAGACTGTGATTGTGGCCTGTTGACTTTGCTACCGTTTGTTAATTATGTCATGTCATTTTACATGTAATCTAGGATATGATTATAATTATTATTATTATTATTATTACTGGCACTTCTCAGTAGGCCTCTTTTGTTATCCTCAATGCTGTGTGTAGACACGCCACCCCTCCAGTGATATTGTGTTGGTTGACAGTATGTGGTAAATTAGGCTTTGGGAAAACTAAGAGTCATTTGTTCTATTATGATTGAAACATGTCTGCGGTTCCAATAATTGAACTCCAACTGTTCTTTACCTCTCACTCTTGTCATCTCTGGGTGTCACATTTCATGTTTCCATCTGACCCCATAAAAGCATGATTGATCTGACTTGTCCTGCTGTGTGATTTCTCCACATGGTTGCGACATTCATCACATTTATGTAGTTGCTAAAGGAGAATTCTGTTTTTCCTCAAGCGGACATATGGGGGTGGGGGGGGGTACAGAGCGAGAATATCTCTTTGACCTCTAGATGGCTTTCTGCACTCAAACTGAATTGGAGTGCTTTTAGAGAAGGATTGGAAAATGATCTGCACTACGGAAGCAAATTGGACATCGGAGGGTGTCGTCTTTGAACTATCTATAACTCTCTTATTGCCATGTTCTTGTCTTAGACTTCGCGCTGTAGACAATAGTCCCCTAATGAATAGTTGTTAGACCTCACCTGCTGATCAAAAGGTCGGCCAGAGGTCAGACGTCTTCAGAGGCAGCGAGACTTGTCTGTGTCTCCCCCTTTTGGTTTTCCGTGCCGATTATTAGTTTGTTTTTTTTTTGGTTTAGGAGCTTTCAGAGTGCAGACTTTATTGTTCAAATAATTCTTTTTGCATAAAAGTTTATGACACCTTGTGTAGCAGATTTAGAAAGTGGAGCTTTTCATTTTCCCTCCAAATTGGCATTTTTATGAGTGTTGTGTTTAGTTGTCAGTATTGTTTTATTTTTGTTTAGAATTTGCTGCCTTTAATGGTAGTTGGTGACAGTTAAGTTGGTTCCAGCTATTCCATTTTTCCCAGCACTCGCCCACTTTTGACATTTGGGTGCTCGGAGGACCAGTGCTGCTCTAATAGCCTAGTTATGTAACCACTTCTGCACTTAGAGACAAAGGGAGATAAAAATGGGGTCAGTATCTGAGTTAGCAGTGAGAGAGTAAGAGAAAGACGATTATACGGAGGCAGATGAGGTATGAGTGAACTTGGATTGTATCAGGGTCAGGACCTGGGAGGGGAGACAAATGTCCGAGCTGCTCTTTTGTCTTGAAGCCTGTACAGCACCTGTTTTACATGTCAAGAAAAAAGTACAATCATTTCTATTAAAAGTTATTATTTAATAGAAAAACAAATACTTTTGTACGTGACACAAGTGTGTTTCTTTGAGCCGTTACCAAGTGTTGTTACCATAGAAACTTGTACATCTTTTTAGTCGTTTTCCACTCTGCTGATGACTTTATCCAAACTGGATCCAGAAAGTTTAAATATATGCATGTCGCTGCTATATGCCTAGGTTGTCAGTTTTGAGTTTTAAAAATAGAACAGATTATGTATTCATTAATAAAAGCTTTTTACTTTAGTTGAGAACAAGGCAGAGCAGTTTACTAACTTAATTCCTCTCAGATTTCCCTTGTGGCTGCAGGGCTAAGCAGCCCGAGTCTTAATCGCTTGACTTCTTCCTATCTCTTCTGCACACCTGCCCTCTCACTTTCTCGCTGACTGAGGCTTTAGAGTAGGGAAAAAAATCGATTGATTTTTTTCTTTTTTTTCTTTCCCCGGTCGTCCATCACTTATGAAACAAAAATGTAATGAATAGATAATTAGCCTGAATAGGCAGAATTTGGTTATAGTCCATCGTGGGAAATGTTGTGAGATCTTTCCTACTTTGTCAGCAAGGTTAGCTATTTCAATGCCCTCATTTCTTAACCTAAGGGAATTGCAACTTTGCTGTCACTAATTGCAAATGATTTACATTACAGAAAAAGTAGGATGGCAATATTTAGAGTCTTAATTAAGGTTGAAGTGCATACGCAACACTAATTTAAAGCTACTCACACTGTTTGTGCGGGCCCTGGGATTTCTACACTTAGTTTTAGTGTTTGCAAATTAAAACAGAAGTTGCTTCTGTGGAAAACTGACAGTATTGCTTATTTGAGAATGTCAAGGACAAGTCGGCCTCAATGTGCACTAAGACACGAGGTCACTACTGGGGGTTTGTGTTCAAGAAATGTGTGCCATGCTGACCCAGATCAGATACCAGTGATTGGTAAATCCACAAAAGAGGAATGAATTGGGATCAATACAGAGCTCACGGGCCTCCATGGATGTATCCATTTAAAAACAGTGGTGTCTCCTCACAGGACCCCACCACCCCCCCCACCCACCACCTTCACTTCATTGCTGTAATTGAATCTCAAACCTAATCTCGGACACAGAACATTAACTTGGCCTCTTTTTCTTCCTCCCCTCCCCTTCTGTTCCAGGTGGAAGTTGAAGTGGAGAGCATGGACAAAGCAGGGAACTTCATTGGCTGGCTGCACATCGAGGGTGTCAATCTCTCAATCGCGCTGGTAGAAAACGCTCTGTCCAAGGTCCACTTTACAGCAGAGCGCAGCGGCTACTACAAAACCTTGGTCTCAGCAGAGGAGCCATGCCGAGAGAGGAAAGAGAAGGTAAGTCTCATTTAGGTGCCGCAAGAGCGGCAACATCCTATTTAAACAAAGTGACGACTACTCTCCCAACTGACATAAAAGTCTTCATAAAGCTTTTTTATTCTATTTACTCACATTTATTAAATGAAGACTTGGATATCCAGCGTTGTCCAAAATTAGGGCTCAAAGATGCATTATCATTCCTTGCAAGCCACACGACTAGCCAGCTCTCTAATCAGACCTGGTTAGCAGTTCATTATTAGAGGTGAAGAGAAAGTCAACAGGAATGATCAGAACTTACGGGGAAGAAATAAGAAAAAGTTCCAATAAGGGAGCGCGCAAACATTCTTCCAGGTTGGCAACCAGATGCTTCCTTCGGCAAAAACCAACTCCCCCCTCAATAGCCACGTTACTATTGTCACTCGGAAACTTCCAAAACACTGCCCTTGTCAAAGGCAAGTCCCATCCCCTTCACCAGCGTGACAGTCAATTAGGACAGGTGGTGCCGCAACCTTTGACTTTCCATTTAATCCGTTTTTTTTTTTTTTATCACACCAGAAAGTGCGTATCCAAATGAAAGTAATATATCTAACATGACGCCCCATTCAACCATGAGAAATGACAACAAGTCATGCCTTGATAGCATGCAGACAATACCTTTTTAGTTAGAGCTATGTGGAAACGCTCCCATCTGGGGTGGACAATAGCCACATATTTTCCCGTTATCATTAGAGCTTTCCTTCCTCAATGGGAGTCCTTTGATGGATGAAGGCCTCTCTCACACTGATCCTGATCTGGCCCTGCATTTTTATTATGGCTCCACGAGTCGCCCCTGCCAGATGCATGAAGTGCCTGGCCAGCTGTCTTCCTTGTCCTCTCCATCTCTGTAACGCATTTCTTTTACCCTCTCTCCCCCTCTGGCATTCTCTTCCATTCTCTCTCTTCCACTCACTTCTACCTATTTGTGTCCTTAAGTAGATACAAATGCCTCTTCTCCCCATATAAACATGATGTATTGCGGGAGCCAAGAAGGGCCTGTGTTCTTTTTCCTCTCACTGAATCGATCATGTTCATCGTCAGTGTGTTCCTGTTCGCCTTTCTTGCTCTTGGCCTCCCTCTTTTTCTCACAGATACTCTCCGTCTGCGTCTTCCTCTTTCTCAGAAAGGTAAAAGTGAGAGCTAAAGATCTTGAGAGTGGTGCGCAGGTGAACATTTTGTCTGGGTCGACAAGAACAAGAAATAAGAAAATCTTGCTGGCAATGTGAGCACACCGGCCCTGCCATGTTAAATCTAACTGCAGCAAGACGGGCCATTCCTGACGCCTCTGATAACAATTTCCCTACCGAGTTTCCGACCCCATTTGCAGCGTTGAGACAGATTGACTTTCGCCACAAGGTTTTGACTTGAGCTAACCTGAGTGCGGACAGGGCCGAGAAGGAAGCACGACAGAATGGGGCCCGAGTAGATCAGACAGATGGTGATTATGTTTGATGGTAGTTTGCCACCGGTGCACGGATCAACGACAGCCTGATTTTGCTCGCGTGTGTAGAAGAGAGCGCGTTGTGTTGAAGGAACACAGGGAAGTTGGTTGTATGTATGCATGTGTGAATGCATAGTATGCAGCTCAAAGGCAGATAAGGTGGGACTTGGTGTTCTAATTAACCCGTAGAGACCATCTCGGAGAAAAAACAGCTGAGAGCTTGGCAATTTCCCCCCCCCGTCTTTCTCTTTTGAAGTCCCGGCTGGTCTTTGTCTCTGTGTAGGCTGAGGTAGGTAGGGCAGATTGCTTCTCCTCCCACCTCTCTTCCTCTTTTCTCTTTGCCCTCTCTTTATTGGCCCTACGGCTGTGGATATGGAAGACATCAGTGGTACTGCTGTGTCAGGCGTCCCTGCAAGAAAACAAGGTTGTCGTAATGAAGTGGACTCGGAGGGTGTGTGTGTACGCACTCGCACACACACTCATTAAAGAAAACTTTGCGTTGGTGGTCCAGCAGGGACCCAGGACAACGAGGGGGATTGAGGCTTTCTGCAGTAGCATCCTGAACCAAAACTGCTTAGATCGAGTGACTTAAGTGAATATGAGTTTTTTTGCTACGACGAGACCAATGGGACAAAGTGATTGTGTTCTAAATGAAGCATTCCAAAGGGTTTGAAGAAGAGCCTTTTTCTAGAGCTCAGCAGATTTTGATCTTGCACTTCAGCATCTCTTGGAACAATATTTGGCAACAGTCTTCAGAGCAAGCCCGTGCAGAAGGCTCAAGTTGTAGGCCCGGGCAATTCTGTTCCCCATTTTGTTTATTTATGGCTACGCTATTGCTTACATAAGTCTCTCTAAAGCATGTCGCCCTGTCGGAATCTATTGTCATGCTTTCAGCGCTAACATTTACACGATTCAGCTACAAGACAGACCCGGGACACTTTATTCACTTATTTCACGTTGTTTTAACAATGAGTCGGTTGTTGCCAAGCAGTGCTCATGCCCCCTTCTTAAATCTCTTGCCTGGTTTTGCAAAGCATGCTTGTGTATATACGGATGCTCTGAGGGGTAGAAAAACAAATTCTTGCTTACCAGGCATCTCTGTAAACAAGGCTTGTTGCGAAAACACTGCATTTTGTCTTTGTAATATGAGACGGCTCATTGCAGCGATTCATATGATGTTCCAGTATTCCCATGCTGCAGCTGAGTGAAATAAATTTGACATGATAGCAGCGGTTTGGCTCAAAGTGGATTGGGAGCAGGGATTTCGACTGCAGAGACGTTGGCTGTAGCTTTCATTGAAGTTCCCCTAAGACTGAACATGTGTGATTTGTCAATATTTGGTTGCGCCTCAAAGGGACTTTTTCTTTTCCCCTTTTTTGAAAATCCTGAAACAAAACAGAATGAGGAGGTGGTGTAATGATAGAGGAATCCATTTACACTCCCAGAAGCTCTTGGTTCTTGTCAGAGCTTTTAACCATCCACCAATGTTGAACGCGTGCGTGTGCATTCCGGCATATGTCTACTTGAAAGAACAACCTAATAGCTGTAAACAGGCAGCGGAAGGAAACATGCTAGTAATTGGAGTGGCCCAATTATGAAGAGGTGAATCAACAATCAGCCCTCAATAATAACCAGAGTGCTCTTTCTGCTGAGCAGGGTTTCTTTTTTTTTTTTTTGCTGTAATTACCCAACCTTGAAGGAGATTAACAGACTCCGATGGGTCTCGGAGTGGGAGAGAGGAAGACGGAAAAGAGAGTGAACGGAGAAGGAACGAGGATATGACAACCCCTGTTAAAGATATTTCATGTCACAGGACTCTCCTTCTTTTATCACTGCCCGCCCTTTTCCTTCAGTCCTGCTCGGCCCACTTCACAGACCACTTTCTTCCTTTTAACCTCTTCAGTGTTTTCACATTCTTATGCTCGCCCTCTTCACTTGTCCCCTCCCCCCACTTGTCCCCTCCCCCCCTCTCTTTTGTTTCTCTCCTCTCTCTCCTCATCTTTTGAAAGCCTTGTAATTAACTGGATTAATGTCTTCTCAGATGCCCTGTGTCATGCCCTTGTTCCCCTCAGCTGCTTTACCTTTTTTTTTTTTTTTTTTTTTTTTTTCATTTGCACCATGGAGGACGGTTCCTTCCTTGGCCTGGTCAGAGTGAGTCAGGCAGCTTATACTTATACCCTTTTTGAGAGGGCAAAAGAAAAAACCCCTCGGAAGCATAAACCCAGGACCCGATGCTGCCGTTCCCTATACTTCACCCGTCCATCAACGACACTCGTCAAAGCACTTGAAGCAGCAGCGTTTTGACATTGAACGTGGTGACGCGTCCTTGGCGGAGCCTGATTGAAGTACATAATCTTGTTTCGGCTTTCTCTGTTTTTTTTGGGTGGAATCCAAAATTCAATTTGACAGTCACTTCGCCCCAGGGCCTGTTCACAAGTATACATCAACACATGGCTCAGACCAACCTTTTTTTTTGTACGACAAAGCAAACCACTGCACTTGGATTTGCTGCGATTGGCTGACTTACATTGTAAGCATGTCTGATTTTATATCTGTATGCTGCAATTTGTGTCCCTTTTTTTTAGTTCACATCAATGGCCTCGGGCTCTCTCTCTCGAGGGTCAAGCGGCTTGCCTCGTAAGCCATACATCTCGCCATCTAACCGGAAATCCCCAACCGCCCCGCTTTTTATGTAAGATTGCTTACTGTTTCCAAAGAGTGTGCACAAAGCAACGTCTCCCTGTCCTCCCATCTAAGCTGTGTCTTCTCACCAGTCAGCACATCACACACCTGGCTAAACAGGAACACGCTGTGGATGAATCAGGATAATTGGGCTTTTAGCAAAGCTAATAGGCTTGAGACTCTGAGGCAGGAGGAAGTTTAACTCTAGTGGACTGTTTTCACTCTCAAGGATTAGCTATGGTTGGCATTCCGTCCTGTTCCAATTATAGCATTTCTATGAACATCGACTTGGTATTGTATGTTTTACCGAGAGCGATTTGCATTCAGTAAATTTAAAGGAAACACATTATTTGTACAATGAAAGATCATTTTCCGTTAAGCATGTGGCAATGCCGATTCTCAGTCTTATGTAAATGGTCTACGCAGAATTAGCCTACATATAAGCAGCCTTGTTTGGTTTCCATGGATGACAGTCCCTTTTCTATTAATACCATGCTCAGTGCTTTCCTAAGCCCCGCAGCCATTGAAACGCTTTCAGGGTTGCAATCTTTTTCTCTTGTTCCCCCCTCCCATTTTTCTTGGCCTCTCATAGTGAAATAACCTGTGGCAGTCACCAGGCAATATCATCGGAAAATTGCTGGGGATTATTATTAAAGTAGCTCATCTATCGAGGCTTCAAGTAAAATAACAAAGTAAATTTGACTCTGTTCCTAACTCTACTCACTTCTCCAATTTAGATCTATTTTAGCCAAATCCCATTGCTGCTCCTGCAAATTATCTTCTCTTAACGTCAACCATTTTGGTGTTAGTCCCTGGCCGTCCTCACTCCGCAGAGAGATTTTTGGCAAACATGAAATCATTACTGTTATTACTTTATAAATTGCATTAGGCGTTGTGAAGAATTGAGCCTTAATGGCATTCTGGGGCAAACGGCATGATCGCACCTGTATTACCATTCCAGTCATACCTCTCTTCTGTCTCTCCCATCTATTGCTCAATGCTATAATTGTTGCCTTGTGGCCTAACAAATGAAGGCCGCATGGTGTTGAGACGGGAACAACGTCCATGACATTGCCAATCACAGAAAGTGATATTCAATTAATGACCTGGGCGAGATACCTGTCCTGGTCCATTTGATGGGAAACAGGAATGACGGCTGAGGAAACTGCTCCTCCGGCCAGGATGAAAATAAAATCTCCCAGCTGCATTTGAAAGGATAGAGGAGGAAGTTATTCTTAACGAGGAAAGTGCTGATGGTTTAAGATTTACCAGCCATTTTTGAGATTTCTTGGCCACTGCATTCCCCCACCCCCAAACCCTTTTTTCTCTAATTCCAGTCATCACAGAAAAGTCTTGGTCTCTGAAAATGTAGATATATGGCTTATAGGTAGATGGAAGCTACTTCCTTTTAAAGGGCAACATCAGAGAGGTTTCTTTGATAACACATTATGCTTAAAAACTGAAATGTGTATTCGCTTCTCTTTGCTTCTTTGTGTGCAATACACTGTGCCCTGTAGGTTGCAATTGGATAATGAGAAATACTAAACTTAATACAGTATAATATATCTTCGCAGCTTTGGTTATATTCTCAGGGTCACAGCTTGTTTGCAGTTCCTCAGTTCCTTTTGTGGAACGGTTTCCGAACAGTTTGTTGTGAGGCTTTAAATGTTTGCACTCTGGATGAAAAAGAAAGGCGCTTTGTCTGGTCATATAGTACCAAGTCTGGCAAACTCCCTCATCATAATTTGATAAACTTGGACTTCTGCCAACGCAGGTTTTGAGCTTTGCGTTTCTTTCTTTTTTTTTTTTTTTTTTTTTTTTTTTTTTTTTTTTTTTTTTTTTTTGTCCGTCCATGTTTTTCCTCCAGTGAAGTGGCCTCAAATGTCAGCTGAAGATTTTTAGCAAACACATAGCGTGCATCCTGCAGACCATGCATAATGCAGGTGTTGTAGTTAAAACTGCTGATTCAAGGTTACTGATGTCACAGCACCCATCTTATGTACCTATAAATGACACTGCTGAATATAGCATGCTAAACATATTAAAATGCCTGTAGATCCAATATTACAGTGATGTCTTTTACAACTTCCATTTCTGCATCTTTGAGTATTGTTTCTTTAGAGACATGTTTTTTAAAAAAAAAAGTGTTATTACTCGATAGTTTTAAGAGGATATACTGTGTATAATATAAAAGTGTCAGCTATGTGCAGAGGCCCTTTCTAATAGCAGAAAACAAATGGGAGAATAAAATGGTGTCTGTGGCAGTATTTTGCTCAGCCATCACAAAGATGGAGGGCCATAAGAGTCATTATGTCACTGGTGATTTCCATTTTTCTGCCCTTTAGGAGATGAGTGGCTAAAACCGTGCCAGAAGTCACAGTACATCACCTCGCCTATGGGCAATCTATTTATGCTAGTCTCGCTTGTGTTTCCTATATATCGTCCACAGTATTACATAGTGCAGCACAAACGTAATCTCTTGTCAAATAAGTCCAAGGTCTTGGCTTCTCTTTGGACCAACATTATCTATTTGGCTCACTGGAAACACGGTGTTGTAGCTTCAAGTAGCAATGAACAGCTTAGTGCAGCCTACTGTGGTGAGATCATTGTTTGTACCAGCTGTGCTCTGTTCAAAACAACGTTGCCAACTTTTTTTCTTTTCTTTTTTTAAGGCATAATACCACCACTACTACTGTGGCTGTGTGTATCATGATACAGGGGTTTACGATTCATTACATTGCGATACTGTAAGCAAGGCGATACATTGCCCAATTTTAGGAAAACTGCCATAGTATAATCAACCCACTGCCATACGCATAAAATCTGAGTTAAAGAAAAGAAAAGAGTATTTTTTTTTTTTCTTCTTCGCAATCAGAACTGGGAGATCTGATTTGCATTTTTTACAGTCCCTGTAACATCATCATAGCACTGCTTTGTGTGCAATCTGAGCAAAGGAATTAACATTTGAATATATCAGTAAAACATAAATAAAAGTGCTTGCAGGATTCTTTAGGTAAACACATTTATGTACACAGACTGCACATTTATTTTAAACCTTTGATTTAAAATCGATACCGTATCACGATACTCGAGCGTATCAATATTTCTTACACCCCTACTGATCGTTTTACGATGATTATGTTAATCCTCGGAAACATTAGAAACCAGAACACAATACAGTGCAATGCCTCTGCAGCACAAGCCAACTGACAGCATGTCAGGAAATAACTGTTGCAATCTAATGAACACGCATACACTGCATCTTTGCATTGGTTTAATAAAGAACAGTGTACTATCTAAATGCCTTTTTTATTTGACTATGTATGTGCTACTTCTTTGCAAAATGATATTGGCAGTATACAAATCAAAGTTCAGTCCCAGTCCAGTGACTTAAAAAAATCCCCCGCAAAAAAAAGCAAAACTGCCTTGACTGAGCAGAGCACAGTAAGAAAGCAGAACAAAACTATCGGCGGCTCAGGGGACCCCGTCCCATGCTGGAAATCATCAGCGCATTCCGCAAGAGAACGTTTGGCCCCATTGCCAGTGCGTCCGTACACAAGCACGATGAAGGTTGCAGGGTTTGTTTGGCGAAAGTGTGAAAGGACAGCGGGATCACAGCAAGGGGACATCACTGCCTGCAGCGTGGCCACAAAGGGGGAGGTGACCCGTGTGAGACCTCACATCTCTGGAAAAAGATGGAGAGGACTGTACTATACCACACATTCCCAGGTTTCAGTCTTTGTGTGTGTGCAGTTGTGTATTTCTGTGTGACTGCATACCATTTTCTTTCTGTTTGTTTACTATGCCATAATGTTGGCATGCTTGTTTGCGCGTGCATGCGTGCGATCGCGCGATCGCGTCTGCGAGTTTACTCCCGCCTTCATCTTTCTCCTCAGCACTGCGTGCACAAAATGAACCACCTACCACACAAAAGCAAAAAAGCTGACGGAGGCTCTTTCATATGGCTAAAAGATTACATAACACGATTCTCAGTGCGCTGTGTACACATCCGCAAACGCACACAAAGTTGGTTGCAGATGGAGGGAGGCGGCACACGTGAACACACCATACTCTCACTGTCTCTCTCCTGCTTACTCAAACACACTTTTGAGCATGTGCAGACCGACAGTGCAGACGCGGGCGTACGCGCGCACACACTCTCTCCGGTGACACCCCCCCTCCCCCTCCCCCCACCACCACACCACACTGTAGACTGCAAGCTGGACCCTTAGTGCCCTGAGGCAGGGAGACGGAAAGACAGAGAAAGAGATCAGTGGACCCAGTGATGTGTGTGTTATTTACACCCCAACCCGCAGTCCTCTCTCTCTCTTTCTGTCTTTCTCTCTTTCTCTGTCTCTCTTTCTCTCTCTCTCTCTCTCTGTCTCTCTCTCTCCCTCTTTCTTCATCCTCTTTTCCCCCAGTTCCAAGCTGCAGATTCAGCAGTCTGTCAGCTTCACTCGCAGTCTTGTGTATACACATGCAAACATTCTTTCCGTCCTTGCCCACTTCGCTCTCCGGCCGACACACGAGCTGTGCGTTCGTGCACATGGAAGTCACCTGCAAACTGACGCATACAAACTCGCTCTGATGAGCCAGACACGCACTCAATGAAGCGAGTCCGTCTCAGCCGTCTCACCTTCTGCGTGCTAAATTATACATTTACATGAGTTTGCAGGATTACACGCTGACTTTGAAAATGTCATCTGAAAAATGCATTCAGCCTCAAGGACATCAGGGCAATCCTGAGGAACACACACTCTCAGATGAAATATTCTACTTGATGAAGCATACAAACAGGAAGTAGGCCTTTTTGTTTGGGAACATGTCGTCTATGTCGTGCACTTGCGCTGCCCCGCCGTTGCAGCAGCGTGCATATGGTCCATACTGTCCGTGCAGCTCAGCTCAACGTGCATTGCTGTGCATGCTCATTGTTATGTATATGATCCTGCACATGTGTTTGTATGCATTTGTCTATACGTCCTTGGCCTCGTGCTGCCCATTCTCCAGTCATGCACAGGATTCTTGCGGGCTCTTAGCAGAGGTCCTCAGGGGCAGGTTTGCGGCTGCCTCTGGTTCATCAGTGCAGAAAAACTCAGTCAGTCCCGTCCCCCCCCCGCCCCCCTTAACCTCCCACCCAACTGCACACACCCACCCATTCACTCTGCTCTCGGAATGAAGGGCTGAAGCCAAAGGAGGAGAGAGGGGCTGAAAATAGTGAAAGGAGGTGAAACGCTGGCAGAGAGCATAATGTGATATGACATAGTGCATTGCATTATGGCTGATTAACACATGCTCAGCTCCGCCACCCGCAGTAGAAAACACAAACCCCCAGGTCTGCCCGCCTGCCTTTCTCCGTCCCCCCCTGCGTTTTTACATCTTGGGGCTTCCCTGTTTTTTTTTTGTTTTTTTTTTTCCTCTTTCTCCACTGCCCGAATTTCTCCCCCATCTCTGCTGATGAATGTGAGAGTGAAGGACATGCACTGACTGGAGTTGGGCTAGCGGATTATTCGTTCTCCCCCTTTTTTTTTTTTTCTCCTCCCTTTTTTTTTTTTTTTTTTTTTTTGGTTCGTCCCTCCTGGGACACTGTAAGGAGACACTTTTCCACTTGGTTTGCTGAGGACTGGTTGTGGCTGACTGCTTCCTACCTCCACTAGAATGAGTGCATGGAATACAGGCAGCGAGCCTTGCATTTTTAACACGGGCATATTTGACCTCAGACTGCGGCGCTTTGATTAGTCTGTTCCTGTAAAGGTTATTACTCTGGATACCGGCCGTTAATTGATTCAGTATTATGGGTGTTTACTTAAAGCTGTACATATTTATCCGAACCTACTTATCCTATCAAAAATATTCTCTACGGAATACTCTTTAAATGCTTCATCCGTTATGAAAAAGTAATTTAGTTCACATCATTAAATACATTTAGCGTTTTAACGTATTTGATCAGTTAGACGAGTGCAGTTTGTACAGACAACCCCGGTCGTGATGTGTCGGCCACGCCATTCATGTGAACATCCATTACGGGTAGTAGCCGTGAAGACATTTCCCCCCACAGATAACTGACATTTATTTATTTTTGGAGTCATCAGGCAGATGCTGTGAAAACATCAAGTCCGCACACATTTTCGCCCTGCTCCAGGTGTCCTCTCTAATCGTCCTTGTTTAATCAGGGGAGGAAGGGAAACAGTGTGGTCTTTCCGCATTTGCACTAAAAATAAGACACACGCAAAGTTGTAGTCATTTGCACACACTTTGACATTTTTTAGGGCCCCTGCTCGGAGCCACACTTAACTCCATTTAATATGGGTCGGCAGTGAAATACCCCTCCCTTGCTTTTTCCCATCCCTGCTTCCCCTCGCTTTTCTCTGCTGTCTAATGAAATGCTAAATATTTGTTTCTTGAGGGCACCATTTAAATGCGCTCTCTGCCGGTTGGGATCTTCAAACCTCGCCCCGTTTAACGAGTTCCGTTTTTTATCAGGGCACATGCAAGGCATTACGATCAGACCTGGTTGACATCGCCCTATTGGCCTGCTGGCACCTAAGCGGGCCATGACATGTGCTAGTTGCCTCTGACGTCTGTGACCTTGCTAAATATGCCTTATTATTTATGTTGTTGTTACTCCAGCAAAACACTCCGGCTCATCTAGGTTCAAGCAGATCAGGCCATTTCACTCCTAGCGAGAATGAGGAGAAGGAGCTTACAGCCAGTGTGGATGCTAACGCCTCATCAGTTCTCTTTATTACCTGCTCACAGACACCGAGTCCTCCACACGTTGGCAGACCGGGCTTGGTTGAGCAGCCAATTCCAATCCTAAATGAATTTGCTTATATTTTTCACTGTCTGCCTCATGACGGCTCCTTCACTGCCTCTCATTCTTCTGATTTTTCTCTCACTTTTTTTTTTTTCTCCCCCTCTTCAACTCATCCGCTGTTTCTCTTCCTCTGATTCATTTGCTCTTGCCTGAGAACACACACACACAGACACACACCCACGATCATCCCCATCTTTCTCTTTTCCCATTATCTCGTCTTTAATTCAACCTCTTTCTGGCTCCCTTATTCCCTTCCTCTTTTTTGCCACTTTCCCAATCTAAGCCCTGAATTAGGCATCCTCTTTATTATTCTGCCCTTACCTCACATGCTCTCTAATGCTTTCTCTATGTAAGGAGAATTCTAAGTGCATTGATTCATTGATGCTATTTTCTTCTTTTTTTCTTTCTTCGACTGTCCTCTGCTCTTTCTAAAGGCACCTCCTGGAAATTCGATTTCCAACAAGAGCACCCAAACGCATATTCTCCTGCTAATTTGTCTTATAGTGGATATTTGTTAGACTCACTGGGTAACGATGGCTAGCTCCTGTATGTTAC
The DNA here is from genome assembly GCA_943593645.1 of Bovichtus variegatus. Lineage (NCBI taxonomy): Eukaryota > Metazoa > Chordata > Actinopteri > Perciformes > Bovichtidae > Bovichtus > Bovichtus variegatus. Next base: position 2,043,660 of record CALSCE010000077.1, read on the forward strand.
CCTGCGTTCTTTGGTTTCACGGTTTCCTGTATTGCCTGTGTGTCACGCTCCACCAGCACAGGGATGATATGAGCCACATTTCTGCCAGCTGCAGAGGGTCATACCTGTCGGTGCGAGTTTTATCTGTGAGACCGCTATTTTAGTGTGTTTAGTGGCCTCTCGGGGATCGTCACACTGTCCAACAAAATAAAATATGTTCTCGTGACCCTAGTTAAGTCATAAAATGCCATTGCACTGCAGATTGCCATTGCTGGTTTGTGGAAAGGCGTTCAACATGTTTGTTAAACCTTAAAAATAAATAAATAAATGCTAGCCCTAATAGCCCATGAAAAAGGACCCATCTATTTTCTGTCAACCTTGGAGCACGGTGACGTGTGAAAACAGGAATAGATGGATGAATAAAATGAAGCACGAAGGATTGCTATTGAGGATTAAAGGGCTGGATTGTTTGCTGGAGTTACGCTGTCATGGTTTTAAGATTATTGTAATCGGATGGACAGTTCTATATAAAAAATAATAGTACAAATCATTGTCGATTGTGACACTTTTATACAGTTTTATGTTGTATGTCTTCTATCATCATGTCACATGTCATGTTCCGCTAAATGTTTAAACAAGTAGTTGATGGGAGCCTGCGTGTTGCTGTTTGTGTGTTCCCTTCTGTATTCTCCACGTTGTGCGTTTGTCTTTGACTGACCATTAGAGGTGTGGCTGGCCTAATCCATCTCATCAGTCAAAGTAATAGGGTGGAAGGGTTTATTAACAGGGCGGACAAGGTACCTGAAATAACTCTGTGCCTGTCCTCCTCTGTTGCTGTCCTTTGTCACCAACATTACACTTAAAGATCCAGGTTTGAGATAATTTTTGATGAATTCTTAAGCATCCCTCTAGTAATTTAGGTCAGTCCACTTTAAATGTGTTCAGTCTCCTGGTTGGCTAGCCTGCAGAAAACACTCTAAATCTAGAGAATGGGACCACTCTTGCTAGTTTTGCGAGTGTGTTTTTGTGCATTTTACAGAGTTGCTCTCTTCCTCCCTCTCTCATGCCTTAGGGAGAGACAGTTACATAAACAGGCTCTCGTCATCACTGCACTTCCGATTCCCCCTGTTGTACCAGTCTCTCTCAGCCTCCTTCTCTTTTTTTTTCCTCTGTTTGTTTCTGTCTTTTTTCCCCCACATTACTTTCCCTTCCTGCTCATTTCTGCTACTTCCTCTATGTGTCAGTATGGGTCTCGCCAAAGCATTTTTACATGGTTTCAATATGTTACTTGGGGCGCAGCACTTGGCTGTACCATGCTTGAGACGATTCTCACTTGTGACAGTTGAGTCAATGTCGTAGAACTTTAGAATGAGGCCTCAATCCCAACAGCTGACGGGAAATACTTTTACTTTGCAATTAAGATTAAAGAAAAAAATTGGTTTAAATGACAAGATGTGTAACTTTGAGCAATGTCTTTGTATCTATTGACTATTTTACCACTGTCAGTGTTCATTTTTTACAGCTATTTTAGATTTAGTCTTAGAATACATTTTTATCCATCATAGTTTCAGTCTAGTGTTGGTCGACGACAACACAAAAAGTAATTACATTTGAGTCGACTTTTAGTCATTACTACTTAATATTTTTTTACTTTGTCAGCTATTTTTTTGATTAAATTTGTAGTCTTGTGTCAAATGTCCTTTTTTTGAAATCATCAGATTAAATTGAACATTTCTGTCAATCTAGTTTAGCCAGTACCAATAATGTTGTCATATTAGTCAAACTTATTTCACAGGATTTGTTCTCATCTTTATCTGATGAAAAGCGGATGTATTAAGAGTCCTGCTGACTGTGCTCATTGCGTGCCGTGGGTCAGTCATACCCACCCTGCTGCTGAACAATCCGCACTGACCAACATGCAAAAATATGATTTATGATATGTTGAACATCAACTAACCCGACTCAAAACGAGAACTTTATGCATTATGGCGGCTCAATTGTCAGGACAGTGAGAGAAGGTGGAAAGTGACGAAAATAGAGAGATTTTAGTAAAGTAAAAGCATTTTATTCATAATTATATTGCATGTTGATAGCGTCACAGTTGGCATTGAATGACGTCAGTGCTGTCTCGTCATCGTGTCGTTAAAAAAAAGAGAAAAAAAGGTCGTTGACAAACCTTTTGTCTTCTGCAGTGTTATGCCTTTGTCACCATATTATTTTTGGATTTGTTCTCTGGCGCACGTCGACAGCAGCTCCAACCTTCGTCCCACCGACAGGGACGCTGATTAGCTCAGTTGCTCCTCAAACTGGGAGAGCCGCTATTAACAAGAGCAACACCAGACCTTTGAATCGCTCACATTTTGACACGTGCGAAGCGATTCAGAGACTTCAAGGAGCTTTACCTCTGATGTGATAATATTACCATCTTCTTCCTCCCCCCCCTTCCTATTTCCCTCTCTTCCGTCCTGTTTTCGCTTTCCATCGCTGCTCCTTGCCATAGCCAGATCCACATTAACCTCTCTGTCACTCTCTGCTATCCTGCATCTCTTCCCATTCCCTTAATCCCCACCAGCTCTGCTTCCCTCCCTCCGTAGCTCCCTCCTTTTTCATACCTCTATTATTTTTTTGCTTCTTCTTAAATGAAGAGCGCATAGGGAGTGAAAGAACAATCAAGTGGAAGGTGTGATCAGAGAGAAAAATGATCAGGTGTCCTCCACAGAGAAAGGAGGAGAAGAGATAACGCCATCCTGGAAAAGCAGTCGTCATGGCAACACCGTGGCAACCCAGGACAGACTAGCTTGTTAATTAAAAAGTTGATTAATTGCCTTTTAATTGCATACTTATACATTGTAACATTGAGGTAGTCCTATTGCTTAATCACTGTACTTTATACCCGCTCTTTTCTGTCCTCTTTCTCTTCCTCTTACACTAAGCTCTTCTATAATTTCCAGTGATCCATACAATAATCAATAATAATCTGCTTGAGTTGATAAACATAATTTACAGAGGAAGGATGAGCGGAACAACTGAGGGCGGAAGGGACACGGGGTTGGCTAACGTGCTGTGCTCATTGTTCATCCCGTATGCTGTTTAGCTAGGTGCGTGCTTGTAGAAAATGACGGAACTTCACCCATTTGGCGTCAAGGTCACACGACTAGCTGTTGTAGAGGGAATCGACACAGAATGACTGTGAAGGACAAGGGCAGAGAGAGGGAGGAAGTATTCCAGTGCATCAGACATACAAATGCAAAATCAGTGCAGAACAAGCAAACATGGTAATCAAACACAAATCAAGAAAAGCTCTTAAGTGCTCGTGTCCTTCTGTGCAAACCTCCATCCCCCTTTGAGCAGCAGCTCATTTTTTATCAAGATTATCATGATACACAATCAGACAAAGTGTTTGTCTTTGCTACAGCTTAATTATTTTTGCCCAACCTCCTCTTTTCTGTCTCTTTTTGTGCGCCTCTCTGAAGATTGAGTGTCTGTATCATGTGCACTTGCAGCTGGCCGGCTTTAATTGCATGCTTATTCCCCAGCGCTGCTTTTGTTTTGGCTCTGACGACATCTTGCGTGGCTTGATTATCTTTTAATGACCGCGGATAGACAGTCACTGCTCCGGTAGAAAAAACAAAACGCAAAGAAGAAATGGCCCACTTGACATGAGGCTCCATATGCTGGAGTGACTGCCTCCAGGGACAATGTATGTTGTAGTGTGTGTGTGTGAGATCTGCCTGGTTCGTCCTCACAGCAGTCTGGTTTTCCATACCAGCTAAGTAGTGTGGCGCCCATCAGAACGTTAGCACAGGTGTAGGTTTCTGTGCACGTATTGCCCCGATTAAATATGTACCCACATGTCCTGTTTCCATGGTAACACCACACCCCCATTGAGTTCACCCGCACATGTCGCCAATCTCTGTCAGGTGCAAGTTAGCACTCGTTTAATTTGATACTTTTTGATGTCTTTAGCCTATTTCTTTGTCTGCGTTTCTTATTGTTCCGTCTCTTATTTGCTTCCTTGTCTTTTATTGTGAAGGACTTGGTGACGTCTGCTCTTTTAAATGTAAATAAACGTGCTTCTTGCTAATAGCATATTGTCAGCCGGCCGACAGACCTGTTCCCACCCCGCACGCAACTCAACTCATGTCTAAGTGGATCAATTTGCGGCAATTTGAAAAGTGTAACAAGTTACCACTACGATAGCCTCCGGTCGTTTGCAAGCCCTCGACTGTCTCGTGTGTGTGTGTCCGTGTGTGTGTCCGTGTATGTGTGGCAGCATAAGGGGGGTCATATTAGCCGTGTAAGCCGGGGTTGAGTAGCCCCGCCGCCTGCCTGCCGCCTCTGTGATGTGAGAACATCTGTTGGCTGTGATATGAAGCTAGGGAGTATCATTTTCTCTCTCCTACTCCCTCTCTCCTTCGCTTGCTCTCCCGTTTCTCTTATGAATTCCCCAGCTGCTCGACTCCCTCCCTTCACCTGAAAACCCTGTCCCGCGCCACCTGTGCAGTTTTAATGCATAATTTATCTGCTAAGTAACCACATCCGAGAGACTCATCCCTCCATCCCTCTCCTGCTTTCACTCTCTCCCCTCAGTGTTTGGCTTGGGATGTGGAAATGGACACCTCTTTTCTAATATTTTTATTTAAGCAGATTAGGATTGATTGGGTTCCAGTGGTGGGCAGTGTATCCAAGAGTTTAAATCCACAGTCTGTGTAGTCTCAGCTTGAACCTAGATCTTAACACTGTTTCTCTTGAAGGAGTGTTCAGTGCTTTTTACATATGGCTCAAATACACTTCTTTTTGTCTGAATTCTCTGTTACCAGAAACGTGTCCTGCAATGACACCATTAAAAGTTGAAAATCCATCAAGTTATTTTTTTCAGTTTTTAAACATTACAGAATGCTTCTAAAATGTTCTTAGTACGTCAGTTTCACCTCTATGGATTTTTCAGAATGACTCATGTGAATCTCAACCGGCAGCCAGCTGAGAAACCATATAACCCATATTTTGACTTCTCCATTGGCAAGCAGTCACATATAGGATTGATTTTACAGATTTTATTGATAGCTGCTGAAGCTTGGCTGGAGGCACTCCCAAATCCTCAGACATGGCACTTTTGCTGAAGTTTTGTGTGTATGTGTAATTGTTTTCTTATCATTTTTTCTCTTGCCCCTTCATAAAGGGCCATTCAAATGCTAGTATGTCTATACGCATAAACAAAGGAAATCCTTCGTAATTCTTTGTGTGTACAACCAATTGCCTCCCCAAACATGATACACTGGCGTTGCGTCAGTTTTTACAGCTTGTCAAATAGGCCTGTGTGCGGCTGACATTTTAACCTACCGTGTCCACGTGTGGCCTTGCAGGCCCGTAAGCAGCCGTGCTGTATTGGCCCACTGTGGCAGGAACGATGTTGCTACCACGTCGTAGCTCAACCCGGACCAATTCTTCCCAAGGCCACGTCAGTGCCTCTGTGCACGTACATGCGTTTGTGTGTTCTTAGCCCATGTCTATATGTTTTATGGTACAAGGCTGCCATGCTTTATGTCTGAATACGAGGACGGCAGGGAAGGAATGACAAAGAGGCTTGCATACAAGCAAAATCCTCGTTCCTATAAATCAGTTCTTCCCCCTCTACCACGGCCGCCCCTCTTACTTATCCCACCACGACAAGGTTAACCATCAGGGTTAATGTACCAACACCCCATTTAACCTTGGAGACGGGCCTTTTTAGGGCCAGGCGATTGCATTGGGTTAATGTCTTTTCTCTTTACTGTACAAGAGCGATTGGGCCACCCTGACACCTGTCACTCAAGTCACTCTCCAATTAAGATCAATACAGACAACAGGTCTGTTGTGTCAGATCCTTTGTGATCACTGCACCTTAAATGAACTGTAAAACTGTCGATAAATCAAAGTGGGGGATCCTGGTAGCCCGCCTGTCAGTCAGTCGAGCTGTGTGCTACCTTTTATCTGCTCCGAGGATTTACCTGGCAGCAACCTCATCACATCAGCTGTTGGCAGTGAGTCATATTTGAATAGCCAGTGTTGAACAAGGAACATTTACACTTATCAGCAAAAAATGTATCTTCCACTATTTTGATGTATATTTTCATATGCTTTTTTTATTTTATGTATTTGCAGCACCACATTAAGTTAACAATAACGCCTGTATTGACACATACAGCTATTCATCAGCCATTAACCTTCCACCTGTATATCAAGGGCAGCGTGTAAATATAAATCATTGACTGTATCAAAAAGCAAGCCGCTCTGTGCCACCCGTGCACCGTAAATATTGTTGTAGTTCGATTTTAATTATTAACGTCATATGTTGAAACGTACGTAGCGTGTGTGCTCATACTGTACACACACTTGGAAAAAACGTATTGATTTTTAGATAAAGTTCCTCTGACTTTCAGAGGAGGCAGCGGGATCATAGCAGCTGTGATATGGCAGATTGCCCCTCCATTGAAGCAATTGTCCGTCTTGTTGATCATTCTCGGCCTCTAATGGCTTTGTCGATACAGACAACATCATCGAGCAACAGGAAATCCCGGGTCGTCCACCTTTCTTCCACGCCATAAACGTGACTCCAATGCCGCTTTCTAATGAGCTTTTCTCCCTTTTGTACGTCAATCAATTTCTTTTTCTTGTTTGTAAAAAAGCATTATGAAGGGAATACCCTGAATACTAAAATAGAACATGGATAAAAGTTATACAGCTGCTCTTTTTCGGGTGTATTTAAGCACCGAGAGCGATTGTTTTACTACATTGAGGAGCAGGGGGGATTGGATTTACAGCGGAAATAGGTCAGACAGTGTTTAACTTTTCATTTGAATACCCAGTCTCTCCTCACTTCCTGATACTTCCCCTTTGATACCATGTATTGTTGTTTTGAGTGAAGTTCACCCTGCTAGCATCTACACAGGATAACGGTAATCATGAGTAACTGCGGTCCCTTTCTATTCTTATGTGTAGCTTTAAGCCTTTTTGAAGTGAGCTTCTTAAAAAGGCTACAAGTGTACACTCGGGGACCAAATGAGAAAAACGTGCCCTCGATTGAATTAATTAACCATTCTCTCGAAAGGGGATTCATCAGGGATATAATGGGGGCTAAATTGATTTACAAAGTGCGCTCTTATGACTAACATTGCTCCTATTGATTTCAATTGTTCTCCAAGTTTGATTCGGTAATACATTAACAATGGAACTAAGTGAGATGAGAGACCACTCTATAGTATCTCGCTCATATTACCACACACTTTGTCTAGTTTGCGGCGGCCGCATTGTTTCGGCGCGACACGAGTTTGTCACGGCCTGAGCCACCTTCTCCACTGAGGTGTGTTTTGAACCAGTGGGCCGCGAGACATGTGCACACTGCAGCTGCGGCGAGCTTCGTATAGCGCGCATTAGTGAAGGGAAGGCGGGTTAATGAGGAGTCGTGAAGACGGACTGTTTTTAGAGTGGTGCTCATAATGTTCTTTTCAAGGGGCGCTCTCTTCCGAGTGTCGGAGTAATCGGAAAAAAGGGGTCTGACGGGAGGGAGGAGGATCTTCTCAAGTCACGGAAAAACTTTTAGAGAGTTTTAGAGATTCACTCCAAAACGACGTGTAAAGCAAGTGGAGGTAGTGGACGTATCAGCCTGTACCGTACACATGTTTCTCTCAGCAGTAAGAGGTTCAATCCAAAGCCCTTTTTGTCTTTTTTATTACATAAACTTAGGCCTGCTAACAAAGTGCATAGTATGTACTTTAGGCAGCAGTGGCGATTTTTGTATCAACGGATGGTACACACACTACTAGAATTGACACACTGCCACCTTTAATCAGTGTTCAAACCAGCCCTCACCCCCTTGTTCTGGCACTACGTGTGTGTTCAGTCATCCATCTGTCTGTGTATTCACCCACCTGTGCTTGTATGTGTGAATCTACTGTATGAATGTAGCACACTCGCTTAGTCTTTCCAGGCTGCCGCGCTCTTCATCAAATTAGAAATATTCCGACAAATCAGCACTAAGCTGATCAGCAGCCCATTTAACTCTCCAAAGCAGAGCTGCACTCGTCAAAGAGTTGCTCTCCAATCAGGGATGTGTCTGGTGTGCCAGGCTGGGAGGAGAAGACTCGCCACCGGTGGATTTGCCCTCACCATTTGCCTATAAACAGGGATTTCTTCTTCAGGGCGATTGGCATTTTGCGTCCAGGTTTCACTTGTGTAGGAGACCATTAAACCGACTGTTATAAAAGTGCAGTGGCTGGTGTCTTTTTTGAAAGTCATCATTTCTATAAACGGGAAACAATTTTGAATTGTGAACTGATTGGGGTTTTTTTTAACTGTAGTGTTGTTGAAAAAAGAAGAATCAGAGTATAGAGGGGTAGCAAGATTAAGGATTAAGGAAGCAGGGAAATAGAAGAGTAAGGGAATGAAAGGTAGAGGAGTAGAAAACAGATGTATCAGATGGAAATGGAAGCGGTCTAATCCTCACCACGCATGCTTGAACACTTCTTTCATGTGGTTCTCATAGTCGCCATGTGCGGCAATAGAGCAACGCTGCCCCATCATCACATTACCCCACTGGACTCACTTGGGTGTAAGTGTGTTTTGTCATTCAGGAGTTGTGAAGGTCATCCTAACCTGCCATCTCTCTCAGCTTGGCCTCCATTATTAGGACTTGTTGTCCTTTCAGCCCGAGCTTAATGGCCTGCCGCTTTTTTTCCTTTTTCCCATCTTTCTATTGCTCCCCCCCTCTCTCTCTCTGTTTCTCTCTCTGCCTCTCTCTCTCTCTGCTTCTCTCTCTGTTTCTCTCT
>CALSCE010000077.1:2052452-2070182 GCA_943593645.1 Bovichtus variegatus
CTGTTTCTCTGCCTCTCTCTCACTGTTTCTCTCTCTCTCTGCCTCTCAGTTTCTTTGTCTCTCTCTGTTTCTCTCTCTGTTTCTCTCTCTGCCTCTCTCTGTTTCTCTCTCTGTCTCTCTCCCTCCCTCTCTCTCTCCCTCCCTCTCTCTCTGTCTCTCTCCCTCCCTCTCTCTCTCTCCCTCCCTCTCTCTCTCTCTCTGTCTCCCTCTCTCTGTCTCTCTCTCATTGTCGCTGGCAGCTTGGTGGCTCTTGCGTCTGGCTGCAGTTGCAGAGCGGCAGCAGAAGCAGCAGTCACATACCTGCATTCAAGTGGAACAAACAGGATGGTTGGCTGCTCACGGAAGGTCATCAGCCCTGGGCACAGCGTGTGTGTGTGTGTGTGCGTGCGCGTGTGTGTGCGTGCGTGCACGTGTGCGTGTCAGTGCATTTTTTTGTGCTTTAAAAGAGATGAAGGTCTACAGGGTTTCTGATGCAAGACAGTGCAAAACAAATAGCCAATAGATGATCGACTATGTCGACGTTAACTATTTCAACATGCCGTTTGTGTGAGCGATAGCTTATACTATTGTAAATACTTCACAGAACTGGAACTAGTTCAAATATTTTTTCACCAGGCTTTCTTTTGGAACTGTTACTCGGGGTAACCACAGCTTGTTTTCTTAAACATTTCATTGAAACATTTTCAGCTCTGGTTTACACAAACTAAGCTTTATTTGTGCCCCTTATGGCGTGCCTATTCAGGGGAAGTGTTATTCATGCTTCTAGTATGATCAATCCAGGCTCATGTTTCACTTGCACTATATGCGCATATACACTTTCGAAAGCAGACGCTGCTGCTGCTGCTGCTGCTGCTGAAGTGCTGCTCACGCTACACCTCCTGTGCAGACAAAGCGTTAGCCCTGATTTACACATCCAGCTACAAAGAGAGTAGAAGAAGCAGCAGGGTGTCATTTTCAGTGGAAACCTGCTATACACACGTACGGAGTCACGTATACGGAGGTGTGAGTATGCAAACAAAAAAAAGGTTTCTTTTTTTGCAAATGTGTCCAGCAGCGCACTGTTTCACAACTAAATTGAAACAACAGCCCTTTTGTTGATTGCAACAGAGAACACATGAAAGTAAAAAAAGTAAATGTAAATAATACACAGAGCAAAATGACCCCAAACACAATCCAGATTGAGATTCAATCAAGCAGTCTGGTGTCTTCAGCACATGGTGTGCTTCATGCAGAGTTTTCAATGGGGAGGAAAATGTGTTTTCCCATCGGTCCTTGTACCTGTCCCTTGTCACTGTGACATCCACACTCGACACAGAGTCAACAGGAGGCCTCGTCACTGGGCTGTTGACCTTCATTCACCAATTTCTCTATGGCTTGCTCAGACACACACATGCACACACCATAAGCCCACCCACTTGCTACCACCCTCAAGGTGCCGCAGTGATGGCCACCAGTCTAATAAAAGGTGACACTCTAATCTTTGTCTTCCCTTATTAGTGCTGCAGGTTTGATTAAAAGCCAAGCCGTGTCAGCTCAATTGCAATCTGGGAAGCATGTTTATATTCCAGCATTTGTGACTGTGCATATAATGTGTGCGTATGGCTGTATATAATGGTGACAATAATGCACATGCAGGTCTAATGCCGTACAAAAAAAAAAAAAAGAGTCCTGGTTGATCTCGGGGTTTACGAAGCGTGGCTGCGTTTTCGGTCTTCATTAACCTTGCTCGCCCTCAATCCCCACAATTTCTACCTGCCTTTTTTCCTCCTTTCCCTCCCTCCCTTTTCTTCTCCAGCTCTTTTCTTTCATTCTTTCTTTCTTCTCTTGCAGCGTTTGTGGGATGAATAATTGAATGTAATTAGGTAGTGTGACCCTGTCTTTTGTCAGGGGTAAGGCAGGGCAGCCGCACTTCTGTCACTTGTTTCATGGGTAACAGTTGCAAGCATTTCATGGTTATGACTATTGCTGTTTTCTTTTCCCGTTCTCGTTCACCAATTTCTCTGTGGCTTGCACACACACACACACGGGCGCACACACATAGTCCTCTCTTGTAAGATTCTTGCCGCTGCACATCGCCACATCTATGAGGTAAAAGGATAAGCTTAGCATGCTGAAGAGCCAGCATAAAAAAAAAAAAAAAAGTAAAGCCTCGGGTATGATTAACTAAGCCTTAACTAGCGTCGTTCTGCACATGAGCCAAGGCAGAGTGAAAAAATGACAACATTAAAACTAGCTAATCTAATTAGCTCGATGATACCATGCAGTTAAATAATTAGCCAGAACCTAATTGCCTAATATCACTGCGCTGTTAAAAAATAAAAAAATAAATAAAAATCTGTCTGCCTCTTTTCCCTCTCTCTCTGTAACCTTTAAAAGTAAACACTTCCCAAATAGCCTGCAGAAATTACACAAAGTAACAAGCTGCTGCTGCTGCTGCTGCTGCTGCTGCTGCTGCTGCTGCTGCTGCTGCTGCTGCTGCTGCTGCTGCTGCTGCTGCTGCTGCTGCTGCTGCTGAGAAGTTGCAGCACTGATGCTCGTCGCACTTTTTGACTTTTGAGTTCCCCGCCCCTCTTCACTCCCCGACTCATCCTGAACACCTCCTTCACTCCCCTTCTCCAGCGTTTCATGTGCAGGGAGCTGATTAGATCGCTTTCATCCTTCATCCACGTGCTTAATACATTTACTGTACTTGAAGCCGTATACAAACACCCTGTATTCAGTCTTGACAACCACCTACTCTTTCTGCCGCATCCTTTGCTCTCTGTAAACACACACACACACACACACACACACATACTGACATCCATGCAGTTTGATGATATGTGGTCCAAGGCAAAGCACTTCTCCCTAATGAGCCTCCTGCCCTCTGTTTCTCCTGGGGAGCTGAAAGAGAAGTAACCTTGATGCAACATAGAAAGGATGCAGCCTGCTTACACACAAACACACACACACACATTGCTAAGCTTGTGAGGAACCTCATTGACTACATTATTTCCCAAACCTATGATGTTACCACCAACACTACATGGCTAACCTCAACCCTAATCTTAACCCCATTCTAACGTTAACTACAAGACTGCCGTCACTCTAAAGGTCGATACCTCAAATTGGTTCTCAAGAGTAGATGTAAGTACAGGAACATGCACATGAAGGACAAGTAGAACTGATGGCCGGACTTGACCACAGTGTCCCGAGTTAAGTCCCATAGCCACCGTATGAGGGATGAGATGAGTTGGGGCATGTTGGATGCATTCCTGTGTTCACTCAATTTCATTGTCACATTTTTAGCAGGAACATACTCTCAATTATGAGCTAAAGCTGCTTTTTTTGCAATTGCACTTACATTTTTGAAAGAAATTATTTATGGCGGCAACTAGTGATTATTTTCTTATATTTTACCCTCATCTGTAGACTACTTTCTTGAGTAATAAATGGATCATGTCTTGAATGTAAACTGATATAACTCGGTTTCCTTAACCTTGAGAATTATGCAGTTGCTAATCATTCATCATCAGTCATTTATGACAACCAATATTACTTTCAAATGATCAGCGGGGAATGTTGACTCACTTGATTTGTATGTTACTTTTTCTATTTTTACTTTTACGTCTCCAGACGATAAAACTGTCAAATACGATCTTTACAATTACCTGCTCTGAATTAAAACATCTTTGTAGCATCATCGTGGTTCTGAAAGCTGTGGTAGAAACAATAGACTGTACTATATGCTGGTCGCATCATGGTCAAGTTTGGCCCAAGTTATTCTTTTTTTAATTATTTATTATCTTAGTGCTCTCGCAGCTAATCATTCATGAGTAAAAAAAAATGTGTGAATCACAGTTATGTGTCAAGTGAGTGAAAAAAGATATTAAAAATATTTAGTGACTGGACATATAAAGGACATTCACATCCTCCAATCATTAGTTTGAGTCATGTCCTGTGACACACACTCTGTTGTTCTTATTCACAGGTTTTTTGTTTTCTCAAACTGTACAGAGAACAATCTGAAGTGTTTGTATTGGAGGGGTGTGGTAAGTGTTGCAGTCACCGACCTCTCTGTCTCCCCTGTGTGTGTTTTGTAGGTCTGGGCCAATTATGAGGAGAAACCAGTAGAGGAGGTTGTGCATGTAACGGAAGAAAAAGAACGAGTGGCCAACTACAGAGCGGTATACGTCACCGAAATCTGCGACACCCTGCACTTCTACACCCAGGACGTAGAGACAGGTACGTTGAGATCATTGTTTTGTACGTATTCGTCAGATGGACGCAAGTCGACACGGAATACACGGGTAATCCAAACGTGAATTAGTGAAACATTTGCTGTGTAAACATGTTGTATTACTCCATTTACTACTCCAATAACTATTTCATCGCGCTACGCAATCCTACACAAAATGCCCTCATCAACATCTCTCCACACATGGGCGCGAACAAGGGCTCTCTCACTTTTGATTCCCTTTTAACACCACACTGACTTTATGAATGACAATTATCTCTACCACTCTGACATTTACCTCATCCCCGGGTGCAGCATGCCTCCCACCAGCAGAGGCGAATCAAAGGACGTCCTACTTGTTATCACTACTGAATGACAGGAATAAATCACACCATCCCCTCGTGTCACCAATGAACCAATGACGGGGGGAGGAAATGAGAGAAAAAGTTTTGAGATGGGAAAACTAACAATCCCTAGTATTCCTGCATGGCTGCTCCCTCTGACAAGCTCTCTCGCTCTCTCTTTCTCCCTCCCTCGCTCTCCCTCCCTCCCTCTCTCTCTCTCTCTCTCTCTCTCTCCCTCCCTCGCTCTCCCTCCCTCCCTCTCTATCTCTCTCTCTCTCTCTCCCCCACCCTCCCTCCCTCCATTCTGTTTAGTTCTGGGTCCGTCTTTTAGGTAGTATACTTAATGGCCCATCCTTTGTAATATTAAAATCAAGGTGTGTGTGTGTATGTATGCACATGTATCCGTGTTGAATTACAAGTGCATACACACAGCAGTAAGTAGTCCAAGGTAGCAACAGTAACTAAGGGCAGACAGAGCTTATGCTAAGACTGCAATTCACTTAGCAACGCTTTTGCTCTTATTGCCACCAGAGTCAATACTTTCCCATCAAGAGAACGTGGAATTTTCTTTTCAGAGAGTAATGTTTAAAGACGCGTGTGTAGCCAAAAAGCAGCCTTTTCTGAATCGCCATTCCGATCCGTGATCGAGTATTAGGACGAGAACCAACCTGTCCTTGACGCCTTGGATTTTGTGACTTAATCAGTGTCACAATTACACCAAAACCTGCACTCACAAACTAGCTGGAACAGATCTGAAGCCATCATGCCAATCACTGCCCCTTCATCTTCTGCCAGTTTGTGTGTGGGAGCGGTACAGGATGCAGAGGTCTTCCTCTCGCAGCCGCTGCACACATCTGGCTTCACTGGCAGTCGCCTGTCAGAGGCCATGAAATTGACTTTGGCCACCTCTTAGTTTGCCTCACCGCCGTAATTAATTAATTTGCCTTCATTTACTGCCAATCTGAGCCTAAGCATCACTCACACCATAATAATCCAATCACATATGAGCGTGGAAAGCATTTGGCCCTCAATAGTTCTTTTGAATGCGCCTTTACCTTTTCCTTTCCTCCAGGTGTTACTAAGAGTTCACAAACAATCTGTTATTCATCTTTTCGCCTTGAGCTGCAGATTCAAATCTAAAGCCTTTACACCTCCTCTGGCTACTTCAGCTTCACGCCCCTGCAAGTCAGGAGTGATGTTGAGGTTATGTGCAAGGTTTTTATCACCGATCAAAATCACGCGTCACAGGGAAGAGGCTGAAATGTACAGTATATGGCATGTTAACGTCGGGCCTTCAGCATCACTTCCTGTCCGCAGGGAAAACGTACAGGCGAAATGTGTTTGGGAATTTGAATATCTAATGGAGTTGGAGTTTAGGGGCTTTTGGGATACACACAGTGCTCGAGCTAAACATGAAAGAGCAAGTCAAAATGTTTTTGTTTTCTTTTATTTTTAGCATATTTTTCATATATTCTTTAAGGTCTATAAAGGTAGCAACCTAAGAGTTGATTTAAAGAAATTGTACACAAACTGCATTTTTTATATTGCTACTCTCAGTGTGTTTTGACAGGAGAGCTGTGAGTTATTTAATCTTTTCTCATATAAAGGCCTGATTTTTAGATGATCCAGCAATGCTGGGGCCCTTATTTATTTTCCCCTTTAATTGCCCTGTGTTCGTCCACCAACGCGTTTACATGCTAGTAAAAAAAAAAAAAAAAAAAATAGTGTTATTCTCACCAGGGAGGAAACAACCTGACCAGTCCTCACCTCTGCCTCCTTCTCCTCGTCTCCCTCTATAACACGTTGTTTGCCCCTCTCCGCCTTCCTCCATCTCTTTTTCTCCCTTGGTCTCTTTCATTTTCGCTGACGCTTCCTCAAAGCTACATTAAGTCATACCAACCCCTTGAAGAGCACATCAAAGTGTTAGGGCCTGTAAAATCATACGAGCTGAGTGCTTTGCAATATCATTACATGTTCCACTCCCCCCTCTCCCTTCGCGTTCCCTCAATTTCTCAAGTGAAGGAATATAGTCTGAATTTCATAAATACGCTTGTGATTGCAACTGATGGCAACATAAGACTTTACATAAATGACAGAGCGGTTATAATGTGTGCCACAGTTCATGTTCCAACCCATGTAAAATAGATTTACATGCTTCCATGCATACATTATGATTGTTCTCATCCCATGCATGCTGCACTTTGGCCAAAACAATTGACCTGTCAATGAATTAATTCAGAACAAGAACTAATGCTTACACTTCACTACAATTGCACACAGCCGGAGAACGCGTGCAATACTGTGAACATCAGTGCAGTTCAACATAATTCAAAAGCACCGAATGACCCCTGTGACACTCACAGTGGAGATACTTGTTGAGTTTCTGTAGCATTTGTGAAGCTATAAGAGGTTGTATGACCACTTGCCCTCCTTGTGTATATATACTGTATATATTAGCATTCCCACATTATGCTACGAGTTGGATTGCTCACTCCACAACCTTTCCCCCATGTTCTGCTCTGTTACAAATTTACCGGCTCAGAGTCCAAATCCAGTCAGTGTTTTTTGGCAACCGCTACCAGCACTCCATTTGCCAGATGGAGCGCACACTTTCGTTGAGTACTTCTTGACCATCCTCGAGGTACAGCATACTTGTGACAAGCTGCGAACAGTTTTTCCCCGGGTCCTGCCTGATGTTCAGTTTGGAAGCCCGGGACGAAGCCTCACAGACAGAAACTTGGAACAAGTGAATCAAACCGTATTCCCACGAGGCCATTTACTTAACTTTAATAATCCACAGCTTTTTTATTGTGGGTGTGAAACTAATCATGAAAGGTAGCCGTATTTATAGAAACACAAATGATTAAAATACAGCTGGGACTGGCAGAGAAAGTCATTTTTCGGTCTGGCGTTAAGCTCCCATTTGTTTCACCCGTATCTACAATAAGATAAGATGAACTTTATTGAGTCGTCGTAAGAAAATGAAAGTGTCACAGCAGCGAGACGAGACGGAAAAAGCAGTGAAATATTCTAGGTAGCAAGATAACGCCAACAATAACGGAGCAGGAGGCAGAAACCAGTTGTTTTAGAAGAATTCAAAGAAAATGCCAATAAATATACATTCTTACCCCGGTGAGAATGGGATATGTGGATTGGGTCGGGCGTCTGTAGAGAGCATCAAACACCGCAGACAACAAAGTAGAGGAATTGATCATATACAGGTCGAGGCAGATGGCAGCGGATAAAAGTAGTGCAGCACCACAAGGTACCAGATGTAAATAGCATACAGTAAGTGGTCAATACATCTGCTACAGAGCAATAAACAAAGTCATTCTAAAAACAGTAGGGTTACAGCCATTAATATGGAAATGCCGTTACAAACCATTAATTCTGTGGGAGTGTGGCTGATAATCTACTAGACTGTTTACATTTTTATTTTTTTTATGGTGGTCTTACTGAGGGCAGCGGTGAATGAAGTGTACACAGCCGTCGTTGCACCTAAATGAACATACGTAGGCCCGTGAAATAATCTTTTATGCTGTTATCTACTAAGTGATTCTCATATTTTGTGGAGGCAATGCAGTTTATAATATCTTTTTATTCTCCGGGGGTCCTAAACGCTCTGTATTTTACCCCTTTTTTCACATTTTAATTATTAACATTTAATTACTCTTAAGTGCTGCCTTTTTTTTTTTCTTTTTTTTTCTCTTCCTATATGGATATCTTTACACAAGCTCAATAAGTGATTAATTTCACGTTAGGAATGTTATTTATTTTTTCAAGTCACTGAGAAGCTTGAGGGATTGCGCTCTTTAATCCTCAGTTTATTTTAAGGGTCTTTATCTGTGGCTGTATGCGTTTTTATCTCTTATTGTCTCACTTTCCTCCACGCACACATTGTCTCTCCCTCGTACTGCTTTCTCTCTTTTCTCTCCCGACTTTCCTTTTGTGTATTGCTCTCTCTCTCCGGAGGCTATATGTAATTACTGTCAGAGGGGGACCTGCTTAGATCTTTGTGACCTTGGACACTAAAAGACGGAGGCCACTCCAGGCACAGGGGGGAGTAAGTGACTCTATGCTGTACACTGTTGTTGCTTTGCCACTATGCTGGAGAGTCCACATAATTAAAAAAAATAAATAAATAAAACTTGCTAAATATAGCCCTGAAGTCTTTATGGGTGCACAGCTGTAATGGCTGCTGCCTGAGTATTGGACGCTCTCAATTTTCTTTATATCAAAGACATAAAGTACAGGAGTATTAGTTCTCCTAAAAACGTATAAGCTGTGCCCCTGTTCCGTAGTGCGTACTATACGAGTTTAGGAAGGTTTGGGATGGAGCTGGAGGGATGAATCTGATGCTCAGTCCAGATATGTTCTCCCCAGCATGACGTTTGTTCCATTTCTGTAACAATGCTTGTTATCACAACTT
This sequence comes from Bovichtus variegatus, assembly GCA_943593645.1. NCBI lineage: Eukaryota > Metazoa > Chordata > Actinopteri > Perciformes > Bovichtidae > Bovichtus > Bovichtus variegatus. Next base: position 2,061,442 of record CALSCE010000077.1, read on the forward strand.
CTGTGTGTTGCATACACACCTGATTCCTGTGGATCCTCAAAAAGTCTTAAAGACATTGAATTAATTAATCTAAACGTAAGTCCATAATTGGTATTAAAAATGTCTTTGACTAATCTAATCTTAAACATGCTAAGACATGGGAAGTAGGATTTTATAAATCGCTTTCTTTCTGACGTTGCATTGTTAAATCCCAAACTAATTTACAGCTTCTATTTTTTTTTTTTTTTTTTTTTATATAATATACGTAATGCGCCTTGCATTAACATCAGATCCGGATAATGGAAACGTTGCATGTTAAAATTGGCCTGAATTTCATTCCGAGTAGCTTTTGAAAAATCTTTAATCTAACTCGCCTTGATTAAGCTGTAGAAACCCTGGAGTGAGATTCACCACTCAGACATGTTAGACGGTCTTTATCCCCGGGCAGCGTTCCTACAGGGCTTTCTTTGCCTAGCTAGCAGCCTCCTCCTCACTCTGTTGTCACCTCCGCGGGCCTGGATTGCTAGGCCCGGGCCCCGACCTCAGCTGCAGCGCAGTTGGCGGTACTTCCTGCCTGGTGCTTGTTTCCTGGCACCCATACAGACTCATAATGAGTAGAGTCGTTCCCCCCAACCAGGTGCCACTCCGTCCGCATTATTCACACTTCTACCTTTTACACACAGCAGCTGTTCATCACCTAATGATGCTGGAACCAGCTACTGATGGAGCAAGGCAGGCAGGGAGCTGTTCTCTCTCTGGCTACACTTCAATCCAGGCCCTTTTCTGTCTTCTGAAATTGAATTACATTACTTTGAAATGTTATGTTTCAATCTTATTTATTCAACAGCTTGTTTTTTTTATTGCCATATTTCATATTGGCTTATTTACTTGTTCCCTTTTTGTGTCTGTTCCCTTTTTTAATGTATGCTTTCCCACACAATGCCATCTTCGGCAATATGGTCTCCCTACAGTGATCTCGCAGCATCAGCATTACTTTCTTTTCAAGTCCAACTCTATATTAAATGGAGGCAAATTTCCACAGTAACACTGGTATTCACGGCGTCGATTTCAATAAGAGGACATGACAATTACTGTAGCATTTCATATTGATCAGGGTGAGTGGCCCGCTAATTGGATGTCATGTCAAGGCAGCCAAGTGATGATTACTTTATACAAAAGAGCTTAATAAAGAAACAAGGGTGCACATTTAGAACTGGAAGTCGTAGCGCTGCCTGCAGTGTTTGCTTCATTTTTTTTTCATTCTGGATGAAATATCTTCCTGTGGCAAGTCAGTCAGGGGTTGAGATAATTAACTCCTACAACAGAGCGTTATGAAACAACTTTTTTTTTATTTTTTTAATTATTTTTTACAAAAGCAGTCATTTTTTTCTTAATCAAGAGAGTTCTAAGAGAACAGTCTCATTAAAAACAATGAAGTGAATGAACTAATTGTGAAATGGGAAAAATGAGCTCAGGAATTTCAGGCAACAGACAAAAGAAATACAACAAAGAGCTAAATGTGACAATTGTATAAATTATTATGTAAAATAGTTTAATAGCCCCATCAAATTAGGTGAGAATGGCTGTAATTGCTATAGTGTTCTCTCAACGTACATGCAGTCATCTTAGCGCTAAAGCTTCTTGTCTTTAACACCATTAGGTTGAATTTTAAATGCAGCCTGAATAAAATGTGCTGCCGTCTAAATAATAGACTGGGGGGGGGGGAAGAAAAGTACTGCTTTATGTGAAGAATTTACCCAGATTGCGGCCCATGTATGCATCCATCTGTCTTTTTATGTCTCCTGTTTTATTCAGTTTTAGAGTGTGCATGGCCTTGTTGTGGTGGCATTCACATACTTACAGTGTAACAAAGCAGGTGAACGAAAGTTGCAGTAGTTGTAGGACAAACGTCCCCCGGCCCCCCGCCCCCCTCCCCCGCCCCCCCAGGCATTCATTATTAAATCGGATACGCAACTTTGCTTCTAAAAGGTCAGCTCACCTGTCGGTTTGAGGCTGGGTGCTTTTGATTTTCTTGCTTTTCATCCGTGTTCTTCACTATCCTAGCGAGCATGATCGGCACTAATGTCAACCCCTGGGTCTATTACCTAAAGCTGAATAGCTGAATGACACTTTTCTCAGTGGTGAGCCACTTAGAGGTCTATGGGGTTCTCTCGAAAATTGGCACGGCTCTGCACTCCCCGGTCCTCTTCCCCAAATGGTGCACAGGGCCATCTTGTGAATATATTTGGACTCCTCACAATCAAAACAGGGCATTAGCTGCAGTCAATGAGGCTCGACAGGTGGCAGAGAGAGTAGCAGGAGAGACTGATGCAAAAAGAGAGCCACAGATGCCGTCTCTGTTTAGATTTTCAGTGATGGTTTTCCAATTACAGAAACAGTAATTTGCTGTAAAAGGCTCCAGACTGCCGGGAAGGGTAGAATGGAGCAGGGTAATTGGTGGTGGGTGGGGGGTGGTGTGGGGGGTATCGCATGAGATATAATGCATATCACTCTCCAGTGGGAGTGGAGCAGCATTAGTCAAGCAGGGGGATCAATTGTTTTTTATAGTGGCCTCCCTCAACGCTCGACAGAAGCTGACACCACTTTAAACATCACTCAAGACGGGGAGTAAATGGCCTTTCTCTTGCCTTAGCTCCCTCCTTGTCACACTGTGTCTTCAGAAAGTGTACAAATATCCCCGGGTGAGCGCCGGCTCATCGTTGACCAACCACGGGGGGCGTTAGACTCATAACAGCTGTGCTTGTTTGCTTGCACACAGAGCCAGTGCATGCTGCACAGGGCCTGCGTTTCTTTGTTGTTTGTCAGTGCGGCTGTTCACCTTTTTTGAAGTGTTCGGCCATGCCTCTACCGCAGAGGATAAAGCCCGTCCAAGCCTCATGCATATTTAACTGTCCAAACGAACAGTTTGAGCTAAAGCACAGAGCTCTGTTCAGGGTCTGTGATGGGAGATGAGGCACCGTCCATGTGTCCAAACGCACACGGCTCTGCAGTGTTTCTAAGAGGAGCAGGAAAGCTGATCCAAAAATAGTTGTGTGTCAGTTTGACTGCTAGAGCTTGCCTTCCTTTTTCCTAAATTATAGTCAATTATAGCCAGGTTTATGTTTCCGGATCCTCTCATGTCAATTGTTTCCCCGGCAGGTGTCCTTTTCAGAGATGCACTCCATTTTGATTGGTAATTCCTTCATTCTTATAAGCCAGGAAATGAGAATGCTTTCATAACCACATCGCTCTCTTGGCCTCTGCCTTTGTCATTTTGTGATTATTTACCCTTCTGTGGTTTAATGGCTTTGGTAAACAGCTTAATAGAATTCAGTACGGCCTTGGGACGCGTAGCGAAAGGGCACATGATTCACTGTTTTCATTGGCTTTTGGTTCCCCCCCTTGTTTCTGCTCGCACACCGTACGCCACAACATAATCAAATATGATAATAGCCAACCTGTAAAACTGCTGTAAGTCTCTCTTAACCTCTCTCTCTTTCCTTCTCCATTGTTTTCTTGTTTTTAATCCTAATCGCTCGCTCACTCCGCACTGGGCATTCACAATGTAATTATATATGATTTACAAACAGCTGCAGCCATAATGGTGTATAAACAAATTACAGAACGAGAGAGGAAAAACAGAGGAATAAAGAGATGAAGACAGAGAGAAATTGGCCAGCATCAGACGCAGTCAGTGGTTTGGCTGTTTTTTGGATCATTGCTTTGGCTCTCCCCCTTCGACACAAAATGAGAATTAACGCTCGACATGGTTTACCCCTTCTGCACGCAGATATTTAGTTGTCTGTGTGCCAACGTGAAATGGGAGTCTTCCTCTGTAATGCAGAGTGTCCTCGCTGTTCTTCCTTCCTAATGTGATTGCTCACATTCATTCAGAATATCTCAAGGATGCCACACTTGCAGAAGAGTTTTGCTCAAATGACCCCCCCCCCTCCCAGGGCCTAGATTTCCTCCCGGTGTCGCCTTCAGCACGTAAAGCTTGTTTCGGTCTTCCTCCATGATCGCCGTCAGAGTAGTGTCCTTTTTTATTATGGTCATCTACGTGTGATTTCACATGCCCGCTTTTTCTTATTTCTTTGTGTTGTGATATGCATATCTGCACAAATAATTTTCTGACCATGCCTCTGCAGAAAAGCACTCACCCGGAGTTAAACCTGCACACATGGATGAATTCATAAACCCAAAGCAAGAACACCTTTGTCCACGAAGCTTGCACAGTAAATTGGATGTGTAAATCCCAACAGAGAATACTGATAATGCACTTTGCAAATGTGGACATGCACATTATAAAATGCTCAGCAGCTCGCGGGGGAAGAAAGGTGTCTGAATTGAAAGCTGACCGTTTAAGACTCTATGAGAATGCTGCCTGAGACGAGGAAGGGCTAAAGATGTCGGTGTGTTGCAATAAAGCCATCCCGTAAATATAATGTATTCTATTTAACTCCGCATGTTAATGATCCCTCAGAGTCCCACCTATTGATTTGCACATGCTATAAGCAGTAAGAGTTGATGACTTGATTTGTCAATTTTAAATTAAAGATAGAAAAAACAGATTTTATTTTTTTTTTCCATTGTAAATTGTTGTAATTATGAACCAAATTCTAAAGACCGCACAGAAGGACATCAGGAGACATGTCTTTGTTTTTCTTGAAGGAAATAAAAACATGTCATTCAGTGGACGGACGGAGATTTATTGTGAAAGTGTAACTGGACTGAAGTAATTGGAGTGAATGTGTGGTTCGTAAATCATCTTGTTAAACTTGGCGATCCATAACACTGTACTGTCAGTGCCAATATCTATACACATATATATTTCCAGACCACAAAGTAAACCTATAGATAATTCCAACTTATTTGGTCAGTCTGCAGTGAAACTTAAATGAAATGAAGTTAAATGAAATGAATTTACTTTACTTACATAAAGGAAAAACAGTCTGAATTAGACATAACAACACAAACGCTGAACGTTTGTAACGCCAGCGAAAGGCATCAGACTTTAGAAACATAGATATGTATTTGGGTTAAACATATTCATCTCAGCTAACCATTTTATAATCAATCCGTACATGTCCGTGTTCTCTTGCCGGAGGAAACGCAACACATTTTAGGTTCTTGGGAACATACTGCACTGTCCTTGTCAGCTTTTTTTAATTTTATTTTTTTTGAACCTGGCTATTTTGAAGGAAAAAAAAAAAGAAAAATCAATAAGCCTCATTCATTGGCTAGAGTCAGAAATGGTTCCCCTCAGAGAGTCGTCAAGTGGCTCAATGTGAGACATCTGAGCGCACAGAAAACGGCACTAACTGTAGCACTTTGCCGCGGCGCACGTTGGAGAAAGAAGCATGATTAGTTGCGGCAGCATGACTGCATTGTAAGTTTAATTCAAAGCTTGCAGCATGGTGCAATGTACACGGTGGAGTATTTTAGCAGACCATCTGATATGACAGCAAGGAATTGGCTGTCAGACTTCTGACGAGCAAAGATTCATATCAGATCTTCATTAGCTAATCAGGTCACTGTTCATGTGCCGTGTTTGAATTTCCCCCCATTTAATGCATCACATATTCGAGCTAAACCTCCATACTGTAGCACAATTCCTCTGCACCATTTACACGAATAAAGCATTTTTAATTAGGTTGGGCTAAGAGGTTCCATCCATTAAGACTTCATGTGTGTGCATATATTTAGCAGGTAGAACCCTCTCACAGCTCATGTGTCATTTATTCAGTCCTCTCCGGGCCCAAAGTAGAACATGGCCCGGGAACAGAAATAAATATATAAGTCGGTGTGTAAATATACACACATAAATTCACACGAGTACACTCTGAGAAGGAAGGAAGGCACACACTAACTTTTTTTAATTAGATTAATAAATCAAGAAGTTGGCTGGCTGTGACTGCTGTAGCCCAATGCCACTCCAGTAAGTCTGCACCAAGCCGCTCTGGCAAAGCTGGAGCAGGCTGATGTAACCACACCGCCGCTGTGCGTGTGTGTGTTGTGTTTGTGCGTATGAGGCGAGAGGGTTCGGGAAGCAATTCATCCGACATGTTTTCCAAAAACTGCTTTCTGCTACGAAACGCTGAGGATGTGTCTTGTTTGGTGTGTGTGCGTGTTTGTATTTATGCTCCTATTCCCCTCACTGCATTCATCAGCAGTTGGTGTAGCAGTGGGTGGCCAATAAGGTGTTTGGACACCCCACCCCCCCTCTGCCCTGACCCCTTTCACAATCAAACCGAGCTCCCAGCTTTTTCCTTCACACTCCAAATCCCTTCGTACCCCTCGCTGGTGTTTTTCCTTTATGTTTGACATGCTAATGAAGGTTTCCTGTCTGCCGTTGGTTGGCAGCTGCTTGGCTGCCTCAGCTCAGATAAACAGCATCATTATTTATGTTTTCTTGCTTTTCCAATAGCAGAAATAATATTAGGTGTTAATGACAACTCACTGCAGCAGTAAAGGAGTAAAGAATGGCGTGTGTTTAGATGTGTAGGCTGCTCTGCCTGCCTCCAAGCTGTTTGTTTGGTGCTACAGTAATATGCATAGTAAGCAGAACTTCCTAATTCTGCACACACTTGACTGCATGTACGCGCACAAGAAACCGGGTTAGTGGGAAAAATCACGTTAAGACCGGAAATATTGAGAATGTGTTTACCTGAGCTGCAATAACCCGGTTACTGTAAAACCCAAGTTTACATACAGATGGTCAGTAATTAGATTCCTCCTCGCTCTTGTTTTTATCCATGGCTGGCATATTCAAAGTGCGTTAGTGATATATGAAGCTAGAGCTTGAAGAGTTTTTCTTTTTTTTCTTTTCTTCTTCTCGGAGCATTAGGACTGATGGCACAGTGAGAGGACAGACTGTGTGAGAGCACACAGTGTTTCCCTACTATTTGTACTCACATTTTACAATCAGTCTGCTGTTCAGCTGTGGAAACAGACTTATTTAGATTTATTCATCTTGGTTTAAATTTCTCTGGGTCATGTTTTATATGTAGCTGATATTTTACAATGAAAAGGGCATGGAACCAAGTAGGGTCTTCATTTCTTACTTTACTGTCTTAATGCGCACATCCTCTTTAGATTTATTCACATCCAGATATAAATATGGATTTTTTTTCATCAATTTCTTCCATTTCTAGGGTTAATCTCTCTTACATTCCTCAGGGAAAAACGTCTCGTATGTGTTTTTCCATCACAAATATCTCTCATTCCATATCCATCCATTGTTGAAGTCTGTTGGTTCCATTTATAGCAGATTTTAGTTATTGCCTTTTTGAAGGCAGCTTTAGATTTAATTACTTTGAGTCTGAGGATGCGCTCCTAAGACTAAAGATCTGTTTTATCTCTCCTCACTGCAGCAACGATGATGCTTTTTTTCCCAGTCTCAAGTCTTTGTCATCCAAAACAACCGTAACATATTTGTAACATGTAAAAAAAGAGAAAGAGAATAAGAAATAAAATAAAAACCTTGTAGGAACTTATGTCAGATGCATGACCAAAAGGAATCTTCTCTAAATCCCTTAATTGACTTTCAAAACCTAGATTTCTGTGTATTTTAGCTTTAAGAAGTCTGGTTACAGCAGAAAGCTCCCAGCACAGTGATTCTCAGTTCCTTTCACTTGTACTGTAAGTATTGTTAGATATATCTGACAAGATTTTGCTTTGCCTCCATTAAACCCTCCCATTGTATAATTATGTGTGGTTAGAAAGCCACCATTACTGATGACCCTTTGCTTCCCACATAACCTCCTCCAGGTGCTAGATCAGGGGAAATGGCCTCTAAAAATACCACATCAAATTTCATGTGGGCCATTTTCCTGTAATTTCTTCCGCACACTCCACTTGCCCCCCCCCCATACACACACACACACACACAGCCACTTTTGAACACTCGTATACATGCGTGCGTAAACATACTGTGCCATACACAAACAAGTATACCATACATATTACACAAACACCAGGAAGTGGATCTCTTAGAGATGCACATACTTAGTGGCACCACAATTTGCTCCCTAATTTCGACTGAAGGGTGCAAATCAAGCTGCCACTTACCGCAGTCATGGAGCACTGACTCACTATCCGATTTCTCCGTCTCCCACCATATCGACAGCCACATTCTCACCCTGAATCCACCTTAATGTGTTTGCCGTGCATGATATAATGGCTTGATAGGCCATTAAGGCCCGTTGGAAGCTGGCTCCTGTTACTCAAAGCTGTATGTCTCCAACAGGGTCAATCCAGCATTAGCTGCGTGGTGCTAAGGGGCTAACGGCATATTTCTTTTGGGTCTGTCTCTAAAGGGCAGTTTGGGTTTACTTGGGTTTTCGAGCTGATCGTTTGTGGCATAACATTAGAGTTGAAGTATTTAAGCGAAACCATCCTTAAATAACATTGTCTTTTCTCCTTATCCCAAGATGACGTTTTTTGTTAATGCATTTTCTTTTTGATTTGCTATGAGGAGCTGTGTGCTTTACTTTACTACTATTTGTGTTATTTGTTTGTTCATATGAAACAACATTTGAGGTACCTTCTCTAAGGCATCGATGCAGTTTAACTGGAACCCTGCTGTTTTATAATAAACCATACTGCAGCACGCAATCACTTTTTAATAGCAAAAGGCAGAACGGAGATCACGAGAAGCACTTTATTCAGTTACAAACGGCATGAACAACCCGGAAAAATCCTGTGTGTGTGTGTGTGTGTGTGTGTGTGTGTGTGTGTGTGTGTGTGTGTGTGTGTGTGTG